>MU826904.1:16243-79199 GCA_029204205.1 Desmophyllum pertusum | reverse complement strand
TAAAAGCCATTCTCGGGAAAGATCTTATCAATGAGGAAGTGCTGCAAACAGTGTTTACTGAGGCCGAGCGTATCGCCAACTCCAGGCCATTAACGCGAAACCCCACAAGTCCAGATGACGACGAGCCTCTAACGCCAAATCATTTCCTGAATATTCGTCCCACTACGAATCTACCTCCTGAAATTGTTGAAGAGAGTGACCAATTTAGCCGGAAGAGATGGAGGCAGGCCCAGATTCTTGCCAATCATTATTGGAAGCGCTGGCTGAAAGAATATGTTCCATCCTTGCAAAGAACGTCAAAAGTGGCACCAAGCACAGAGGAACGTGCAAGTTGGAGACTTGGTCCTCGTCGCTGACGACAATGTCCCAAGGAACCAGTGGCCGCTCGCACGAATGTGTTCCCCGGTGAAGATGGATTGGTTAGGAGTGCAGAAGTGAAGGCGAAAGGTTCGACCTACAAGAGGCCAATTACGAAGATCTGTTTACTTGAAGCATCAGACAGTGAAGAAGCCCTGTGAACTGAACATTACGGTGATAAAGAAAGATGACTAGCTATGATGAACTTGCCCTTAACATGACCGTTCATGGGGGGCGCGATGTTGTCACCAAACCCCTAGTTTGTGTTTTTAACTTTGACATTTGGTTCCGTGTAGAGACTGGGTGCGTCCCAAAATGCATTGTGCGACGAGAGCACGAGGAGCTGTTGCCATGTTTGTTTTTCGAGATTTTTGAGTGCACTTTAGTAGGACAATTCTTCATCGTGTCGCTAATTCTTAAGCCGGAATCTGCCACATATGTAAGTTAATCTTTACCGTTATTTTGTCCTTCGATTTACTTTCTTCTTTCAATTAATATGGTCGCGCCATTACTATTTTCAGCGAATCGACAGTGAGCAGAACTTTGTTGTATCTCGATTTGGCAGTGATTAAAAAGATTGAGTATTCCGCGACTACAATGCCATTCTATTGCCCTTCTATTAGAAGAATGGGTCCCTTACAGGAATATAATAATATATAAGGGAAGGGATGGACGGGGGTGGGGAGGTCAGCTAAACAGCTGTATCAGATAGAAACAATGGCTCCCTATGCGGGAAAATTGTTTTGACCTCCTCACTTACACAGTTTTGGCTTACTTCAAGTGAAAAAATATTGAAGGTGCAAATGAACGAATTCAAATGTGTAGTGCTGGATTGGGAAGACAAATGGATGCTTTATTCAATGGAAATTTGCTCAAGAATAACATTTAGTAAAATGGCAGTTGATGCAAGAGTGAATTGACATTTCTACGGAACGGATAGCTTGATAACCGATCGTCCAGTTTCCTTGCAGAAAGGCACACTTTTCTCAGGCATTTACTGTTGATTTTTTTTCTGTCATCTGTTTGATGCTCGTTTTAAATACATATTTCTAAAAAAGGGGCAAAATTTACAAGGCGCAACACTACTGTTTGTGATCTTGCGTTTTACGAATCTAAGAGTCAATCCATAGAAATTATAAAAATAGGCCCGCGAGGCGTGCTCATGGCTACTGCATTTTTTACTCAGAGAATGCGCATACATGTAGCCCATGAGCCGATTAAACGAAATGGGTTAGGGACTCTCACGATTTCAATCAGTAAGTTATATTTTTCTCTACCCAGCAGTCATGAATCCACATCATCCCTTTATAACATGTATACTAGACATACTAAGATATAAACATTTCCACGCCAATGGCTTTCGTTAACTCTCACCAGACCTCTCAATTGATAATATAGGTCAAGACTTCGTTCTCCGAGTTGTCGCCGTTGAGGATAGTGCAGCAACTTTGTTGGTTTTGTTATTTTTTTCTTTGGTGTATTGCATTTGATAACCCTAGCCCTAAGGCAACATCTCTTGCTTTGGCTAACCACACTAAAATAATCAGGCCCGTAGGGCGAGGGATGCGACAGGTGCGTCCGTGGACCGATGGCTGAAAATAAAGTGAATGAAAAGCTCTAATTCGCTAACTGGTGTAGTCTGGAAATGAAGCCTGAATCAACGAAGATAACATCGAAGGTCCGCCATTTGTAGATTTGCTGGGTGACATATTAAATTTTGGACCAGATCTTGAGATTCTATAAGCTGAATTTAACGTTAACGATAAATTCGACCTAAAACCCTCATACGGAATTTTAATCCCCAGGCTCTATCAAAATGAGAGAAGACTGGGTACCCCAATAATGAACTGCAAAAGGGCTCAGCATGTGTGTCAATATTGGATAAAATGGACCGAACAGAGCCAGAGGTCACAGAAGAGCGAAATAGAAAGGCCGCAGCAAAATCCTGTCAATCGATAGATACATTTGTCCGTAAATTGTAAATTACATGTCACATAAAGTTTCTTGCAATTGTTTGTCATTAATCCATTTTGAATTTAAAAAGTGCAAGAAATTTTTATGTTTATACGTTTGCTTTTTGCTGCCTGGTTTTCATATCAAAACGCACGAAATGCGAAATACAGTCGAACCTCTCCACAACGGCCACCTTGGGGACAGAGGTAAGTGGCCGTTGTAGAGAGGTGGCCGTTATGGGGAGGTAGGGGTGTAATATGACACCATTCGTTTTTTTGGGGGGGACAACATTTTTATTTAAAAATGCTTATTATAGCATATGAATACGTAACACAATCAAAATGTATCAATAAAACAGAAACCAAAAATGATGTTCAGAACAGGAATGTTAACAAAACAAAGCTAGTAAAGTACAGTGAGTACATCAGTTTGTACATCGTTTACTTTCTCTTTCGTGAAATTAAGTTGTCAAGGGTTGTTTGCTTGAGTGAGTGGCTGCGAGGTTCTATTTTAATATGACTTACTGTGCCACAAGGCATTTTTTTTTTCAATTTCGCAATGCAATTTAAACACAGAGCCTTATCAGCTGTACTCGATTTACGACTGAAATAAAAATACAGTACTGTAAAAGCGTAAAAAAAATGGAAAATAGAAAAAAATGGGGGCCTTGTACTTTCTAGTATTGTGTGATTCTTCCATCAGTGGCTAAACACGTGCCGCAATATAAGATACTGTATTGCCCGACGATGCGTGGTACAGATGAAGTTGCGTGACCTTTTATTACTGTACGCCAAAAAAGATAGGGTTTTAATGGCCGTTGCCGTTGTGGAGAGGTGGCCGTTGTAGAGAGGTTAAAACAAGAGTGAATGTATGGACTGTCCGCCGGGACAAAAGAAAGTGGCCGTTGTGGAGATGTGGCCGTTGTGGAGAGGTGGCCGTTAGTAGAGGTTCGACTGTATCAAAAATTTCCCGGCGGTACCCCCCTACAAACTCGGGAGGCACTCGAAAGTTAGTACGCGCAAGGAAAAGGAGACATCTGCACGCAGGCTATCCCCTCACCTTTCGCACTTATTACGGACAGTTTTGTTTGTCCCGACGAAAAGCTCATATATTTTATCTTATATTACAACGGTCACTTTTCCGCTCTCATACAAAGTTAACCTCGCTTATCTGTGCACTTTATATTGTCATGACATGTTTGACAACTGTCTTGCTCACTGTGCTGCGTGGCAGGCGTAACACAAAAGTTTCACTTCCTTGGTCTTTTACTGCAGTCATTAGACGTTGCTTAATACGGACAATTGTTCGTGTCCGTCTTATCCGGGTTCCACTGTACATACGAGGCGTTTCAATCACAGTCAAAACAAAGGGATTTGACTTCACGAAACTGAAAAAAAAACCTGCCAAAAAAACCCCTGCAAACTGTCAAAGCTATTTGCCTTTATCTCTGTAATTGTGTAATAACCCGACCAATTACACGCCGCGAAATTATTGACATATTATAAATAGACGACGAATTATTACACAAGAATCCATCAAAGAACAGTTCTCATCTTGACTCTGCTCATATCCTAGCTAGCTGAACTGGGTAATTACAGTACACTGCACGATTCACGTTTAACGTAACAAATTTATTAGGTCACTTTTAGCAACACTCTGCTCTCGTAAACTAGCTCGCCGACTTGTCAGTTGCGGACAACAAACTCTGTTCAGTTTATTTACCTTCATGTCATTTTGATCAGTACATCTAACAAGACTTAAAACCCAAGCTAATTTGAATACAATCACCCACTGTTTTCTTAACAACGGAAACTGTGCTCAAATGAGATGATCTTATCTTTCGTCTACAAACCAAGCAGATATAAAGTTCGTCTTTAATTTTAGAAGATATTTTCATATTAAAATCATTCCTCGTTTCGAAAAAAATTTAACACACTTAACAATAGTAGATCTAAAATCCATTTTCTAATATCATTTTGTCACGATGTCCAACGTCAGACTCCCGAAAGCGCGGTGAATTAATTTTCTGCAATCCAGCACGCGGCTTTGATCTTTGTCACAACAGCATTCGCAGCATTCATGCTGACATAACAAAATTCTCAAATCACTCATCACTCATACTCTTCTGATTGTCGTCATACTGTAATATCTTTGTTTACACAGCAGCATTCGCGCTGACATAACAGAATCTAAAAATAATTATATAATTCACTGTGTAAAACTCGCGCCGTGATTGGTTTAGAACTGTTATCTATTAGAGTACAGACGCACGAATGACGTCACGAAGCGGGAAAACGTGCGGGCGCCCTGCCTGCTCCAACAAATCCTTCGCTCAAAACAGAGAAATATTTTCGTCAAACTGGAAATATTCCGTAGGAAATTCAATGTTGTTCAATTGATACGAATTTTAAATCGGCTGTTCAAGCTTGGCTAGAACTTGGAGGAAAATATGATGGTCCTTTAGCTCATAATTTGTGAACAGAATCCGATAAATTTAGCGGGATTAAGCTTATCGTTCGCCGTTTATAAGCGACTTGCAACGGGATTTGGACTGGAATAATTCAGATTGTTTTTTCCTCATATCAGGACGGAATAGAGGTTAGTCTCTAAATATTTGCTTTTCGAAACATTTGCTGAGTTGAGCTGTAGTTTATTTTAAGCCGTTTAGTTTTCACAAAGTTTTATTTGAGTGCATGAAAACACTGTGGCCTAAACTCGATGTTTGTTGACATAATTTTTATCGGCTTATTTAGCGTACATTCAAGTGAAAATCCGAAGCGAATATCTCCAAAATTATATAAAACAAATAGATTCCATGTTGCCGTGGGTCTGTTCAGTAATAGATCACTGAATATTACTGAACTTTTAATCAAAAGTAAAAAGTGTGACTGCACCACCGTGATTTATCTAGCTTTTTTAAATTTCATTAACGACGCCTGAAGTTACCGTTTACCATCTTCAGTCCAGCATTTGTTGTGTTGTCGAATAATTATGCTTCAGTGGTAATAATAATGCAGGTTGTTGGCAGATGGGCGTTTCAAATGCGTTTCTCCACGTTTCAAACGCTGAAAAAAGTAAACGTTTCTAACACTGTTTGAAATGTGTTTCAAACGGGTTTCAAATGCGTTTCAAATATAAACGCCTTGAAACGCTGATGCGATAAGCCCCCTTTTCCTATGGAGGGTCACAGTTAACGAATATCACGTCACACGACAACCTTTTACCTGTAGAAATTTCATTTATCTCTTCAGTTATCAATTGCTCGCTTTAAACAACTGAAGCTGTGCCGGAATGATTTTCAAAATTCTGCTCCAGTAAACTAGCTCGCCGTCTTCTTTTCGCGGCTTCGCCCCTCGCGCGTGAGGCTTAAACGTAAGGCCCCGGCCGCACTAGGCTGACAAAATTTGTTTGGCGCTACCAAAATATACTACAAATTTTGTCTCCGCCAAATTTTCATTTTGATAAACGCGTACGCACTTGAAAACCAAAAATCATGACAAATTTTTCGCGAACCACAACATATCAATCACGTAGAAACCGAAAACCTCTGTTGTTGCTGTGAAATTTTGCATTCAACTCCTCGACAATCTTTTAAAACCAGTACTTTCTAAAGTTTTTACTCTCCTGCCTTCGTGGTATGATACACAAACTGATTAACTAGATATTTCTTCTTCTCGGACTGAAATTTTAAACGACTTGCATGTTTCTTGCCGCTTTTCCCGACTGTCACTGTCACTTTTTAGCGCAAACTTGTACCCGATCGGACGTGCACTGTTCACTGCTTGTAAAGCAAATTGTGCTACTCAAACATCAGTATAGGTGCTGCTAGCAGGTAAAATTTTGGACCGGTACAAGTTGTACGGACCGAGGCAAGCGAATAATCATCGCTGTAACCTTGAGATTAATGTGTGTGAATTGACGAATCTGTCAGTTTTGACGCTTGACAAAATTTTGTCCTACTCTGGGGCAGGATGACGGCGCCTTTGAAGTTTGGTAAGGCTTGACAAAATTTTGGTAGGAAAAAAATCGCCGTTCGCACTTGTGAAACGGAAACTGATGACAGATATTTTTGCAAAACAAACAAAAATTCGCCTAGTGGGGCCGGGCCCTAATCAAACAAATGAATTGTACGAAGGACTCTAAAAGACCGGCGGTTACTCAACAAAAGCTTCAACAATGTGACTCAATCAAACGCGACCCTGTTCGTGCAGTTGTCAAAGAAATACACCTACGTAAATAAAAACATTTAAAAACAAACGTGTCTTTCATATTTATTTTGCAACGCAATTTCTCTCCATGTAGCTCACTAAATATGCCAATCTTCTTTTTGAGCATTGCACTTGACACCACTGTCAATGAAGCGAAACAATCGAACAATGCCATATCATGTTCAGTTATTCAAAGAATTGTTACAAAAAAGTCTTACAAAAAAGTCTTACGAAGGAATGTTAAGAATGCTTCGACGACGACAATAATGGGCACTTGCGCAAGCGCAGTACCCATAAAAATGGAAAATAATTCTCTCTTTTCCAACATACGCGAACGTAACGTAGCAATCGAGAACCGAGCGATTTATACCTTTGAAGAAAGGTGAAAACGTGAGAAATGTAATGTTAATAACTGTTATATTTTTAAACTTAAACGGAATTTATTTCGTTCTACGCACTAGGCAAAAGGTGCATGTCATTTAGCTATCAGTACAGCTCACTCGATCGGATACCGCTTGCAGTTTTGATCTCTATCTCTCAATGATTTGCATGTGTACTGACAGCAGATCTGATTGAAATAGCTCAAACAATGGCACATATAGATCAATGTTCGCCTTTAGGTGTTGCGACAGTGGGCTTAATACTAAAGCGAAAGGGTATTCTAGACAAATTCATTAAGAAACTGTTATGTATGTTCTTAGTTAGGCAAATGAGTATATACCGTATTTCCTCGATTAAGCATCCACCCTCGAATACGCGCCCCCCAAAGAATAATGAAATTAAAAATATACAATAAACCCACCCTTCTCCTGAAAAAGCATCCAAAATGAATGTATGAAGTAAGAGAAGGCGGAATTACTCCAGGTTTCTTTCCAAAAATAAAAATAAAAATAAACTGGTTCAATCATGGACTTGACAAGGGAAATCCTGAAATTTGAAATAAGCGCCCTGGCGCTTAATCTCGGAAATACGGTGTATGTAAACGTTGCACATTTGCATTGTTGCTTTGTTCGTGGCTTGGTATTCAAGATCGCGTGCTTTCACGGGGGAGGAAATGATTTTTAAGGTTATAATTCACTTTTATCAAAAAATCGAAACAATCGACAGAAAGAATCACAGATAAAATCTCCACCACCTAGAATTAAATAATATATATTTTCTTCGCTCATGTAAAATGCACCCGATGACACAACAGCATTTCAGGATTCACAGAAATTGACAAACTACATGCGAGTAAATACCATCAAAATCGAAAATGAAAAAGCTTTTGGACATCTAAGCCAATTGGAATGGTTTGCTGTTGTTTACGCGCAATCAAAATCCCATTTTCTATTTCAGAGGTCAGTTCTATTGAATTAAATAATCATTTTTGAATAACCATGTTCAAAATGAAAAGACCTTTATTTGTCCAACCTAGTCACTTTTAAAATAAAAGAACCTCCTAACAAAAACTATTTCTAGCAAGATGGAAAATTCGTCGTTATTAAATTAAATCCGTTATCGATAATGAAACTCTGACCACGGAGAAAGAAATAGTAAAAGATTAATGTTGATCCGTAATTAAATATTTAGTAGCTTAAACCAGAATGATAAGAATATCGTTTTGGCACCCGGCTTCGCATGGCTTCGATTGTGGCTTTCTTTCCGTGTTGTCATATTGGTATTTTACATTGTAATGACAATGCAGTTTCGACCTGACGGCTCCCGGAGTGAATTCATAAATGCTTCCAAACGAACACGTAAGTAAAATTATAATAAGGGATTATCTGTACCGTGTATAAGGAGGAATGTATCAAAAAAGCTATGAAATTATCTACTAAAGCCATTTCGTAACTAAAGACTTTTTAACCGTTGGAAAGTCCGGACGTGCTATACTTCACTGATGTAGCAGTAAAAAAACCGCTAAAAACAAGCTCCTGTTAATTTCGAATAAAAATAATAAATAACGATTGAAGCTGGTCAGGATTCAAGCTTTTTTGGAGTCCAAATTTTGGAAACAATTTGAGAAACGGCACGCAATAGCGGTCCGACTCGTAAACATAAGCCACCATATTAACTCGAAAATATTTTAATAAGCTATAAATAAAAGATATATACACAAGCAAATACATTTCGAAAGGTTATGTTGTAGATTTGATTTCCAAGAATGAGTGAATTAAAAGTGGCTGGGTGGGTGTTGACAAAGTCATATAATTTTTGTTATTTGTTTAATTTAAAGGCTTGTTAATTTAAAAAGGTATTACTACACGCTAAAGTGTTTATCAAACACAATTCTGATTCTCATCTACAGTATATTATAATAAATCTGCTTTTAATATGGTTAATCGTGTTTGAAAATCACAAAATGGAACATAGGAGTTTTTAAAAAATGACACTGCAAACAAACAAATACAAAAGGTTATCAAGTTGTTTTGTAAGGCATCACTTTTTGCAATTTTGTCAGCGGTGAGCAAATTTCATGGAACCTTTTTTATGGAACTGCTTGCTTGCAACATTGATCTTGATGAGTGCTCGGCCGTCGGTCGAGTCACATTCAAGTGGTTGCATTACATACATGTAAGTTCTGAAAATTTCTATTTGTTATGATACATGTACATGTAATGTCGTCTATTTTATACAAGAGCTGCTTTGTAGGAACCTTTCTGAGCGAACTCTTTCGACCCCTAGGTTTGTTAAGATCGCTGTTGCACTGTCTCCATTTTGTGCTAATTTCGCATGATATCAAAGTTTAACAGCCATTATGTTATAGTATATATTTTTTCGACGTTATGTAGCTTTAAAATATAGACTGAAAATTTCGCGCGCTCTGATTGGTTAAAAGCCACGTTTTATCAGAGTATAAATCATAGAAAAGCGTGTTTTATCGTTTCGCGCGCGTAAATCTATATTTTAAAGCACATAAAGAAGCCAAAACCATGTATTATACTGTCATAAAACACTCCGGGAATTTGAGAACATTTGAGAAATATAGAAAACACTCGCCTGCGGCTCGTGTTTTCTAAATTTCTCTCGTGTTCTCAAATTCCCGTCGTGTTTTATGACAGTATAATACATGGTTTTGGCTTCTTTATTTGTTAAATATGCTATGTATAGGTGTTATGTACCGTGCGCATGTAACACGATACAGACACCGTGCAATGCTATTTGATGACTTTGATGGTTTTTCTGGTCACATCCGTACCTCCGTATTATTTTGCTGAAATACTGTACTCTATAATCTAAGAATGTATTAGAGTATTTTCAGCCTAAAATCGGCAGAAAAATAAGGCCTGGGCCTGAAAAATATACATTCTTACCAAAAAATAGTGTATATACTTCAGTCCTGAATATAAAAACTTTGAATGAGCTTAAATTTCCGGAGGTTGTGTCAGCGCAAACAACACGCTAGCTATTATAATGATGTCTCAAATTTCTACCTTCCTTTGCTAGTTACATATATTTCTTGCACATCGAAATATTTTATTATTATTATTGTGTAGAATAATTAGCAAAGGAGAACGAATAATTCTTGTTCGTTGCTGATTGCCAAATGAGCCGTGGTGTTCCCTGGGAAGCCCCTCGTTGTTAAGAGCCATACCACTTCGTGGCGTCATTCGTGCGTCATTCCATCAATTGATCACGGCAAGGAACCAATCACAACGCGCGCAGTATCTTGGTTGTTGTATAAAAATAAATACAACTTTATGTCATTCCGGACGCTGTTATTTTGTAGCCAGACAACATGAAAGGACTGGCTACATCGATATAATTTTAATGGCTATAAATTTGTGACCATTTTGAAGCCTTGATTAGCAAGCGGTGCGTTTACCCCCGACACAATTATAAACGTCGCTGCCTGAGGTCCATGATAAACTATTACAAAGGAATAGCGCAATTAAGTACTTCCAGAGGCTAATAAGAGGTGACATTTTCAGTGAATAACTAATGTGATAGCAGCTGGCACGTGTGCAAATGTCACATATGTTTGCTATAGTGGCACTAAAATGTTTATTCAAAGCAAAACTTTATCATACATTTCAGTTCATTGTAACATAGACAATAGACAGACGAGAAGCAGGAACACAAGAATTTCACACAAGGCGAGAGTTCCCTTCTTTATCAGCAGTTAGAGGTAAACATATTCATTCCACTGAATGTTTTCATTTGTTTCTTTTGGTAATATGTAGGTGGAATAATTGTTGACTTGACATGTGATCGTGGAAACAATCTATCCGTTTTAAAGGTTTTACTCCCTATGAATACTAAAAACATTATTAACGGCTTACATTTTTTTATTGCAGTCGTTAACTTAACAAAATTTCATGAGAGAAACACGAAGACAAAAATGTTTAAAACTGATCGAGACGCTGCTCTGTTTTGTCTAGTCTATTTTTGTATTCAGAAATGAAGGCTTTTCGTCCACATGAAATGCTCAGGTTAATATGACCAAATCTGGACTCAGGTTGAATATCATTTGGCACATGGCCTACTTGCGTTTTCTTGCAAGAAAATGAGAAATGACTCTGAGAAAGATTTGCGGGTTCGAAAAAACAGCAGGTACAAAACTACAGAGATCCCTAGCCGATATTCACACAGAAACCAACCTTAACTTGAAAAATTTAGTTAAAAAAATATAGGATATTTTAGTTTTACAAAATGCTTAATGTCACTCAGTTTTGTGGGAGAAAGGCTGGGGGCTAAGTGTTGTCCAGGACCCGAGTGCTGCCTGCCATGTGCGAGGCCAGCAAAGGGGCTAGTTTAAGCGAGTGGCATACAGACCGTGTGTCACGGAGCACGGAGCACAGTGTACATGTACCTATGCCAAGCTCCCAGAAGGTTGCGACAGCAAGGGGAAGTGGGATCGCCAGCGTTTAACACCCAAGCTGAGGCAACCCAGGCATCGCTTCAGTGTGGGACTGAAGGGTTGACGCCAGCAACACTTATCCCCCAAACCATTATTTATTAATAGATCCGATAACGGAACAGACAAAAGACAATCAAATAACTGATAACGAACTTTAACAATGTTGGAAGAGAGGTAGCACTTGAATGCAATCAAAAGAACAAGCGGTGGGTGGGAGGGGAAAAAGAGCTCAACCTTTTCGCGCGACTGAGCAGAATGTGGGGATTGCCGAAGGTAGTGGAACTTGGGCATTAACGTGATACGCCTTTCGCAAGCTGATTGGCTGGCGGGTCGACCGCACGTGCGCAATCAAACGTAACTGGGCGCTAAGAATAGGTGTGATTAAAAGGAGCGTGCCTGAAATACAAAGTACGCTAGATCGCTTAACGGGAAAAAACATTAGCAAACACGAGGTATGTTCGTGGTTCAATTGAGCTAAACATTAACTCCAGTTTATGCTTATGCAGAAACAGCCAATTTTGTTCAATTGCAATTAATATTCTAAAAGTTGGTACTATTTCGATTATGTTGAACTTTGTGTACTTTTTCCTGACCTTGTGCCATCTACGTGATAGGAAATGCATTATTTCAGTTCGGTTCTTTAATTTTGGGAAAGTATTGTTTGAGAGGTTTTTTCTTACTCATAAATGAAAATGCTGTTTGATACATCAATTTGTGTCAATTTTTTATTTGTTTCTTAAGTTGCTGGTGAATGACTTTAATGGAAAACCAGCACGTACATCTTCGACCGTATTATAATATTAATAGATGTCCTGTCTACGCCGCCATCTCAGGGCGATGATCTTATAGATCACAGATCACCGTCAGATATTTTATTACTTAAGGTGATTCCATCGAAATAGAAGTACTATTCAGAATTTTCTAAAACTTGGTCCAGTTGGTGATTATGTTATGCACATTAGAAAAATGCAATAAAAAATGAGGGTCACCGTGCTCGTTTTTGCACAACATGGATGGCCATTATAGTAACTACACGACCCGCGAGGTTTTCATCAGGAACCCTAGTAATCAGAAAGGGGAACTATAATTTCTAAAAAAATCATTGTTTGCATTAAAATATTAGAGCAGTTCAACGAAATAGACTTTGATCTTACATTATAAACTATTTTAGTGGTACAGCAATTAAGATTATGAAACAAATTAAAGAATTTGTTGCGTGCGCACATACCCAGCACTACCTAAAGACGTGCTCTTTACAGCATTCAAATAAAGATATCTCAATGTTGACTATTCAACTTTTCTTTAAATCGCGATATATCGTAGTCAACCGTATGACATTTAAATTTATGCAATAAAAAAGGGGGTCACCGTGCTCGTTTAGGAGAAAACGACCATTTATTTCCCAGCCGAGCTTAGCCTGAAAGAAATCCCGTAATGTTCTGTATGTGCGCGCGCTAATGACGCGAGAAATTATGCGCAGTAAGGATGCGCAATGCAATTGAAGGGAATCACCTTAAGGCGGGGGTCCACCTGAATGCCATTTTTCCGCCACTTAACATGGGTTTAATGGAAATATCTCATTCGCGTTTCAAGCAATCCAAAAACTCTTAGCTCATCCCATGAATCTATGTTATGGGGTGTTTTGTAAATTTTTGGGTGATTTTGGGGTATTTTGGGGAGGAAATAGTTTTTCTCAAAGGAGTTGTAAAATTTAGGGAAATAAGAAATATTGAAGATTTAATGTAGTTTTAAAATTAGAATTTGAAGTTAAAAATTAGTAGATTGACATTGACGACAGTTGATAACCACGCAAGAGCACCCGCGTGGGTATCAACTGTCTGTTGGTGTTCCAAAATTTTTTTTTTTCCTTCTATCCCTTCTTTAAACTCTTAAAATTTCATTGAAATTCAGGTAAAATTCCCCCTTAAATGCATCAATAGTTTATGTGTAAGGGCTTCAGTCTATTGCACTCTGGAATAAAAGAAAGTTATTAAAGTATAATTTTACAGAATGAATGTATTTCAATGATATCTCATTTAGAAGGAAACTGGTGCCTCCATTTCTTGTGATCCATGATTTTAAATGTGACAATGTGGTTGCACTCGCAACACAGTGAATGACCAACGGGGCATCGCGTCTAGGTAATATTTGAACAGTATTTTCTTGCGAAATTTCTATCTATATATAATTTTGTAACTTTCGTTATTTATCACTCTAAGTTGTATTATGGAAAATATGCAATAAATATTTAATTAAACGATTTTCTATTTAATATATTATATTTATTTTTATTCATTAGATGTATTTTGCTTGCCTAAAGGCCTGGGCCCGGTTGTTCGAAAGCCGATTAACGCTATTCCTGGATTAAAAGTCAATTGAGGTTTTAATTTATCTGGTATAAAAGTGTTTTTCACTGTTATATTTTGTAGAGTTTGAGATTACTCAAAGTCAAAACTGAAGGACAAAAAATATAAACAGAAAACCTCATTGAAAAGCTACAAAACTGAAATCAATATTCATGCTAATCCTGGATTAGCTTAATCGTCCTTTGAACAACTGGGCCCTGACTGGTAAAAGTAAACCGCCATATTATATAGAAAATCGTTAAACACTGATCTTTTTGCAAAATGCACAGTCCTATTTGGAATTTTCTACCAGAGGCAATGGTTGCACTTTTGACGGTTATTGAACTCGAAATACACTCGATGCGTCCGTTCATCACAAGCTGAACGACAGATACGTATCATGGACTGACCTGTTCACAAACTTAAGATTTGACGGCGCGGTGCACGGAATTTGGAAATTTTCGAATTAACTTCAAAATGATTTAATGTTATAGTTTTTTCACGAGCAATATCGTAATGTATAATGATTTGTTATAAATGAACAAATACAAAGATTCCAAAGCGTTTCTTGTAGAACTGTATATTAAGAATTATTTTAAATAATTACCAGGCTATTCAGAAAAAAATAATGATTTTAGCGTCTTCGGCTAAAATAGATTTGCAGAGTTTTCAGTTTTCAGCAGTGACAATATTCAAAGTAAAATTTGTTATTCATGGCGTATTTGACCCCTTAGTGCCCGGGGACTTTTCATACTGATGATCGATCGCTAAAAAGAGTGAAATGAAATATGAATGAGACAGGTTTTTCATGCATGGAAATAAGCTGTATATAACTTTCTCTTGATAGCTTGTCTTATTAAATGAGTGTTTTGATCGTAGGGGTAATTAAAAGAATATTAAAAGCGCACACTTGTCAATCATTATTGAATTTTTCATTTCATTTTATTTATCGCTTTTCCTTGATTGACCTCCACAAGGAGACACGTACAGGTGTTGAACAAAGAAGTGATAAAAATCTAAGCAATTAATCAGTTTGTGAAAACTTGGTTTCACAACATAGCAGCTGTTTGTTAACTCAAGATGGCTTTGCGGTACTTCAATGAAGTGAGGTCGATGAAATTTTTTTCCGCTATTCAAAAGGTTTATTTGAACTCAAGGTGTATTTGAAGAAGTGTTGGCTAAACGTTTTGACAGAGAGACATACACAATAGGGACTGGAACATCAAACACAATTACATTGTAACAATTGAACGTACGTAATGGTAAGGCGGCTTGTTTTTTTAGTTAACTTCTTGCACTTAACTGCAGGGCCCGCAGCACTTTTTTTAGTGGGGGGGCTAATTCGAACGCGTGAGCGTGAGCCATCTAGGGGGATCCGGGGGCATGCCCCCCCGAGAAAATTGTGAATTTAAGTCCTCTGAAATGGCTGGAAATGCATCTAAAATTAACAAGCGTGGTGCAAATTGCCGACTTTCAGCGCTTAAAAAGGGACTGTTTTTAATACAAGAATCAACATTTATTATCCAGTCTTAAAATTCAGAGAGAGTTGTCCATTTTTCGAAAAGCAATCAGAGATTTTTGTAGATATTTTCTTTCCAACAACCAGAAGTCTTCGTTAATTATGCTCATTTTACCATGTGCGCTTCTCTGTTGGTTATCACGCAGGACTCCCTTGTCCCGCGATGTCCAGAGCTGTGTATAATTTTCAGTTTAAAGTATCTATGGTGATAAAATGCTGTCATAAAAACGTTTCTCTATAAAACGCAAGATACAACTGCTCAATAGCATATTCTCCGTTTTCACACTCGCTCCAGATCTTTCGTTCAAAGACCGCGCGCATTCGATTGACAGACCGACGCCAAAAATACGACTGTTTTGCAGTCTAAATAGCACAAAGTCAGTCAACTCAAAGTTATCTTAACTCTTGATATTTGTTCAGTTGTAATCGCGTCTACTTTGCTAATGGTCATTGCAACTTTTGTCCGTTGCGATTTACTGCAGATCAAAAAGAAAATTTTATCACCAACTTCTGAAAAACGTTTGGAAATTTTTATTATTATTATTTTTTAGAAAAGTGGGGGGGCTAAAGCCCCCCCAGCCCCTCCCCCTGCGCGGTCCCTGAACTGGAACAACAATCCAACAAAGCTAACAACTGAAATAATGGTACGTGCTTTGCAGGAAAAGGAAATATACTGTAATGATTTATATTTTTATATTTTTTATTCTAAATGACCTAAATCGCAAAACATTATATCTGACAAGTGAGACGATCTTGGCTGTTTACTTAAGCGTCCAATAGCACGTAGAGATACACTCTTCGTGTTACGAGTAAAGAGGAAGGATCTCATTACAGTAGACCTGCAACTGGTACTTTCGGTACGCAGTCTTACTCGGATAACAATTACAGTTTGGCTTAAATGCAAACATAACTTATGTCGACACAAATGAGACCGAGTTCTGACACTTCATCACAAGAAGAAAGTGCGTAGACAGCAAGTATATTTAAGAAGATTTTATTTCTTGAAATACGAAATTGACTGACTGACTGACTGACTGACTGGCTGGCTGGCTGGCTGACTGACTGACTGACTGACTGACCAACTGACTGACTGACTGAATAATTATTTTCTATTGGTATCTCGAACTCCCACTATCTCAACCAATGTTTCTGGATTGCGGTTCCTCGACGTCTCTGCATCAATTTCTTTATTTATAACAAAAATAAAATTTGTGCTATGGTAAATGAGTACTATTTTCAGCATCATTGTACATTTGAATAACTTATATCTTATGTTTGCTAAGTAACATTCACACATATGATGGATTTCAAAATTTATTTTGGACATAAATTTATTTTAATTGGTTGTATTATTTTTAGGGATGCCAAGGGCATCCCTAGTTATTTTCACGATGCGTGTGTATTTCCCAAGGGAGTAACCAAATTGGCTGTTGACCAATTAGGACGGCGGATATCGATCCCTTGGGAGTTCTGAAAACCTGTTTCGAAAAGCTGGAGAGACGTTGTGGGACATTATCACAAACAGGTTTTTAAAAGAAAGAAGATAGCCCGTGTTGTTTACAAACCTTCGCTGATGGAATTTGTCGAAATATTTGCTGGTAGGTGTAAAAAAAACTTAACTCGTTGCCTTTTCTTTGCACTTCTTATCAAGCAACCTTTGTTACTAACTAAATGTGTATTTTTCTTCTACAAAAGACACTGTCAGGAAAGTGAATTTGAGCTATAAATTGGCTTATTTATTGTGTCTATGGTGAGTACCAAAACGTTCGCTTTGATTAGTCAGATTAGTGGCTATTTCACGTCCCACACTAACCAGCATCTCTTTATTTTCATGTAACACGAGATAATTGCACGGATTGTCATTATAGAAGGTGAGTAAGTTTTTCACTGTTTAGTACCGTGTTGATATTTTGTGATGCAAGTTGGTTTTACATTTTGTATTCCGCGGAGAAAACTTGCGAAAATGAGATTTTCATCCGAAAACGAAGTTTCTATTCGTGTAATGAAGAATACATTGAACAATTTTCCCAATGATTGTTGAAAGGTTTTTGTTTGACTTTTGAGGGAACTGAAAATACAGCGGCGCGCTGTATATTCGTTCACTTCTGTCTAAGCCGGTAAAAAAGTAAAAAGTTAAAAACCCGTTCAGTGAAACAAGAATAATATATTTTTTGTAGACTTTTCTGTAAAATTGTACAATCATTGCATCGTATCATCTCGCGAGCAAGGACAGCCCA
The DNA here is from genome assembly GCA_029204205.1 of Desmophyllum pertusum. Classification (NCBI taxonomy): domain Eukaryota; kingdom Metazoa; phylum Cnidaria; class Anthozoa; order Scleractinia; family Caryophylliidae; genus Desmophyllum; species Desmophyllum pertusum. The sequence goes on along the minus strand of MU826904.1, from coordinate 61,737 downwards.
AAACGCTACTAGGACGGAACATTCGTACATAATTAGGTTTATCCAGCAGAGGTAATTATCAGGAGTTATCAAAAAGTAAGTCTGTTTGTGGCCAATGGTAATTTTAGCGAAGAAACATAACCTTTATACACAAACATTTATTTAATGTGAAAATGCTAAGCCATTTTGTCTTGTAAAATATACAGATATGTAAAGAACTCAGTTGGTTGCCAACAATTGCATTGGTTACGCCTGCCGATATTTACGTTTTGTAATTTTTTTGACAACTTCCATAATATAAAAAAATGTTACATTGAGGCAAAATTACAATGAAGAAACTTTTAAGGCGCAGCCATAAAAATAGGAACAAAAACAACGAAACAAACAGCTCAAAAACACACGTCTTCGTCACGTTATGTCACGCAATATTTAAACCGGACAGGGCGATATATGGCGGCGATTCTTCAATTGTTTTACTTTTTTTATTCAGCTTGGTATAAAATGTATGAAGCTGATTTTAATATATTTCAGGAATTAAACGGGCAGCATTTTTAAATTAAATTATGTATTTTAGATCATCCTCTCTTGATTTTAATAATTTTATAATGCAATAAAGTTGTATACCATTTGAACAATATTATTATTTTCCACTCTAGAAAACGGAATGATTCCTGTGAAAACCATGCGAAGCATTTGTGACCTCTTCACCAGCACACAAGATGTTGTATCTTTTACTGTTTATAATGATATGGAATAAAAATAATATATGTAGAGAATATAAATATTTGGTGGCTTAAAATGTGTAATACAGTAATGTAAAAAGTCCCTCTTCTCCACTTAGACACACACACCCAAACCAACCAAACGAAGGGGTCCAATCATTCCATTTGTGACTACCAGTACTCACAGCAATGAATTTATACCATTTATACAAATAACATTCGGTTTGGTTTCTAATTTATAGTCATCAGAGATCGGACATAAATCAATGAATAATAATCTGTCTAATCTCCATACATTTGTACTTTTTGCCAGCAAACCAACTCAGATTTACACTGTCCTCGAAGAGGGAAGACCCATACCGGAACAATAACCTCAAAATATCAAATGCTATGTCATTTGTTACTTTGTTTTGTTAAAAAAAGCATGTCCAGCTAATCGTCATTGGACCCATGAAGAAAGAAAGGTTACTAATTGACAGCTAACCTCTTCCTTCAAGGAAACGCCGTCACTAACGGCATCCCTATTTGTTGCTACTTTTCAAGCAACAAATGTACTTGTTATATCTATTTCAAAGTAATGGGCATTTAAACAAAATTGACCCTGGTCGAATAGTTTTGCCCGGTATGTTTTTTACTTTTAAAACGGAAAACGATTGCACGATAAGAGCAAAAAAAAGAGTAATTCAGCAAATAACGAGGGATGATATTTCATCCAGAAAGGGGTGACAGACGCAGATGAATTGCCCAATATGACGTAGCAAGATTTAGTGCTTCCGTTTTGATTTTATCCCTATCTTATCAAAGGAAAAGGCTATGCAGTAAAACACGAGTAGAAGAACACTGAACGAGACCAAGAAAATCCGCATTAAACTAGGAACCGATTTTAGCTACTTATCCACGACAGTAGGTATACGGTTTGTTCTTTATTAAATATATTTCTGAAGTTTTGAATATTTTCACCATGGTTTTAAATTAGCACATATTTTATTATTAAAAATATATCAGTCCCAATTGTGGGAAAGCATGACGATTCCAGATCATTTTCAGATGGCTGACAATTTAAGCCAAACATTTAAATCCAAAATTGGCTCGAAGCTTGAAAATGGTAAATACATAAATTATAGTAAAGTAATATATATTTTATCAAGTACAAATTTTTTGGCTATTTTTCATGGATATATGTTTTAGGAGAACCTGTAAACATAACGCCATGCAGCTACGTGAATATTCAAAAATAAAGTACCAAAAGAAGATAGTGTTTCTTATTATTATAGTGGCTATATTTAATGACTTGCTGATAAATTATTTTACGTATCGGCGTGAGAGGGATTGTTCTCTTGTGAACAAGGACGTTAAGTTACAGAAACGTATATTTTTAAAACGTAATTTGCTTTTTACGTTGTAGCAATACACGGTATTTATAGTATTATCTTCACGAAAGCGGATCATGCTCATTCAAAATTCTAATCTTGACATCGGTAGCTTTGTACGTACCCGTATCCTGAATTTCTAAGATTATATCTTTATCATAAAATTAAACGTTTTCTTGATTATTATTTTTTATCAAAATAGCAAATTTGTCACGTACGGTAAAGTAAGGATAGCATCTAGAGAATACCAATCAGAATCAAATTATATTTCTTTAACATTTAATATAAATAAAAAATAAATTTTTTAAAAACCTTAACATCCAGTGGTGGGAGTATTGTATTGTAATGACATAAAAATGTCCACAATCCAGGAGAAAATATGCGCTAATTGAAATGAATTATTACCTCAAATGTGAAAATATATATTATTTATTTTATAATATACCAAACAATGAACAGCAAATGTAATTTTGATGTAATGGCTATAGGTTCGTTCCCTTTTCACGATAATGTTTGGGCTGTTGTTTTTTAGTTTCCTTTTTAAAATAATTATTATTTTAGCGGATGCATCTGTTGTCGTGTCAATGTTGGCAAAAACAAGAAATAAATTAAAAGATACACGGCAGATTATTAACGATGACATTTTATTGAGATTGGAATAATAGAAACCATTGTTTCCTCTTCCGTGACCACCTTCTGTGTACACACTGCGGACAACAAATTTGATATTTATAGGAAAAGCAACCAGAAAAGAATCGAGTATTTAAACGGCAGAGTTTGGCGAAATCTTCTTGGTATCACATTGAAGATGTCAGTACCAATCTTTGGTTTTTCATGATCGAAATGCTGGACTCCCATAAATTGCACCCGTCTATCAGTTTATTTATTGATCCTAAATACAAAACGAGTAGATCCCAATTAATGTAATTGGAAATATCAGCACAGTAGTCACATTAGGTCAAATGTTGAGAAAATAAGGGAATTTTACGTCATTTTCATACAAGTGGCATCATGCATATCAAGAAGAAATAGTGTTTTTTTTTTTCAAGCTAGAAAAAAATGAGTTCAGTAGAACCTCGCTTTATGACCTCGTTAATGCAACCATCTCGTTATAGTTATGGCCAAGAATAGCTCAGTCAGTCAATTCCTTTATTTAAGAACCTCTTAAATACGACCAGATTTTTGGACGTTGGTGGTTGGATTAACGGGGTTCTGATATGTTTTGAGCTGGCTTCCAAATCGCTTACCGGACTATTTTGCGATTGGCTTTTAAAGATATAAAGTTATTGAGTAATCAATTAACTGTTGTGATGTCAGCTAATTTGAATAATTAAAAATATGTTTTTTAGTAAAATATTACTCAGTTTGTCAGCCGGTTTGTAGCGTAACGTAATGAATTGGGGCCACGCCCACAAAAAATCTTTTGGTACCTTTTAGGGGTTCTTTTCAAAATTTCCGACGAGCACCCCCGACCCCTTTTATATGGGAGTCCCCCCCCCCCCCCGGGATCAGCTCCACGTTTACTGATACTTCATTTAATTTGATTTCAAGAAAAAAACTTCTTTTTATTTCATAAGATGACAAACAACTCAACTGCGATTTTACCAACAAACCAGACGAATCACGTGACCTGCAGTCAAGAGATATCGAACAGCGAGTCATACCACTATGCTCTTAATATTTCCATTATCGTCATAAACACGCCGTTTGCCATATTTGCTGCCATCAGCAACCTCGTGGTTTTAATTACAATCTGCAAGTCTCAAGAACTTCGCAGCCCAGCGAACATCCTACTCTGCAGCCTGGCCTTGACAGATCTACTAGTTGGCTCGGTCACTCAGCCTCTGTTTGTTGCGTGGCGCGTGATGCTGCATTACCCATCTACCATCTGTATCTCCGAGCTGTTGCACTCCCTGTACGAAGCTTTCCTCTACGTATGCACCGGGGGGTCCTTTCTCTGCCTGGCTTACCTCAGTACCGACCGCTTCATGGCCGTGTCAAAACCATTACGTTATCGCGCTCGCATGACAACAGGAAAAGCCACTCGCAACATGGCCATAGTCTGGATCTCATGGATCGGTTTCGTCGTTCTCCGCTATTCGGGTATCGATGAAGAGAGTAGTAGAATGATTACGTCGGTTGTTGCTGGCTGTTTAGTGATTTTCCTTCTTGCTATTCAGATAGCTTTGATGATCAGCATCAAGCGAAATAACATCCATTCCTTGCACGCAGAGGAGAACAGCGCCATTATCGCTTACAAAAGGGAACACCGTTGTGCGGTGACAATTGTTTACATCTTTTTAGCACTCTTGCTTTTTCTTATTCCTGCTGTTGTTGTGCAAATTGTCCTGGGATTCACCAGCACTAATCAGAGTAAAACTGAGATATATGTTGCAATCTCAGCACTTTTGATAAACTCCTCCGCAAACCCACTCATCTACTTTTGGAGAAGCCGAGACATGCGCAAAGCAGCACGCCGCCTTTTCATAGGTGCCAAAGCCGAGAATGGAGTGGGGACTGGCAGCGGGTCTTCTGACAGAAACAGTGGTGGTAGCAGTGGAAGATCTCAAGAGGAAGCAATGTAAACAAACTTTAGAAGAGAAGAACATTTTAAATGCTCAAAACAGAACACTATACAAACTACTATAAGTTAGGCCCAGTTTACTAGAGTTAAGAGGTTAGTTTTAGTTTGTATTCTCGAAAGATTTGGTCGTGGGAATTGTTTAAATTCAGTTCGACTAATTAAGTTCGACGTCTGAATCAAATTAAGGCAAGTAGTTTCTTAATTTCGACTCATGAAAAGCGGTTCGGCGTCTGAACTGGACTAAAGAGGACTGCAAGTAACCTGCGTACTGTGAATTTTCTAAATCAGCGCCTTTGAAAGCATCTACGTCATCTACATACAGATTAGCGAGAGGATCACGGGTAATAACCTGCAGATTATACAATAATCATGTCAAGGACACTCAAGGTCACGCGTAATCATATCATCTATATATGACCGCGGTGCATGATTTCCAAGGGTAATCATGTCAAGTTCGCGCGCTTTGCGTTGCTAACCGCTAAGTCAGTCGGGGGAATAAGTATCACTTGACGTCAAAATAAGATCTCCGAGAATATACTGAGCCCGCAGTTTTCGGCTTTCGACCAGTGGGTTGCTAAGATATGTGTTGAAAAGTACTTCGAGTCTCGGCTGCAAAAACAAAATGGTTTGGCGCATTTTTGCGTGAGATTAAATGTAGAAAACAAAAGAATTATGGAGCCCCGTGGTCGCAATTTGGCGGATAGGCACAATATAAATGTAAGTTACCGCCATGATACTGTAGATATGTTTTAAATCATATCATGACGAGCGAAAACTATCGGTAGTTGTGCGAGGATTTCAAGAGTTGAAGGATGTAAAATAGCGGATGGAATATGTGTGTAAAGACGACTGCGAGTCCACGTATCACATCAGTAAGATCTGCCTTGATGCGAGTCAAAGTGTTAAAAAATTTTCGTGTTACTTTAATACATGTAACTTACTAAAGCCCGGGCTAAACGTTTTAACATTGTTATATAACATTTGTTGATTCAACAATGTTAGAACGTTTAGCACCCATGTTAGATGATGTTTGTTCAACATTTTTTGTTAAATGAATGTTTTGATTTCGATCAAACATTTCGTCCAACATTTCAACAATGTTTTATCGTTTAGCCGGCCTTCTAACAATGTTACAACCCAACGACCAATCATATTTAAGCACCCAGTCCCCAACCCAATACATCGGCTATTCAAAATGGCGGAGCAGGAGACACCGTCGAAGCAGGGCACAGGAAAGAATCGAAGAAGGACTTGGAAAAACGAGGACCTGAAAACATTAATCGAATGCTACGAACAAAGGCCATGTCTGTGGAACACTTTCGACAAAGATTACCACGATAAAGACAGAGAGCAGTTGGCAATATCAGAAATTGAGGAGATTTTGTTTTCCTTTTTACCAACTTCGGGACTCTTTTTTTCTTCTGTAGTAAGTTACAAATAACTATTGCAGCGAGAGCTTTTTTCTTATATCTTTCCGCCATTTTGAAAATTCCCATCCATGTTTGCGTGATGTTATGACGTTTAGCCGCGCGATCTAACATTGTTATTCAACAAATGTTGGACATGTTATATAACAATGTTAAAACGTTTAGCCCGGGCTTTACTATCCGTGGGCTAGGGTGGGAGTAAAAACTTTGACTACTCGCAATGAAAATTTGAGCTGGTACACATGAGAGTTACCGAGATGCATGAGAGTTTCAGTCAAACGAGAGCAAGAATTTCAACTGCTGTCATTTCCAACTATCTCTATAGTTTTTTTAGTGCAAGCATTGTTGTCAACTCTCGTTCCGTTTTCCCAGGCTTGGTTTGTCTTCTAATTAAACCGGAATGAAATACGATTTCCCTAGGCCGATTAGATCAAGCTTTAATTTCTAGTAGACAGCTGCCGGTTTTTAACAAAAGCGTAAAATTCCTTATAAATTTATAGGACTGGTGCTTCCTCGGCGGTCCACATAGTGTTATGGAAAACTTTGCATACAGTCAAACCTCTATTTAGCGGCCCTCTGTTAAGCGGTCACCGTCCATTAAGCGGTCGACACTTACCAAATTCCCGGAAATCGCTTGACCTCTATTAAGCGGTCAGTTGGCTATTTCCCGAGGGTGACCGCTTAATAGAGGTTTGACTGTATTGAAATGCAGTGAAAGAAAATGAATACAAAGGGAAAAAAAATGATACAGTCGAACCCTGATTAAGCAGTCACCTATTAAGCGGCCACCCCTGGTTAAGCGGCCACTTATCAAAGTCCCGAAATTATTTTCAGTATAATACTGTAAATAAAACCCTTATTAAGCGGCCACCCCGATTAAACGGCCGCTGCCACCTTTTGGCTTTCCTATTGTTTTTACCCCGATTAAGCGGCCACCAACAATTTAATACCGAGGCCGAAATAGAAGGTGACAAATGATTAAAACATTCAAACAACAGTTGTCACAAGCCTCCAACCGTGTTGTATTCAGATAAAGTGATGTTCATACCACGCCTTATGCTAATTTCTGACGAAACCCCGTTTAAGCGGCCAACCCCGATTAAGCGGCCACTTGCCATTTCCCCGAGGGTGACCGCTTAATCGGGGTTCGACTGTAGGTTAAAAAGTTTGCCCAAGAACAAAAATAAGAATAATTTTCGACTGTCAATGTATCTGGAGAAAAATTGTATAGATCAAACTTGATATACAGTAATTACTTTACCTATCCTTTGAAGCTTACTTGAGAGATGTCTATTGGAGGGTTCTGACCACCCCCTCCTTAATATGTAAGAAAAAACATGTATACTTTTGTGGAAATAAAAATATCTGTGTTGATTTTCTTTGGTAGACATGTTGGGACAGTAGGGGGGGGGGGGGGATGCTTTAAGTGGGGTCAGACAGTACAAGAAGAGGAGAACGATCTAGTTTTGGGGATTGAGTTGTGGGGTGCCTTGGGCCAGACCAGGGAGCACCTTATTTTGACTGCAACTTCTCCCATCAAAATAGACTCAATTATATTATAATACAAAGAAAACCTTTTTCATGATGCACAACATAGTGAAAACAGCCAACTTATATTTTATTTTATTATAAAATAACAGTGTTGTGGAAGTTTACAGGTGATGAACACGAGACTTATACCTTTCACACACAATGATTGGTAAACATACATAGATAATTTTGGTGTCTCGTGAGCATTTGAGATGGTGTACAGGAAGCTAGCGTCTGTTGCCCTGTGCACCTAAAAAATGAAAAAAAGTTTTTAGAATTTATTATATTATTATATGTCCAATAATAGCACATAAAAAAATTAATTATGCTCATTAATAGCACATGAAGAATTATTAATTTTACAAGTCATGATGCACCAATAATATTACCACATGTCACACAAATCTACAAATGGTGAACCTTCGATTAAAGAGATTTTCAAGCCAAAGGAGAGAATGAAAATGACTCCCTTGATGATGAAAATGGATGGCCCACTTGATGAAAATGACTCGCTTGATATAACAATCATTTGATGCCTTTTTAACTTAATTATCTTTTCATAAAAAGCGAAGATCTGATCCGGTGTAAAGGGGGTCCAGTCTTTTCTCTCTCTTGAAAATACGCTATGCCCTGGAACCCTCCCCTGGCTATGCCCTTGGGAAGGGGTTCTGATAATCAATGGATGTCCCATATTTCCAGGATGAAAATGTATTAGCTTTATGCATCACCCCCGGGGAACCCACAGGGACTCAGGGTTTGATTGGGCATTTGGACAAATCCCCCAGGGTCCCCAGGGGTGACACCCTGGGGGAAGCCACTGATTGATGCATTATGAAAACATTGCATTAATATTATAACATAAATAATAATAAAAAATGAACAACTTTGTAGATTTAGTACTGTTGTGCTAATTGTGGAAACTATAAATATGATGAACTCAGGCGTGATATGAACTCTCTCTCCTCCGCAGAGGCTTCTTGGGATAATAGGGAATAGGGAAGATTGGGGAGAGTGAAATGATGAACTACGGTTGACTGACTCATGATAAACTCAACCTAGTTTCAAGGGATTCGAGTTATCAGGAGATGGCATCAAATGACCGGAAAGTGGGATAAAGTAGTGTTTTCTTTACAGTCATGCTTCATTACAGTGCTCTCTTGCAAGAGATCGCTCTAAACGTTTACATGTAACATACATTTTTGTATTTCTATGCTTCTATGCTTCACATCACTATTTGCGAAAAACTCCACTTCCCGAACACATATGATGCTGCACTCTGCACTTCAAGCTACATGATTCAAAATAAATTCAGTGTTCTGGAGAATAATATCGCGAGTTACTACAGTATGGAGGGTAAAATTAGTAAGACGGTGAGTGACCTGTATAAAGGGAAACCAATTTTATTCGAGTAAGCGGGAGTGAAATCGATATGATTTTGGATCGAGTTTAATAGCCGATTGGGTTTGCATTTGTTGAATTTCAACATCGCGATCGCGAGTCAACTGTAGTACCTGGTAGTACAGAACAGATATAGCTTGACAGGTAAAATTATGATAGAAAATTAAAGAAAGATAGAGAAGAGAGATGACTGTACGTACATGTAGGCTGAAACTGAGCAGCAACTATAAACCTTCGAATTCCATAGTATTAAAAAAGCTTACCTTGCACACTTTACGTATGAGGACTTGCTTGTCGTCTTACGGAAAACGGCTATTGTTTACCAACAAAATTTAATACAGTCGAACCTCCACTAGGATTTTCTGTCCCTTCTGTGCGCTGATCGTACGCGTCCTGATTCATACACTTTATACTCCGATTGAATCCTCCCTTCAACGTTCAACGGCCACCTCTCTACAACGGCCAGTTAATAATTCTGCCCCATAGTGGCCGTTGTCGAGCGGTTCAACTGTTCTTAGGTCTGTACTTAGTGATCTGAAGTTCGAGATCATGCCATGCATGGGCGCCATGTTGTAAATATAAAACAACAGAGCTAAACAACAGTCTCTTCGGAAAGCGTTCGCACTGTTCTCTGATTGGACAATAAGAATCGGAATCTCTTCGGGTGCGCATACGAGTATTGACCAAATTTGGTACTTATTCCCCCGACTGAAGTAACATCGGTGGCAGAAGCGTTATTCTTTTTCGTTGAATGTATAACAAAACAATTATTAGATTCGGTTTTTGTGATATCCAGAATAATCAATACAATACAATGGGGATTAATCATTAATCAAGGTCTCGGTAATAATCGTTATCAGCCTCAGCCTTCGGCTTCGGCTGATAACTCTTACCTCACATCGACAATTAAATATTTGGACACGTTGCATTGTGTTCACAATTGGTTTACATGTACTTGAATTGCCTCGAAAATTAAATATTTGGAAAGCAAAGACGAAGTAGTGTGCTAAATCTGGCTGTGACATTGTAACAAATGTGTCTGTCACTACCAGATGTTGGCTTTGAGCTTTGTTATTATAAGGTTATTTTGAGACGCAATAGCGATGTTTCTCGTTACGTCACCTATTGTTATTAATGTACAACCAGAGAACTATTGGCTGTTGAAACAAAGAGTTCTTTTGTTTAATGGTTGGCAAATTTGAATAACAAAACAAATTTGACGTAATGTTGATCAACAGTGAACACTCCTATAGCACGAAAGGATCTTGCGTGACATTGTTTTATTATATATAATGAAATTACAAATGTGGCAGCACTTCACTTCCAATATGGTACCCCTAGTTTAATCATATACGGCACGCACTGACACCTTCGAACGCTCAGTCGTGAAACACTTATTATAATAACTTCATCGGGCATTGTGGCGTATTTTGCGGGCTAAAATGGAGAATTCAGCGGGCTAAAATATATTTTAGCCCGCTGAACTGAGCCAATCAGAAACAAGAAAATAACGTAGCAGCCAATCAGAACTGGAAACCATTCAACTGTTCGCGCCGTTTTCTTGGAATTCAAAGCGCCGTTGACTCTAAGTGCTGCCATCTGCAGCTGCAAAGCTATTGTTTTTTAGCTTTATATTATCAGACTGGCTGGAAAAGCTAACGAAGAAGCAAATTTTCAGCCTTCTCAGTACAGCTAGTTGAAGAGGACTTACAGAAACTCGAGGAAGAATCCATACACGGCGGCGAATTGAATGTAAGCTTAAGTTTGTCTTCTTCGATCGAAACCCGCTCAGTTCAGGCAAAATATTTTATGCCAAATTGCCAGTTCAGTAAGCTTAATTGCATGATTAAGTTCCAACACTTCTAGATGACTATTTATTTGCTGTTGATGGAATTCTGTAATTTTTCCTTTCAAGAGAACTTTAGAGCACAGATTGTTTCGACGAATTTTGCGTACGGTTTTCTGCCAAGTTTTACAATCATATGAAATAAACGTCGACCCGACGCCGGCAGTGTTCAAGATATCGCTTACTGTCTTTGATTCCTTTTCTAAATACCCTCTGAAATTATTATAATAGTAATGGAGTTGATGTTCTTGGGCTTAAATATGTTTTTGGCCCTTCTCAGTCTCATTTTAGCCCTCGCCGAAGCGGCTCGGGCTAAAATGAGCCTGAGTCGGGCCAAAAACATATTTACGCCCGCGAACATCAACTCTATTGTTATAATATATACACATTTATATATTTTAATATATTCTGTCACCTTTCTTTGTATTTAAACTCGAAAACTACAACCGTCATTTTTTACTTGATAATGGAGTCATGATGGCTTCGAAACGTCGTAATCGGGTGTTAGTAATCCGAGTAACGGCGTAACGCGTAACGGCGTAACGGCGTAACGAGAATCGGCGTAACGACAATTTTTTGTCCAATTTTTTTTTCAATCATTTTTTTTATTTTTTTAGAATCGGCGTAACGACAATTTTTTAACAATTTTTTTTATTTTTTAAATTTTCCAATTATTATAAAAGCGTGATGTAGACAAATTGATACTCACGCACCTTCAAATAAATACTGTAGAAAAATACGCGATATTCTGCAAATGTTGGTCAATGGATGGATACAAATGCACAGTGACTGTGCTCACCCTGCTCGGTCGGGCCCTGCTCGGTCACCCGCCATCTTGGAGATCAGCGACAAAAATATCGCAGGCTCAGCTTCTGTCGATAAATTGGCTAATTTTCAACCAACCCCGTTACCAGGGTCTCTCTTCTTCCCGCCAAAAGCGCTTTTGGCGGGAAGAAGAGAGACCCTGGGAACGAGGTTGATTTTCAACGTACACAGGATAACATCGGAAGTAACCTGCGATCAGGCGTTCTTTTCCTTTTCGCGGAGAACGAGAGCGCGGAGAGAGAGAGATACAATTATTTGCCGATTCGCTTTCCACCCACTTGTCAATGATCTGTCAAGCTGTCAATTTTCAAAATCTACGTTAAAGTTCGTGACATTTGTACCGCTTGCTGTTCTCTTGAATTCGGTCTTCTGACCTTCTTTGCTATTATGAGGAGGATTTTGAAGTAGAATAGAGCCTTCGACTGTGTTTTTACCATCAATTTCATTCCGAAAACAGCACTAACTACGATTGCGTTACACGACACAAATTTGCATAATAACGTCCTAGACATGTCTAGTCAGTCGTTATGGTCGAATGATTCCATGATTCCGTTTAGAAATTTCCCCATTTTCTTTTTACCTCAGCTCCTCCGCGGAGCCTATTCATAGGCTATTTTGAATGTAAGATCTTTATATTGGCTTAGTAATGATTCAGAAGAGTCCTTCCCTTCACAAAAGGCGGTAGCGGAGTGGGAAAGTAGAAGGCCTTTCTTGTACTTTAATCGTGCGTGTACGCCGGATTGACAAAAGCCAGGAAAACATTCAGAATCTGAATGTTTTACATGAGATCCGGCAAGTAATTGTATCAGGCCCTCCTCTCTTCGAGGAGGGCCTGATCGCAGGTTACATCGGAAGCTAACACTATGTCCTTAGAGCTCAAGTAGGCAAAAGGTGTGGTGAACGCAACTGAATTCCAGTCGTATTCGATGTGAGGCGAGTACCAAGAAATATCCGTGCTTGTGCTTCGTGTATTCTTGTACTAAGGTATGTAATACAGGCTGTAAATTCTATGTAGGTGGCTTGTGACCACTTGTGTCACTTGTATAGCCACAGTTTTGACGTGTCAGTTTTAGGGAAGAAATATTAGTATTTATTTGAAGGTGCCCACTGCTGGCGTGAGTATCAATTTGTCTACATCACGCTTTTATAATAATTGGAAAATTTAAAAAATAAAAAAAAATTGTTAAAAAATTGTCGTTACGCCGATTCTAAAAAAATAAAAAAATGATTGAAAAAAAAAATTGGACAAAAAATTGTCGTTACGCCGATTCTCGTTACGCCGTTACGCCGTTACGCGTTACGCCGTTACTCGGATTACTAACACCCGTCGTAATCTTATTTCGCTAATTTTCATTATTAATTGAAACTATATTGTTCAGGTAAAAATAAAGCGTGAATAAGCAGGGCAGGAAACAAAAACGATCCTAAAACAATATAAAAATACAATAATGCAGCATGTATCTATTTGTCAGATAATTTTTATTAATTGCGTTTCTTATGTTTTCGTTTTATGTCCTATCTTAACAGAACTGCAAAGTCTACATAATATTGCAGTTTGAGTATAATTAGAAGGATGTAATAACACTCCAGTTATTGATATTGTTGTTGTTTGAGTATTTTGGTGGAAACTTGCCAGTCGAACCGTTAACTAGTACACCATAGAAAGTGTTCGTGTTAATGATATTATCCACATTAAGCGGATTCATTTAAGACAAAATGCACGAGCTAGGGATCAAAACCCATGTCGAAAGCGAAATAATAAAGGTTCAAGAAGCCTTTTGTCAGTACTTAATTACTTCCCAATATAGCTGTAGGTGTACAAATGACGTGATTTCATTATTAAAGTGTAAGCATTCAACTGGTTATTTTGTCTTTTTTATCAATTATAGCCAAACAAAAAAATAAGATTAATCGCTTGAAAATAAAACGTTTCACGCGAGTGACTTATGACATTTTAGGGTGAAGAAAGTTTAGTGTAACGTCAAAGATCTTTGTCATGGCAACGTCATTCTAGCTCTCCACAGTGATATAATGCCAAAGATGGGAATGTCTAAAGCATTATGAGCCCTCAGCACGACTTTATTCGTAACGTCGAATTTTAAATTCAGTGAACAAAAAATACCCAGTGTTAACTTTGCTCGGGATTGTCATAAAGGGACCAAAACTGCTTACTCATCAAAATGCGGTAAGAACTAAAAAGTGCACTACGCTTGAGAGGAAGTCAAGTTGCTCCGCACTGGTGAGCTTATTGCGTTTTGACATCAGTTCTATTTCTCCAACGAACGTTTCCATTTTTTCTTGCGGATTTACTTACTACTTCGAGGAATCGTAAACAGAGTCAGTTACTGTTATTAAAGTGTGGTTATTGTTCATCGTGGTTTGATAGATATAGATGAATGCCGGTTTAATCGTTTGTCTCACGATGGAGACACTTTGAGGTGTTGATCGCGACGTTTCGACTGCTTTACTGCTACTCTTCATCAGGCGATGAGGTCAAGAGTCAGTTACATAAGACATAAAGAAGGTAGTTCCACCTGTCCTTAGAATGCCTCAATTGATGAAACACTAAATTAGCGAACACTTTATATAATTTTAAACTGTGAATATAAATTTTGAGACAGTTGCCGTGGGCACGCTTCTAGGAATAAACACAGTTGAAATTTCTTTAGAAAATTTTTCAAAAGAGGTTATCGGTCGTGTGAAAAAGTAATTTTTGGAACTATTTGGGATCTGTTGATCGTGGTATATACGGATTTATAACATAGATTGGATTCTGCGCGCGCTCTGATTGGTTAAAAGTTATATTTTATCAGACTATAATACATGACTTCTTTACTGTCTTTATTTGTTAAATATTTTAATTTGAAACGTTGCTTGGTTGTTATGCGCAATAATAATAAACATATTTGGTATTTGCATCAAATCCGCGCTGTTGGTAAGCTATTTGTTAAACACTATTGTAGTAAATAAATGGACTAAGAAGTTGGTTCTCATATGGACACGATTATATATTATATCACGAATTATTATTTGCGTCAATATCAATATGGAACCAAAAGTCCGACATTTAAATTTTCGTTTCAATGAATGGAGTAAATACATAATTGTGGGCCTAACGATATTTTTTAAAGGGATGTGATCTGGCGACATTTTTCTTCATACTAAGCTAATCTGTTGTATTGCTCCTAAAACAAAATATTACGTATTTACTTATCCTTGTTATACCTGAAACAAAATATATTTAATTTAAATTAGTTGGTTTTGCACATAACCATTTGCATATTAATATGTTTCATCCGGTCGACATTAAGAGGCTCTGACTGGAAATATGGAGAATCGCTGGCCAGGCTGGGAAAATCGAAAATCCTGATAATTGGCCTGAATGACACTTATGGGGAACTATCTTCGAAAATAATACTTAAAGTTTCTGGAAATTTATACTTTTCGAGAAAATCGAGAAAAACGAATATACGGGTTTTGCCTAATTAATTATGCAAAAATCACACTGAAAATTGGCCAAGTTCAGTACGCTTGTATTCAAACATTTCGCATTATCAGAAAACAAGATTGATTTTTCATAATAGCATACCTCTTCTACTTTCTAGCAATTGGAAATGTTTTGGTTCTGGAGCGACTAGGAAGGTTGCAGGTTTTTTAAAGTAACGACATTTCAAGCACTTTATGAGAAGGGAAAAATTGCTTAATTTCAAAGGTAAAAAACGCATCTTGGTATGTCCGATATGAAATCCAAATTACCATCGTGATACAGTTTGGCCTTAGTACTTTCATAATATGAAATAAAAAATCTGGGCAATCAAGGCACACGCTGGCAAAATCGAAAGCTTGTGACGCTCTAAACCGTCAAATTAGCATAATGCAAATTTCTAAACTGAAGTCAGGATTGATCTGGTGTGTGAAGGTTCCATTTTGACGCTGTGATTTGAAGGAAATACACAAGAAATAATTTAAAAGATGATATTAATCAACCTTTACTTCCGCTGCTGGTTTTTGGTTACACTTTGATCGTATAAAACTGAAGGAACAGATTGTCAAACCCTTGTTTTGGCTGACTTTACTTACCTGCGATTGCGTGACCGGAGTCACATCAATATAGTTTTGACACATGTCGCGTTACTGAAATGTTTGAAAAATATGAAATGGGGACAACATAGCCCGCTTAATGCAATTCATATATGTTATTGAAATGTTTAGTTGTTTGCCATGATATCTAATCGTGAAGGGCAACTTTCTTTGCCATTTCAAAATAAATACCGTATTTCCTTGATTAATCGCCCAGAGCCTTCCCTCGAATTTGCGCCATCTTGGTGTCATAAAATCTGAAATAACAACCAACCCCTCAGGTCCACTCCAATTTTAAAACAATACCACAGCATGGATAAGAACTTGGCTGGGCGAGGTGGGGGAGTTGTACTTCTCGGGTGCCCGGCGTGGTGTAGGCTACATGTTTAGAATATCAAAAAGAGCTGTTTTATCTAGACAGTTGGATGCCTGACATTTGCTCCACTCTCTCTTGGTGAGTATCCGTTCCACACCGAAGCGAAACAAAAACACAACCCAGGATTATCAATATAATAATAGTGTGAAAAACAGCTTGCATTTGCAACATATAAGGTCGATTGAAAGAGAGACACTAATTGATAGGCACACCCCGGGAGGCACACTACACTGATTTCTATCTAGAATCAAATCTAGAAGGGAGAGCATACGTGGACTCGACGTGCGTTGGCACGACTTTTGAACGGTGCGTTTCGCCTTCCCGCAATAATCAAATTTCGAGGATAAATTCAACAACCATGCATGGAAAGTAATGACAAGTATACGAGGACTATATGGGTAAACACAAGAGAGGGGCCAGAGGTTCCACGGAAGATACCGGTAACCAACAAACGCCAAAACGAGCAAATATGGCGACCGCCGAGGAAGATGTTAACACCGAAGAAGATGAAGAAGAAGAAGAAACCGTCATTGAACCAAGTCTAATAGAAATAAGGGAGATACTCGTGGACATACAAATCACTGTGTCCAATATTCTACGCGAAAATGTGAAAATGGCCAACGAGATAGCTGAGCTAAAAAACGCGGTCAAACAGCAGCAAACAGAAACTACCGCTCTCAAGGTGTCGCTGGACAAAATAAAGAAACAACAGGACAAGACAGAGGCGGCATTGTATGAAGCAAAAGCAAAAATCAATGAACAAGACGACGAGATTTACGAGCTTTACGATCTCCAAGACAAAATGGAGCAATACTCCAGAAAGAACAACCTCGAGATCCATGGAATCCCTGAAGCTGCGTATGAAACAACGGAAGAGGTAGTGTTAAAATTAGCAGAAGCTCTTAATGTTTCTATCACGCCGAACGACATCGAAATTTCCCATAAATTGAGAAGAAAGGGCGTTGCAAAGTCTCTAATCGTGAAATTCCAGAGCCACAAGGCCAAATCCAAACTTTACCGTGAAAGAACCAAATTAAAGAATATCAGTGTATCCGATTTATTCCCAAATCTATCGGCCTCGACACTTGTGCAAGCTGAACGAATTTTTATAAACGAGAATCTAACATCGTACCGACGAAAGATCATGTCAAAAGCAAATGGAATGCGCCGTGATGGCAATCTATGTAGTACGTGGTCGATGGACGGTAAAATCTACATCAAAACATCGCCTGAAGGGCGACCAGTTCGCATCAATGACTTAGAGGACCTCGATACTCTATAAAGTTTTTCATTATGTCCATTGCATGTAATTTAGCTATTAGGGGAGGGACAACGAGGGCTATCGAAGTAGGAAGCTTCATAACTACTAATTAGTTTGTAAGTTTGTTTGTATACGTTTGTGTTTGTTTAAATATTGTTTGTATACCTTTTGTGTTAATCTAATAACTCTTCTTTTTTTTTTTCGCTATGTGCACTAAGCAAAAGTATGATATTTTATCACTAAATGTCCGAGGATTAAGAGACCAAGTAAAAAGGAGGAGTATTTTCTCGTATCTGAAAGATCAAAAAGGTAAATTTTATTTTCTTCAGGAAACGTATTCTGACCTCAATGATGAAATTATCTGGAAAAACGAATGGGGAGGTGACATTTTTTATTCCCACGGCACTAAACATAGTAAAGGTGTTTGTATTCTTATTGATACCACTATGCAAATCAAAGTTGAAAATATATTTCGCGATAACTCTGGAAGAATAGTGCTAATAACTATTGTCCATAATTCCGTAAAATTATCACTCTGTAATATTTACGCTCCAAATAGTCTGGCAGAACAACTAGAATTTATTCAGGAACTAAATAATTGTCTTATAGACAAATCAGAGCTTAGCGAACTAATTGTTGGTGGTGATTGGAACTGCACCCTGTCAAAAAAGGACAAAATAGGAGGCTCAACTTGGAAGCCTACAAACTACAGAGATCTCGTATTAATTACCATGGATGTTTTCAACCTTGTAGACATTCAAAGACAACGACACCCCAAACTCCGCAAGTATTCATATGAGTCAAAATTTCTCAAGGTTAAATCTAGAATTGACTTTTTCTTAGTTGCCAAAAGTTTGACGAAATATGTGAAATCTACAGAAATATTTCCAGCTATAGCACCCGACCACAATGCAATTTACATTTCTTTGTCAATTAAATGCGAAACTCCCCGTGGACCTGGACTTTGGAAATTCAACAACACGTTGTTAAATGATGAACGCTCTGTTGCAGAAATTAAGGAAACATACTCAAGAACTCGTGACTATTATTCTCACTTGGAAAATAGGCGCCTTTTTTGGGAGATGCTGAAAATGGAAATTAGAGCTGCAACCATTGTTTACGCTAAAAACAAAGCAAAAACGTCAAACACTCGTGAAGTTGAAATTAAAAGGCAGCTAGACGAATTGGATAACATTATTTGTGATAACTTTGACGCACCAAATATCGACGAGATTCTAGAAGAATACGATAAACTTAAATTTGAACTCCGGTCAATTTATGAGCACAAAGGGAAAGCGGCGATATTTCGGTCGAAATGCCGCTGGATTGAAAAGGGAGAACGGTCTACTAAGTATTTCTTCAACCTAGAAAAAAGAAACTATAATAAAAAGACTATCTCTGAGCTTCGCTTACAAGATGAAACTACAACAAATAACGAGAAACTGATCTTGGAGTCAATTGAATCGTATTATGAGGATCTGTACACTTCGGACAACACCTTTTCACAAACAGATTATGACGAACTTGTAAACGATTTGCAAATTCCCACACTATCTGATGAAGATCGCGATAATCTGGAAGGTCTTTTATCTTATGAAGAATGCGAGAAAGTATTGGAAACCTTCAAAAGTGATAAGGCTCCAGGCGAGGATGGCTTCACGGCTGAGTTTTACAAATTTTTCTTTGATATGCTTGGTCATGACCTTGTTGCGTGTTTTAACGAGGCCCATGCAGCAAACGAACTCTCCATTTCACAACGGAGGGGAGTAATTACTTTGATCCCTAAAGAAAGTGACTCGCTACTGGAATTATCAAATTGGAGGCCGATAACTCTGCTCAATGTTGACTGTAAAATAGCAGCTAAAGCAATCGCAAAAAGATTAGAACCAATTCTTCCAAAACTGGTACACTCGGATCAAACAGGCTTTATAAAAGGTAGATATATAGGTGAAAATATTAGATTAATTAGCGATATAATGGATTATACCAAGTCGCAAAAGATACCAGGAATTTTAGTATCGCTAGATTTCCAGAAGGCTTTCGATTCGTTAGAATGGCCGTTTATAATGAAAACGTTAGATAAATTCAACTTCGGTTCAAGCATGAAACGATGGGTCAGCACATTCTACGAAAACATCGAGAGTGTAGTGATCAACAATGGATTTGCAACGAATTGGTTCAGGCCATCAAAAGGAGTAAGACAAGGGTGCCCTCTCTCACCCTATTTGTTCATTCTTTCAACTGAAATTTTGTCCCAAAAAATCCGACAAGACTCAAGTATAAAAGGAATCAAACTGTTAGGGAATGAAATTAAACTAAGTCAGTTTGCGGACGACACAAATATTTTTTGCGCTAACCTGAACTCGGTGGAAAACGCTCTGAGAATAGTTGGTGAATTCGGAAATATAGCTGGTCTGAAGCTAAACGTTAAAAAAACAAAGGCGATCTGGCTTGGATCTTGGGCAAATAATAAAAATAACCCCTTGAAAATAAAATGGTTACACAGTCCGGTAAAAATTTTAGGAATCTATTTCTCGTACGATGAGAACGGAAACAATAATCTAAACTTCAATTTAAAAATAAAAAAGTTGCAAACTAATCTTGATCTGTGGAAATCAAGAGATCTCACTTTGTTTGGAAAAGTGTTGATACTGAAAACCTTGGGACTGTCACAACTTGTCTATTCGGCTTCAAACCTCAATGTCCCTGAGGAAATATCTGATATAGCGAAAAATAAACTTTTCAATTTTCTTTGGAATGGTAAGCGTGACAAAATTAAAAGGGCGGGCCTCTATCAGGATTTTGACAGCGGTGGACTACGAATGACGGATGTAGGTTTAATGTTAAAAGCTCTAAAACTTGCCTGGATTCCGCGACTCATAATTCCAGGTCACCAGAATTGGAAAACTGTGCCAAACTATTTCTTTAGGAAAATGGGAGGCCTAAATTTTCTCTTAAGATGCAATTATGACATAGGACATCTAAAGCAACTTCCAACTTTTTATAAAAATATACTTCGGATCTTCACTGAACTTAAAACCCTCTATGGCTATAACAAAGACGATTTAATTCTATTCAATAACAAAGAAATTATTGTGGATAATAAGCCCGTGTTCATCTGGGAGTAGTTCAATAAAAGCATCATTTATATTAAAGACCTTTTGAAACCCAACGGTCAACTTCTTTCATTCAGTGAGTTCGTCCATAAATATCCATGTAAAACGAATTACCTTCAGTTCTACCAAATCATTAGCGCTATACCGAAGCACCTACTAACAAAAGCGAAAAATATGGAATTTTTAAGAACCTATGTCCAAAACGACTCTATATTTCAATTAAATGAGACAACGCAAATAAACCTGGAAAAAGCTCAATCAAGAGAATTCTATCAATTACTGAATAATAAAACCCACTGTGTAAGTCAAACCGGTCCTGGGAAATGGAGTCAAACGCTTTCATTAAACGAACAATCCTGGACACTTATCTTTAAATTTCTGAAAAACATCTGCAAAGAAAATAAGTTAAAAGACTTTCAATTTAGATTCATACATAGAATCATAGTAACAAAGAAAGAACTGTTCAGATATGGTTTTAAGGCAGACGATGAATGTCTGTACTGCGGGGAACATGATTCTATCAATCATACATTTATAGATTGCACATTTGTCAAGTCTTTTGTGCAAAACGTAATTAATTGGTTCAACAAAACATATGCATCCCAAATCAATCCGACAATAGAAGAACAATTATTCGGCATCCATGACAGCTCTCTCGACAATAATATAAAGAATAGTTTTAATTTCATATCTTTAGTTATGCGATATTACATCTATACATGTAAACTACATAATAAGGCTATTCTTCTTCCAGAGTTTGTCGATAAATTCCTCCCGAAATACTACGTCGGAAACTTAAACTAACAAATTTTTTCCAAAACACTCTAATCATAATCTAATTACTCTAAACCTTCCGAGAAACTGACTCCTCCTTATTACCATTTATCTGTTTTGTATTAAAAAAGCTATGCCGTACAAGTAAAGAAATCACAGTCATTGTAAAGCCGCTGATCTTGAGTATAATAGTAGTAAAAATTATTGTGTGTAATAGCGAAAGGAATCATGTAAGAGTTTTGTAAATTGCCGCATTGTAATAGTATTGTAGTATGTATTGTAAGTAGTGTTCTTTCTTTTGTACCGTATTGTAAGTAGTGTAAGTATCGTATTATAAGTAATGTAAGTATCGTATTGTATGTAATGTAAGGAATTGTAAGTAGAGCATCCAATTGTATAAAGTAGCATAAGTAATCATAATACTCAATAAAGTCTTTACTTACTCAAAAAAAAAAAAAAAAAAAAACATCGTTCACATTGTTGTTTAATACAGAAAGGGTAGTTATGCACTTAATATTATTTTTAAGTTTTAATAGGATAGTTATGTTGACACTGAACTACACTGTGTCGCTTTGTTTATATAGTGGAATTCGATTAATAAGGACACCCGTTTTCCCGTTATCAAATGTGGTGATTTTAAAGAATTAAAGAATTTAAAAAAAAAAAAAAAAAAAAAAAAAAATCTAGAAGGCGGCGGAATGATCACTGTTATTAATACTAGCACCCACTTCTTTGGTATGCGCCACGTGATGCTACGCCGTGGATATAATATTGGCCAGGAGAGTAGCATGGTTGAACAAGTTCTTACGCTATACAAAATGAACTGCGTCAAGCACAAGAAATCTCTACAGGTAGCTTCATTTTTCTCCCGGATATCTGAGCGAAGTAAGCAAGTATAACGTATTAAACAACAACAACAAATGTTGCCAAGAGAACCTCCATAAAAGCAATTAAAAACAATATTTTTAGTCCAAATGGAGACTATCAAGGCTGCTTCAAGCAGTAGTTGGATCTGTCTAACTGCGTACAATGCAATTTCGAAAATGGGTATAGTCTGGTGTATTTTAAAAACCCCTTTTTTACGAGTAATGAATGTAACATCCCTTGCATCTCTGTTGTGGAAGATCTCCGTGGAAGATCTGGTAGAAATCTGCTCTTGCAGTACAATATCATCTATTACTGTCAGATTGTTTTGACAACAGACTGCAACTAATCCCCCCGAGCTCCCCCCGTAATCTGACTTATCCCCAGTCGTCTCCCCTTTCTGCGCCGTCTAAGCAGGCTATATTCACTATATTCACACTCACCCTAGTGTCTTTGCTCTAAGATCGCGCGCGTACGCCAGTCGCCAAACAACTCTTCACGGACTGTATGCCAGTGTAGCAAAATCGTGAACATATTACTTTTTGATCTAAAAAAATCCCCCAAAATATCAAAATCGTACATTCCATACCAATAAGAAATCCTTCGCTATCCCCGCCAAACACCCCTACCGGCTAAGTACAACGAACGTTTACGTTTGTTATATTGCATATATATCTAATTGTAGCTTGATTTATGAAAAGGTACCTTAATTCTCAATTTCGGGGTTTTGGCTTTTTGCCGTTCAAAAACTCTCCAAATTGGTGATATAAAAACATCATGTCAACTTTTTTTTTCTTTCTCCTTCTTCTTCCTTTTTTTCTATCTTTCTGGTCGATGATTTACAGGCGAATCGGACTTATCCTTGTCATCTTTGAGCAGAGTTTTTGTGAAACAAAGTGTTGAGATATTTTCATTGAGTACGTTGTTAAATTCGGGTAGATATAAGACTGAGTTAACATCAGACTCGTTTCTTATGTATATGGACCTGGCTCAGCTGTTTAGAATAACGTAAATATCCGATTTAGCACCCAGTGGTGGTACGGGTAAGTGGTGCTCAATTAATTTTTGGAACTCAAGGGAGACAGCTCGCTTATTTCTGTTTTAATTTGACCTAAACATCTTTTAGTAAGAAAGAAAATGAAAAACAACAGGAACTGACAGTAACAAAGTATATGGCCAATAGCTGGCCACTTAACTTTCAGGACAGGAGCGCTTATTGGTCTAGGCATTCATGCGCAATATGGACGGTTATTGGAATATGGGTGTTTGTTGGAAAAGAGAGTGCTTATTGGAATAGGGATGTTTATTGTTAAATAAATAAACGGATTCAACAGGGGAGGGAGCTTATGAGAAAGATGGTGCTTAATATTGAAAGGAGGGCGCTAAATCTTAAGTCATTACTTTACAAGGCAATTTTCTCTACATTTCTGGATTTTCAGTTTTTAAACGAAAAATAGCTGTGCTTTATTTACCCTCCTAATTTTCGTCACAGTAAAACTCTCTTGCGGTCGAAAACAATTCAAATGGCGTGTCAACAAAATGTATTGCAATGGACAAATATGGGCAGCTAACCTGAAAATTAAAGTCACTGACATACAGAGTTCAAAGACAATAAAATTCACAGAGTTCACAGACTAAACTTCTTTTTTACTTTCACTACGCTGTGACATACTTCAAACAAGTAACAGCTAATTTCACTGAACGACACACCCAGGGGGTACTGGGTTATGCTAAACTGACAATTAGACAGCTCGCTCTCGGTTTCTATCGACTTTGATAGTTGGCTCGGGGCTTCGCCCCTCACTACCAGCGATAGAAACCTTGAGCTTACCGTCTAATTGTTAATTAGTGACTAGGAGGTGCGAATGAGGCTAAATGTTTAGACCCCAAAAGTCCAGTTTGACCCCAAAAAAAGTCCAATGGCACAGAATTTAACAGAAAAATGTACCTTTTTTTTCTCCGCATAAGAAAAATAAAGTAAAAAAAAACATCAAGATAGTTCGAGATAGTCTTGCGTCCACCTTTAGTTTATCCGGAATAAACGTCTCCTTGACATTTGCCGGTAGTTTTAGGTTGTAAATGAAATTGTTACAGTTGATTGACATTATATTGAGAACGCTAGGGTATACCTTTTATCAACTCTAAAAACGTCCCTGCCCAAAAATTGTTCTACCCCAAAAAAATCCGGCGGAAAATTTTGAACCCCCAAAAGGCCTTCGCACCACCCCGTCACTAATATACTTGGGGTACCCCCAACCCGGGACGCCACTAGCTCTGGCGGATGATTACATATATGCGCACCCATACGGCTGGGTATTTTTCTCCATGACAATTTCATGCAATTTAGCAGCCCTAATTTATTATCTGTAAACAGGGAATGAGAAAACCCTAGTCAGGTAAGTTGCAGACAATATTCACGTGACTCCGGTCACGCAATTGTCAGCCAACGTATCGACGATTTGACATTTATTTACATTCCGATTACATAATTGGCCGCGGTTCAGTTTCATACCATCAAAGTATAACCAACAAACAACAGCGAAGTAAGGTTGATTAATATCATCTTTTAAATTATTTATTGTGTGTTTCCTTCACATCACAGCGTCAAAATGAAACCTTCACACACCAGATCAATCCGAATACTTCAGTTTGGAAATTTGCATTATGCTAATTTGACGGTTTAGAGCGTCGCAAACTTTCGCTTTTGCCAGCGCGTACCTTGATTGCCCAGATTTTTTATTTCATATTATGAAAGTACTAAGGCCAAACTGTATCACGATGGTAATTTGGATTTCATATCGGACATACCAAGATGCGTTTTTTACCTTTGAAATTAAGCAATTTTTCCCTTCTCATAAAGTGCTTGAAATGTCGTTACTTTAAAGATCCCTGCAACCTTCCAAATCGCTACTAAACCAAAACATTTCCAATTGCTAGAAAGTAGAAGAGGTATGCTATTATGAAAAATCAATCTTGTTTTCTGATAATGCGAAATGTTTGAATACAAGCGTACTGAACTTGGCCAATTTTCAGTGTGACTTTTGCATAATTAATTAGGCAAAACCCGTATTTTCGTTTTTCTCGATTTTCTCGAAAAGTATAAATTTCCAGAAACTTTAAGTATTATTTTCGAAGATAGTTCCCCATAAGTGTCATTCAGGCCAATTATCAGGATTTTCGATTTTCCCAGCCTGGCCAGCGATTCTCCGTATTTCCAGTCAGGGCCTCTTAAGCACGACTCAGTGTCGAATGGCAAGAATTCGTTTACAAGAAACAAACTTGAAGCGCAAGAATATTGAACAAAACAGAAATGGAAGGAATACAGCCAGAAATTCTTGTTGTGCTGCTTTACCTCTCGTTAATATATGAAATTATCATCGGCATCAAAAGAAGAGGGCAACAATCATTTGAAAAGATGAGAAAAGTCTCGGTCAGGTTTGGAAAGACATCACGCGGCAGTGACCGGATGGCAGGTACAAGATTCCAAACGCGACCCACCGACAATTCCCATCAAACATATCGACACTTTGTTCAAATGAGAATTTTGGCACGAGATTGAACTACAGGGTGAACAGGCATACTTTACAAAACCCTGTGAAGAGATGAGATGGGGGAACGGAAAATACGACATCGCTTTGAATTGTAGACAACATCCAACGAAATGAAGCCAAATTGTAAGCTTCACGGTGAATTATACTTGCACTTCTTTTCATAACACAAGGCTTATTTAAATACAGCTGTGGAAGGGTATTAAGGAGCCAGCTTTGCATATAAATATATTCTTATACTTAATTTAGCACTTTATGTCGGCCGCTGTATTTTCCTTTCGTCATAACCGTAAATTCGTCGCAACAATTATCGAAATATTATACTTGTAAATAGGAATTCTTAACCAACCAAGTGCTTAATATTCACACGGTCGTTTTAAAAACCTGAAGTAAACATTAAGTCCGAAACAAAGTCGCGATATCAACGAGAATTGTTATCAGAGAAGAAATGCCTACCAGCTGTGGTTATTTCAATCGTAAATATGAAACACATGTAAATACGTTTCATTTTATCTACTGTACCATATATTGTTAATTATATGAAATATGTAAATTTGTTTTGAAAGCGTATGCCTTCAACCTTGCTCTCGTGATGCCTGTGAGTAAATCTATTTATATTATTCCAAGATTATTTATTTTAGTCTTTTATGTTATTTTAGTGTAAGTACTAGCTAGGCAGTTCATGTATAAAACGATGCACCTTTATCAGAGATGGTAATTTGCGTTTTAACATGTAATAAAGTTTATATATATTTTAAATAATAAAGGTTATTTAAAAATCACTTATAGCTTTTTTATAGGACACGTCCACACACATGATACTCAATGTTTCTCTCAACCGATTGATTTACATTCACATTAATTTCGTTTCATTTTCAGTTTGAAATTCAGATTCTTATCGTATTTCTGAGCAGGTGGGATTTAATAACAATTGTTATAATATACTCAACAAAATATGCAGCTTCTGATTGGTCAATGACGAATGCATAAATAGGTTATAGAGTGCAATACGGAATTGTGATGAACGGTTCCGGACAAGTAGAGACGTTTTTGCCCCTTAATGGCATTGAAATAAGCTTTCAAGTTAATGGTTAAATGTTTTCTAAACTATAGTACTGTAATTCTTTCAAAAAGTTCCCGTTTGGTTTGCCTGCGCGTTCAAATAAAACATGTGAGCACTTTGGAAACCAGTGAAGCGTTTCGTGTGCAGAGTAGCGTGATGGCCGCAGCAAAATTTTGTTGAGAATATTATAAACAAAAAATCGTATGAACTGCTCGTGCAATTAGTGATTTATGGTCACTCGTGATGTTTTGAAAGTTCTCAAATTGCACTCGCCTAACGGCTCGTGCAATTTTGAGAACTTTCAAAGCATCACTCATGCCCATAAATCACGAATTGCACTCGCGTTCATACGATTTCCTATACGAAGACCCAATAACCTCGAAATCCATGAAATAAATATTAGGTGACTTTCTAACTATGAAGTTTGGTAAGAGAATCTCATGCATACACCTAGTAAGTTGATTGTTCCTTCATACTGAATTATAGGATTAACAATTCAAAAACCTTCATGTAATATATATTTTATATATAAATAACTTAAACATGAATCGGTTTAAACCGTCGCTACTGTCAGTTTCCATCATAGACCATCAGAACGCGCCTTCCCTCATACTGATTATTAGTAAAACTCTACTGTACACTAATGCAAATGAGACAATCTGATTGGCTGAGCTACTCTACACTATCAGCCATTATAGTTCACCACTAAATTTTCTTTGATTCTGATTGGCTTAAATCGAACACGTGACGTGATAGTGTTCATCCGCGGAGAGACACTGTCAGGTAATAGTGCCCGTCGGGTAAAAAACCCCGGATCGATAGTGCCCGCCTGAGCGAAAAACAACCGTTTTGTGCAGTTTTGAGCTAAACAGTTGAAAGAATAAATTAAAAAATAGCGAGAATTTACTCTCTATTAATTCTTTCATAACATATGGGCATGCACGAAGTTTGAAACGAAATATTTAATGGCAAATTCCTGTAAATGTACAACAAATGCGAATGAAAGAGCACTAAACAATTTACGGAAAGATCGGTAAACCGACACAAATTCGTCCAAAAAATGACAGCCTGTTTGCACCACAAGTTTAAGCTTAGCCTGTTCAGTATTGTTACCTTGTATTTCCAAGAGGCTTGTCAATTCCAGCTTGAATCAGCACAATAAATATCGGTTACGAAACTTAAAATACGGCAGTTCGTCAAGCGTTTGCCCGCAGTGAAACCTTCGACTCCGTTCAGTTGTCCGTTTGACTTGTAAAATGAATATAACGTTCAGCTCCCGCACAATTATTTCAGATCTTCCCATTTTGTGCTAAATCATTTGCACAATTTTCCAGAATATATGAAACTTTAGAAGAGATTGAGCGAAGAAATAATCCGAACAAAACATTTTGTCCTGCTTTCTTTTCATTCAACTAACTTGGCGGAACCCGCGCCAGATTTTGCCGCCGTTTTTCATACAAATGATGCTTCATTTAGATGGAACTGAAAAATCACTCAGTCGATTTATGAAGTTTAACCAAAAGTTTTGTACGTATTTACGAGACAAAAGTTGAAATGCAAAACTATTTTTAAAGCTCCAAGCGTCGCAGTGTGTTAGAAATTTTAGCCCGCCGCACTGAAATAACAATAACGACAATAGAGTGTTTTTGTCTCGGAACTATCGGTCTGATAGTTGCCGTTGGAAATTTTATGTTCTAAAAAACTAGCATATAAGCCCTCGAACTTCGTTCTCGGGCTAATATTTGTTTTTTAGAACATAAAATTTCCGCGGGCAACTATCAGCCAATAGTTCCTCGACAGAAACACTCTATTGTTATATTAGTGTGCAGTGGCTGGAAGTCGTCTACAAAATTGCGGTTTCTTCTCGTTTCTCCGAAGTTTCGGAGGAGGATTTAGAGTTATTACAAGACAATTATTATGATTTTTACTAAAACAATTAGATTATGAGCTCGAGATTTCTATGATGTGATAGTTGATTAGGCCGCAGGCCGAATCGACTATCACATCATAGAAATCTCGAGCTCATAATCTAATTGTTAATTAGTTTTACGAATACATGTAAGGGATTGTTTATGAACTTAGTTATAGCAAAACAGGTATTGTGTGCTTCTTTGTTGTTCGTATATTTTTGTGAAGTTAGTAAAGGCTGGTTTCCATGATAGCATCACTGGCGAACGTAAGAAATTCGAAATAAGAAAACTGGACCCAGATTAAATATTTTTCAGTTCATTTGGTGCGCATAGGGACTGTGCAATAATTATCAGGAGGGGGGGGGGGGGGGGGTTGGAAAATGGGCTTCATGTAGCCAAATATTAGGTAATACCCCCCCCCCCCCTCCTCCTCCTAAAGGAGTGAATTTAGTTATTGCCCCCCCTCTAATCAGTC
Organism: Desmophyllum pertusum; assembly: GCA_029204205.1. Lineage (NCBI taxonomy): Eukaryota > Metazoa > Cnidaria > Anthozoa > Scleractinia > Caryophylliidae > Desmophyllum > Desmophyllum pertusum. The sequence continues at coordinate 32,589 of MU826904.1, read as the reverse complement.
AGAAATTATGTACGACCCCCCCCCCCCCCTCCCCCCACCCCCCCTCACAGTATACACACACCTTTATACAAGTACGCTACATTTTCTCTACACGCACCTGTGGATTAAAATCTGATAACAGAAAAAAGCATGTTTAATTGTTGGACATCCGCGTCTGGAACAAACATCACCTCCGTAGTAATGTTCAAACAGAACCATAGCAGAAGGAAAAGAGCATGTGTGTTATTTTCAGGTCCGGTGAAGGCTAGCCCACCTTATAAATAGGTATGGATTCGCCAATGTAATATGTACTTGAAATAAAATGTTAAGCCCCCCCTCTCTTGAGTGACTTATTTTACCTAGAGCCCCCCCCCCCCCTCTCCTTGCTTTGATTTTACTTTATGCCCCCCCCCCCCCCCTCCTGGTAATTATTGCACAGTCCCTAATATGGCGAGTTACAAAACAAAATCAAGCAACTTCACCGATTACTTGAAAACTGTACTTTTCGAAACAAGATTGAATTGAAATGCTCAGAGCTCGCAAGTCAGTTAAAGAACACGAAAATTCCTCGATATATTCAGTTACCTCTCAGTCAAGTTGTTACTATTATTTTTATTTGTTATTTTTTTTATTGTGTCAGATTTCTTGCCACGAGTTACGACTAGTACGAGAAGTACAGTCTAGATCGATTATTTGGGCTAGTCATTAAGTCCCAAATTAATTACAGCCTTGAACAACTTCCACCATTTATCCTCAGCACGCCTTTCTCTCGCATCAGACCGCTACTTTGTTCCCCAAGTTTGATCAAGTGACCGTGATTCATACCAAAGTCGACCTCGAAGCCATGTCACTCTCTGTTTTTTCGGAAATGCCGCAAGTTACTCGGTAAATTTATCATGATAAAGAGTGAGTTTCTTACACTGAGGGCATTGATATTACATTAGTACTGATACGAGGAATGGAAAAGACTATATTCTGTAGTCAGTCTATTTCCTAGTTTTTGTCTCCGCTGTAATAGAAAAGACCTCTCTCTTTTACAATTTGAGTACAGCGCTCGCGACCTTCCAGCCAGTCAAAGATTCCACATGGTTCCATTGTTTTCATAAGCATTCATTGTTTTGACGAATTTGTGACTATTTTCGGATCTTAGTGTTCGTTCAGTTGCTTTTGTTGTAAATTTACATTGACCCCACAACTGACCCCGTTATTACTGCCAGTTTTCTTTGGCCCGTAGGTGTCCATATTAACGGGGTTCCACTGTAAAACATCCTTTTATGTTCAACAGCTGTCTAAAATACTTTGTCATTGAAACAGTCTTGACCATTTTAACGCTAAACAAAACCCAGAGACTCAATGGCTAGTGCAAAGTGTTTAATTTAAATTTGCAAGTTAGTCGACAGTACAGTGTCCATTCCTTATTTTCCAGCTGACCCCGGGGAGCCCAGGGGACGAGAAAGAGTTCATCGACTATTTTCTCCGCCTTTCCGTCGAATGAAACCACCTCGCTTTTGTAGGTAAAATCGTGTCTTATCATTTTTGCATTCAGCGGCGTGGCAAATTCGCATCTGATCACTCAGAATATCGAACAATTGTTTTCAGACGCAAGTCGTCAAATAAGCTGTGAACGGCTACAGAGAAATTCCTGAGTAGTCGTTCTTGTTTCTGTGTAGATTGTGACGGCAGTGAGGGTGATATTAACTCGGATACTCAAAGGGTAAATACAGAATGTAATCACCCACCTATCAATATACATGTAGGTGACACGTAGCTGTCGCCCCTCCCCCCCCCCTCAACCCCCCCCCCCCCCCCCCCCCCCCCCCAGCCTAACCTAGGCTGGTAGGTGAGAGTACAAAACCCCATCGCTAGAAAAATATGGGTCTGATCTGTGACGAGCAATTGTCGTTACATATTTCTTCCCTATATGAGACAAAGACACAGTTACATAAGAATACGTGACAGCTGTGCGTGAATACGTGACAACATGTGCGTTACATGGGACAAGGTCAATTAAAAAATATATTTCATTTCAAATTTAAAACATTCACCCTTTTAGTTCTGGTTTACCAATAAATATTTAGTGTAACAGTTTTAAAATGTGTTGTAAATAGTGTATTTACACCCTTGTATTGGAAAACCTTCAAATATTCATTTAAATTTCATTGATGACCCTTTGACCCAGACATGCTACAAAATATTTATTATTCATAGACTAAAATGCTTGAATTTAACAACAGTTCATATAGCAGAACACTCACAAACTTCAAATACTTCGATTATCTTGAAGAAAAAAAACATTGACTTCAACCCACAGAAAAACACCATCTGATGTCAAAAAACATCTCTGGTTTTAATTTAATTAAACAATTGTTTTAATCTCATTAAGTTGTTTTGACCTCTTGAAAAACAAGTATCTCATTTCATTTTGCTTTCAAGATCCATATTTACAAGGACCGATTAAGCCGGAAATAAATAGAAAGTTAAAATCCTGCTGAAAAAATTGAAGAGAAAATATTCTATTTCATTCAAAACGTAAATTTTCAATCAACCGAAAAACAACAACTAATTGAATTATCAAATCGTCACGGAACAGGACATATTTCTCCATGGACATGTGAAAGCTGAAACGAACATGTGCGGAAAAGAATGGTTGCTGTTTGAATCTGTGTTTGAAAATGTGTACGTGAGACGGGCGTGAGACACGTCGCAAAGTAGTAATATGCAAATTTCGTCTAAAGTGTAATATGACACGTATGAACGCTTTCGTGAATCTATTTTTAGTGTAACACGATGTGAATTTTGCGCGTGGACCGGAGATGCGAACCAAACGGTACAAACGTTTCTACAGGCTGAACGAAACGCTAATTTCGAACACTGATTACTTCTAATTTAATTTAAATTTCGTTCAAAAATATCATTGTAACGCGAGAAATTCAGTTTTATCTCTGGCCTGCGAGCAGACAACAGTAAATACGCGGAAAATGAAAAGTTTCGCGATCAAAATTTTCCTTTCTGAAAATTCCTTATGATCCCAAACTGTTTCGAAATCTATCATGAAGCTTTTTCTTTTAGTTACATTGCGTGAAAAAATAAATCAATTATATCTGCGATGTACTTGTTATTAGTAACGTACTACAGATCTTTAGCGCATGCGTGCAATTTACATGTAAGCAGAAAGCTACCATAAGGAGGGCAAAGCGTCGTCTGAAACAAATATATATTGCGCTAAATGCAAGTGTAGTAATAACGCAGATAGATCACCCACGTTTTGCGTGGTGAGCACGCGTGACCCCCCAATATTTATTAATTCGTATTAATTAATTAATTGATTATCAGAGTTTACGGCATAGTGAAACTAGCGACTTATCACTTATCGGCCCTACACATAACCATACCTATAGTGCACTTTGCACTAAAAAGAAACAGGCAAGTAGTGAGTTATGTTCCAAGCACAGCTTTATTGTTACCTTGAGTAACGCTACACCCTTATTAGCAGAATCTCTATAGTTTGATTTATAGCTGAGGAATAATCAAGCTAGCAAGTAAATAATCAAATTTTGTTTTAATGCGTGCTACGTTTTCTATATTCACGTTTTATCCCTCTCTTCACATTTTCTAAGGATTTTTTTAAATTTTCCCAACCGATTGCAAAAAAAATGTCTCGCAGTTAAATAGCAAAGTCACCGTTGCAGTGGCGGATCCAGGGGAGGGTCGGGGGGTCCGGACCCCTATCAGACCTGAGGGTTTTTTGCTTTCTCTATTATCCATAGCAAAAACATCTCCAGGATTCACCAAAAGACACTTTTCAGAGCCTGAAATCTCAATTTTTTTCTGGGGGAGGCACCCAAAACGTCCCCCTCCGCGCCTTTTAGTAATAACTACTGTCGTCTACTTGCAAAAGTTCGCCTTCAATCTACTTCACCTTCGCCTTCAATCTACCCTGGGACCCCCCCCCCCCCCCCCCTTATCAAAAATTCCTGGATCCGCCCCCGCCCCTTAACGAGTAATGAAATGCTTTCCTATAACTATGCAAAAGCAATTTAGTTCCTCGACCAATTTGTGAGTATCCAGATCCTCTCGTACAATCTCTATATCCACTTGTACAGGGCGCTGTTGATGTTGTATTTCTGGTTGTAATAGTTTGCCACTGCCAGGTAAGTGTGACCTTTGTACTCAAATGACGTCATATCCCGCGCTCCGTGTGTTTGAAATCTCCTGGTACTTGATGAAATGCGCTCCCGACGCCTGGTACACAACTGACTGAGTATTATATTTTTGACTGTCACCGTAGAAATTGGCCACACCCAAGTACGTTTGACCGCTGATCACAAATGGATTCCAAGCGGTGGCTCCAAGAGTAGGAATAGACTGGAACAGAACGAACTTGTTGCCATCCCACTTGTAAATGAAGGAATCGATGTTGTATTTACTTCTATTCTCGGAGCGGTGGTTGGCAAAGGCGAGGAATGTGTGACCATTGATGTTAACAGACTTCACATCGAATGCGCCATGCGTCTGAAGAGTCTGCAGTTTAAGTGTCCTCCTGACCACTTGAACACAGCGGACTGAACAGAATGCTTCTGTTTGGAGTTGAAATAGTTTGCAAAAGCAATAAAAGTGTCATTGCTTATTACAAAAGCCGAGCATCCTTCGGTACCTTCAGTTGCTATCTCCTGAAACTTGTTAAACTTGCCGCTACTCCATTTGTAGATGACTGATTTTGTGGATGGGGAACTTCCATCATGATGGTTTGCCACTGCCATATACTTTTCCCCGCCATTTATCGTAAAAAAATGTGAAATGGCTTCCTCCGTTTGTAGGTATTTTCTGGAAGACGACAAACCGCTGTCCATTCCACTGGTAAACTGCAGAGTCAAGTTGGTAAGTTCCATCGTACATATTAGCCACAGCGAGGAAATGTTTATCAGCGATTGAAAAGTATTCAAGTTCATAAGCACCTCTAGTTTGCAGGGTCTGATGCAAAGTGAATTGTCCACTAGTTTGGTCCATCTTGTAGATCATTGAGCTTGTTTTGTGTTTGTTAATGTCACCATGATAGTTGGCAAAAGCGAGAAACAGACCTCCATCAATAGTGCAATGTTCAACAGCTCTAGCTCCTCTGGTTGGTAGGTCTTGAACTTTCTCAAAGAAGTGAAAACCAGTGGAGCATCCTTAATTAAACGCAAAAACATATTATGTGAACTCAGTTTGTATGTAAGGGTACAGGCTTTCTTTTCGTACATAACTGCGATGGTCTTTCATGTATAAGTAATGCTTTTAGTTAGCTTTTTACCAATTTAAACTTACACTTTATATATCTTATAGGAATATTAATTCCCAGTTTTACTGAAGCTGCAATCTCGTCATGGAAAATCATTTGATCGTTTCCTTATCGAGTGTAAAGTATAGAAGAGGCCGTTAAAAGTTCTTGCTAGTTTTCAGTCTACCTCATGACCGAAATACCCTTAATTCTTCTAAAACGTTATTTTTGTTCCGCATAACTACTTTATAACAACCACTGATTTATTAGAAGCCGCTTTGAATTGTCATGATTTGCTGGAAGATTCATAAAATTATAGAACAAAAGGCTGAAATGAGACCTAATTGTAGTAGTTCCTTTGTACATGATGCTTTCATCAATTCCGATTTCATAACACCACTCTAAAATTCCAGTAAAATGCTTAACACAAACACAGCAGGACATACATCTGGCAGTAATAAAACAAAAAACAAAAACCACCCAAGGAAAATAACAATGTAACCTTTTTTAAAAGTTAACTGAAGGCTCAGAACTATCTGATACCAGCGATAAACTGTTCTTACCAGCTGTACAACATGAGGATCCCTGCAAAAGATAAACAGATTGGAAAGAAATGATGGTATATTTTAAGCTTGGCAGAAATATGAGAAAGATATTATTCTGTCAGTGACACAAGCTACTCGGAAAAAAATTCGAGTTCCCCCAACAGGAGTCGAACCTATGACCTTCCGCACACCGGTCGGACGCTATAAACAGATTGTTTTAAAATCAAATCACAAATTGCAGTTCATTAAGGAGAAGAATGAAACTACTTCTGAATGGATAAGTAGGTAGAACCATGTGAAAAGTCCTTACAGTATTCTCTGAACAAAGTTTATTCATTGTATCAATGGCGGTTTCTTTTTCACTACCTGTGCGTTACATGTTCCCGGCATTCCTTTCTGTCCGTGTTTCCCTTGTGATCCTTTCTCTCCAGCAGATCCTTTCCCTCCCTCAATCAAAAGCAATCATGAGAGTCAAAATCATCAACTTTATTTTTAATAACTAATGTACCTTTGACATCTAAATAGATACTTTAGATTTTTCATTGTTTCGCCGATTGAACTGATGAGACTTGGTTGAACTCATAATATCTTCGATTCTACTGAGAAGTAACTCAAAAATAACTGAAGGAAAATGCCAAAATTATTAAACCTCCTGCTCATTAAATTATGACAACCATAACTTCTTTGATTACTTTATGTCATTGTACATACTCAAGAGAAACTTTGAACAAAGACAATGAAAGTATTCAGTTGTGTGTAAGTTTGAAATATAATATTTTCCTAAATGTTACTAAAAGCTATTAGGGACAAATCAGGGGCGTGCCTAGACAATTTTTAGCAGTACGCACAAAGTCAATGAGAGATTAAGTTTCACGTCGAAGGCGTGATACGAGCGCCGTAGGCGCGAGCTTCTAGGGAGTCTGGGGGCATGCTCCCCCGTATTTTTTTATTTTGATGTTACCCTCTAAAACGCCATTTCCTGCATTCCTGAGACTGAAAAGGGTTTGTGAAGTCAAGATATAAACTCTGTAGTTTACCTCAATTCTCAAACAGAAAACCACAATTTTCTATATTATTTATTACATTGGAACACGTGTTTTCAGAAAACTTTTCGTTTATTTCTTCACTTTTATAGACATCGCATTCGGTAAATATTTTCTGTAAGGCAATATATGTACTACACTGTAATTCTCTCAATTTCTAGGTAACAAAAAAATGAACTCGAGACTTGTAGACCTGATACGAACTTACGATTACAATTCAGTTCAAACAGCTAAATGGTTTCCCCGGATCGCTATTATAATAATACAAGTATGACCAGCGCATTCTTCTCACTGATAGAAAAACATCATAACGCGTAGAAAAATTGCACAACTTTACCCTTTGCTTTTCTTCTATCATGTAAAAAATAATAATCTGGGAAATTCTGGTAAGCAATTAAGTACTTCGAGTAAAGGCAGATACGCCCCTGCAAATTAATTTACGTTTGCACTAAAATTAACAACCTTGTACCCAGGGCGCGTAGTCCTTAAAGGGGACAAAAGAACTTTATCGCTATCCTTTCCTCTTAAACTGGTTCAAAGCTAAAGGAAAATGAAACTACTTTGGCACTAATATTACCATTCTTTCCTCTTAGTCCTGGTTCAAAGCTAGAGGACAATGGAACTTACTTCTGTAGTAATATTAACATCCCTTTCTCTTAGTCCTGGTTCAAAGCTAGAGGACAATGGAACTTACTTTTGTAGTAATATTAACATCCTTTTCTCTTAGACCTGGTTCAAAGCTAGAGGACAATGGAACTTACTTTTGTAGTAATATTAACATCCTTTTCTCTTAGTCCTGGTTCAAAGCTAAGGACAATGGAACTTACTTTTGTAGTAATATTAACATCCTTTTCTCTTAGTCCTGGTTCAAAGCTAAGGACAATGGAACTTACTTTTGTAGTAATATTAACATCCTTTTCTCTTAGTCCTGGTTCAAACTGAGCTAAGGAACAATGGAACTTACTTTTGTAGTAATATTAACATCCTTTTCTCTTAGTCCTGGTTCAAAGCTAAGGAACAATGGAACTTACTTTTGTAGTAATATTAACATCCTTTTCTCTTAGTCCTGGTTCAAAGCTAGAGGACAATGGAACTTACTTTGTAGTAATATTAACATCCTTTTCTCTTAGTCCTGGTTCAAAGCTAAGGAACAATGGAACTTACTTTTGTAGTAATATTAACATCCTTTTCTCTTAGTCCTGGTTCAAAGCTAGAGGACAATGGAACTTACTTTTGTAGTAATATTAACATCCTTTTCTCTTAGTCCTGGTTCAAAGCTAGAGGACAATGGAACTTACTTTTGTAGTAATATTAACATCCTTTTCTCTTAGTCCTGGTTCAAAGCTAAGGACAATGGAACTTACTTTTGTAGTAATATTAACATCCTTTTCTCTTAGTCCTGGTTCAAACTGAGCTAAGGAACAATGGAACTTACTTTTGTAGTAATATTAACATCCTTTTCTCTTAGTCCTGGTTCAAAGCTAAGGAACAATGGAACTTACTTTTGTAGTAATATTAACATCCTTTTCTCTTAGTCCTGGTTCAAAGCTAGAGGACAATGGAACTTACTTTTGTAGTAATATTAACATCCTTTTCTCTTAGTCCTGGTTCAAAGCTAAGGAACAATGGAACTTACTTTTGTAGTAATATTAACATCCTTTTCTCTTAGTCCTGGTTCAAAGCTAAGGAACAATGGAACTTACTTTTGTAGTAATATTAACATCCTTTTCTTTTAGTCCTGGTTCAAAGCTAGAGGACAATGGAACTTACTTTTGTAGTAATATTAACATCCTTTTCTCTTAGTTCTGGTTCAAAGCTAAGGACAATGGAACTTACTTTTGTAGTAATATTAACATCCTTTTCTCTTAGTCCTGGTTCAAACTGAGGCTAAGGAACAATGGAACTTACTTTCTATGAAATGTTGTCAAAGTTGAAAATTGACTGCTTTGAGAAATCAAACTTTCATGTTGTAATTGCCTTTTTGTAGAAGCAACATCTACCTAAATTAATCAACCACATTAATTAACAATTTTGATGTCAAGCAATCACTTAATCTACAATCATTGTCAAAAGAAAACAGAAAATAAACAGTACACAAGGACCTCAAGTTGATTGTTTTCTGAGTTTGGTCAAACAAAGAATATATTACTTTTTCAGCTAGTCTATTGAAGACCATTGAATTTTAAGGATGAGTAAAAAAATATAAAAAAGCTTTGTACATTTATGAGAAAGTAACTTCAGGAAAATGCAGGATGTCAAAACGTATCCGCGGTAGCAAAAATTTTATCATAATGCATAAAACTCTTCTTCGCCTTAGGAATCGATAATATAACAGTTTTGAAGAAGTGTGGCTCAAACATTTCGGCGTCCCTTTTTTTTAGCCTAAAATATCCTGGCCCTCCCCGTAATTGGAGTCCAAAAAATGTGACCCTAGGCCTCGCCTTTAAGGTGGCCCGCGGTTATTTATTGGAGCGGAGGCTCCCTTTTTAAAAACTAATTTTTCGCATGAAAGCGTTAACCGATTTCTGTAATTTTTGGTAATCTAAACAAGGAATCTTCAAATTATAGAAGGCTTTTAATTTTAGGGCAATCGGAATAAACGATTAAGAGATACAAGCGTTATTAAAAGACCTTGTTTTTTAAGAAAACGCGAATATTTTCATAAAACGAAGATAGATTTTTTTCTAATTACGTTCAATAAGTTCCAAGACTTCAAGGTTTACTGTGAGCAAGTTTCCACAAAAACGGCTGCACAGAAATTGCTACACAGTTCACTGCTTAATTTTCACTTCAAAATGATATGCTTGTGTATTTCTTCAGCTGTTGCAAGAACGCTAAAATAATTATTATATCGCACCTATCATTGGAAAGCTTAATGTTATCTAAAACTTTGCTGAATAATCGGAAAAGATCGGAAAACTCCAAGGAAAAGCTATAAGCGAATGAAGAACAAGATGTTTATGTGCGTAATTTGTGAATTTAAAGATATTCAAGTTTGTTCGACTTTTGAAAAAACTACCGATTTGTTTTCGCTTATTTCTAAGTATGATAAAATACAGCATATATACAAACGGCCTAACCTTGTTTCAGGCGTGTAGCGTCGATGAAGCTCGGAGAATTTGGCTCGTCAATTTAGCTGCTTCATGTCTTCCATTTTACAAATGCTAGGAAAACCCCTCGTGTTCCGTAAATTATTCAAACTTGCCGCGTTCTGGAATTTATTTGTCACTTGGGAATTACGGATCATCGGAAATTTCCTTGGAATGTCATTGATCGTTCATTATCATTTAAATTTCGATGATCCGTAAAATTCCCAAGTGCAAAATAAATCCCACAACGCGGCAAATTTGAATAATTTACGGAAGACGAGGGGTTTTCAAAGCATTGGTAAAATGGAGGACATGAGTAGCTAACTTGACGACTTAATTCGCCGAGCTTCGTCGAGGCTACACGCCCAAAACTAGGCGAGGTCGTTTTTTATATATGCTGGATTTTTATCATACTTAAACAATTACGGAAAACAAATCGGTAATTTTTTCACAAGTCGAACAAACGTGAATATTTTGAAATTCACAAATTACGCCACTATAAACATCTTGTTCTTCATTTGCTTTATAACTTTTACTGGGAATTTCCGATCTTTTCCGATTATTCAGCAAAGGTTTAGGTGGTATCAAGCTTTCTAACAATAGGTGCGATCTTAGCATTATTGAAGCGTTCTTGCAACAGATGAAGCAAATACACGAGCATATTATTTTGAAGCTAAAATTCAGCAATGAACTGTGCAGCAATTTCTATGCAGCCGATTTTGTGGAAACTTGCTCACAGTAAACATTGAAGTCTTGGAACTTATTGAACGTAATTAGAAAAAAATCTATCTTCGTTTTATGAAAATATTCGCGATTTCGTAAAAACAAGGTTTTCTAATAGCGCTTGTATCTCTAAATCTTAAATTTCGTTTGCCCTAAATTAAAAGCCTTTTAAAATTTAAAGATTCCTTATTTTGAATACCAAAAATTAGAGAAATCGGTTGACGCTTTCCTGCCGAAAAGTAGATTTAAAAAAGGGAACCTCCGCTCCAATAAATAACCGCGGACCACCTTAAGAAGCAGAAAATAGTGTACACTCAAGGGCTAAAGAAGGTGACCCTCCCAAAGCAAACGTTTGCGTTCAAAATGTTATGACACTCCCCACAAACATAGTGCCGCCGCCCTCGCTAAATAATGACTGGTCCCTTACTGAATGAAATCCTTCAAGTACCTTGATTCCAGCATTTCCATCTCGTCCACTCCATCCCTATGTTGCCTTTCTCTCCCTTGAGAACAAATTTTGATAGAGAACATTTTAAGCGAAATAAGATTACGATTATCAAGTAAAAAAAAATGACAGTTGTAGTTTTCGAGTTTAAAATACAAATAAAGGTGACAAAGTATATTAAAATATATAAATGTGTATATATTAAGGTGGCGCAGGACCCTTGCCCATGAATAAATTCATAAGCTTAATTTCTGGGGTGGGTGTTGTCTTCTAAACCTTCAAATCTCCGAATTTTGAAAGTCGATTCCGCTGAAACTTAATAGGGATATTGGCGGATGATGGAACTATATCATGATTGTGGTTTTTCTGGCAGATCGCTCTGTACGGTGATACTTTAGCTTCTAAAGTTAGAATTGCGGGCATGCAATGTTTGTGTCCAAGCTTTCAACTTGAGAAGCGTTCTAAATTAAATGTTTGTATTACCTAGTGGTAGATAATAACCTCTTTTGTGATGTGTACAGAAGCAGATTTTGCAACTTCAAGACTCGTTGAAAGTTGTTAGCATCTAAGGGAGTAAATATGTGAAAATTAGACTTTGAAACGTTCGATCTTCTTTTTGAAAGGCTTTTTTGAAATTCCGCTTCTGTCACATCACAATACAATGTACTAGTTTTACCTTCCTCGAGTATCAATTCCGGAAATTCTATATCCGCGACGAAAGCTTGGACACAAAGTTGTAGTTTTTCCCGTCTCCGAAGATCACACGAGTCATAATATATTCAACAACGACGCCTTTAGAGCTGTGAATCTAATTATAATAATTTGCCGTATTCCAGTGCACGTGCCGTAAAAATAAGTACAATAACGTGGTAATTAACCGCGTACTTTTCAAGGTTAGTGAAGATTTCGAGAGTTTTGTAGTGCACAAGAGAAAGGCAATGCCTGATACATACCATCGCCAGTTATATAAAACAAACAAGTGGATAATTATTTTTCGCAATTTTCAGCATGCAATTTCGCGCCACGTGTGCCAAACGCTGTTGATTTACATTGCAATTTCTGTGCACTGAAATGCTTTAATCGAAACAAACTGAACCACCGTAAATACACGTGTACACCTTTTCACGTTTCAACTAGTGGCGATGGACTACGGTTTGATAATTTTGAATTACCTGTAAAAAATACCGTTTTTCAGTTCAGTATTTTCGAGAGTGAAATGCACAACAAGTTCGTACCTGAATATTTCAATCGCACGTGTAATTACTAATACGCCGAAAACAGCATTTATTGAATACATTATTAAGAACGTAAAAAATATATCCTCATAAATATTTCGCGTATTGTCGGCATCAGTCGTTATGGTTCGTGCATACTCTTTAAATAAATACATACATAATGAGAGCAAGGGTTCCTGCGTCACCTTAAGTGTTTCACGACTGAGCGTTCGAAGGTGTCAGTGCGTGCCGTATATGATTAAACGCGGTGATTTGATAAATGCGAATTTTGTATTGACCTCACTCTACAGAGAGAATTTAAATTTAGCAAATAAGTGAATCTGTATATATAATAATACAGACGCAAAACTTCGCCGTTAATTAACGGCGAAATATTTCATCTGTATATAAAGATGCACCTAAAACTTCGCCGTTAATTAACGGCGAAATATTTCATCTGTATATAAAGATGAACCTAAAACTTCGCGATTAATTAACGGCGAATATTTCATCTGTATATAAAGATGAACCTAAAACTTCGCGATTAATTTACGGCGAAATATTTCATCTGTATATAAAGATGCACCTAAAACTTCGCCGTTAATTAACGGCGAAATATTTCATCTGTATATAAAGATGAACCTAAAACTTCGCGATTACTTAACGGCGAAATATTTCATCTGAATATAAGGATGCACCTAAAACTTCGCCGTTATTAACGGCGAAATATTTCATCTGTATATGAAGATGCACCTAAAACTTCGCCGTTAATTAACGGCGAAATATTTCATCTGTATATAAGGATGCACCTAAAACTTCGCCGTAAATATTTCATCTGTATATAAAGATGCACCTAAAACTTCGCCGTTAATTAACGGCGAAATATTTCATCTGTATATAAAGATGCACCTAAAACTTCGCGATTAATTAACGGCGAAATATTTCATCTGTATATAAGGATGCACCTAAAACTTCGCGGGTCGCGGGTAAATTTACGCGGGTAAATTTAAGAAGGTGGTATTTACCCCTTATTCGATGGTTTAACATATAATACGCGCGGATATTTTGCGAGTTGCGGATATTTTGCGATTTTGCGAGCAATGAGCAAAATGTCCGCTCGTATTATATGTTAAATCATCGAATACGGGATTTATTATTCTACTGCAAAATTTCCCGACTATTTTCCATAGTAGTCAATACCGTCTCATATTTTACGTGTTCTCTTGACCTTATATGGTGAAATGACGTAATAGTAGAATAATAAATAGAGGTTATTCAGCGGAAAGTTGTGTAATACGGCTGGGTATTTTACGAGTCAGTTTTTATTTAAAAATACCCAGCCGTATTACACAACTTTCCGCTGAATAAATTGTTTATTATACGACATAATATCTTTCCTAAAATATAGGCTTTCAACAGTGTTTCCCGTAGCGCGCGGTCAGGGGGACTGAGACCCGTGTAATACGGTCTCATATCTGCTCTCGTCTTTGTGCGTATCCGCACTCTAAAATGCCATGTCGTATAATAAATCAGGATATTTTCGTAGAGCCGTAAAATCCAAAGTTATTTTACATGAAACGGGAAATGTGAAATGAATACGACCTAATGAAAATAAAATGAAATGAAAATGACTTAATAGCCGTAATTTTCCAAAAATTATTTTCCGTGAAATGAGAATTGAGCACTGATACAGGCCGTTACGAAGCAAGGGCTTCCTGGACAGGCTCAAGAGAGCCAAAGAACAAAAAGAGTCAATCAAGGTTAAAATTGTAGATAGTACTTTGTCATCTCTTGGTCGAACGTATACAGTTGTAAGTGGAAGTGGGACCTATTCATCAGTTTATAGAATAATACTAGGACAAAGCCCCTCGTGTAATTGTGCCGATTTCAATAAAAAACGATGGAAAAGAGCTATGTAAACATATCATATGGATTTATCTGTACATCTGCAAAATTCCCGAGAACAGTTCTCTTTTGCAGCAGCTTCATTTAACTCAGAATGAAGTATCGACAGTGTTGGGAAACTCACCCACGATTATTCCCGAAGAGCTAAAATTCCGGTATAATACAAATCAGTCCCGCACCAGAAGGGAAATAGTGCAAGACCTTTTGGATAAAGATAGTAGAAATAAAAATTCCCAGGATTGGACTTAAGTTTAAAAAAGAAGAAGAAAGGAATGACACCTAGGTGCCGAGCATGCCGTAAAGAGCACAAAGAAGGCGATCTAACTGTTTCAGTAAAGGGGTTGTATGTTCCATACGAACAAACTTTCGTAACAGAAACCATGTTTTATTTCTGTCCCAATGTGGACTGTGTAAAAAAAATTCCAGCGTGGACTAACCTTAGGGCCCCTACTAACATTACAGCTGAAAATATCATTGACGAGGCAGTGTTAAACAAATTTAAGCAAGATGGTTTGCCAGTATTTTACTCAGCGTTAATCTGAGTATCAGGCGAATTTTTCCGCTCTCTTTTACTCTTCGTCTTTACGTGGTCGCGCTGAAAAATTAACGCCTGACACAATTCCTTAACGAAATGCCTTCCGCCCCCTTTTCGTGATGGATTGACATTGATTGACATGACTTCTAAATAGCCAATCAAAATTACTTCCGATACGCGACACTCGCGAGAATGCCGGATTTCCACGCGTGGAACGAAACAGCTTTGGACGCCATTTTTGTTGTGAATGTTTTGAGAGGAAACGTTTGAAATCAAATCTTTCAATTTTCCCGGTATTGAAAGAAGGAAGGACTATTAGATATTATGTGAGTAAACAGCACGGCAAGTGAAGGAATAGTAAGCTTATCTTCGATCGATCGATCGAACCTACTCTGTGGCTGTTGCGATCGACTACAACGCGATGGCATGTGCTTCATTTTCTTTAGCAACTAATAAATAGATTGATGTGATTTTATTGTTAGATCATTGACTTGTACTGAATGGAAAAACTATTTTGCGCCCGGATTTTGCGATAGATAATTTGTAAAGCAATCATGGAAAGCATTTTAAACATATTTTAAAATAATTATTAAATGTTTAACTTTGGATCAAGGAATGTGATTTCTTGGAATATCCTTTTCCTAATCCCATTATTTATTTGAAACATATTCCTTTCTTGGTCACACAGTGGATTTTAGGGAATTTAGTCAAGTATCAGAAATTTGTGTGTAATAATATTATTGCACACAAATTTCTTGTCAAATTTCTATTTTGGATGAGGGTTGACAGGATCGGACACTGCTAATGATTTAAAAACAAAAATAACTTAATATGCAGTTGTAGAGCTAATCTTGCATGGTTGCTTCAGGTCGGGAAAAAGGCAGCAATTTTTTTTTCATGGTATCAGGGAAAATTCGGAGAATTTAATATCTGGTCAGATAATTCTTAATTTCTCAGGTAGGTAGACAGGAGGTTGCTACATGTTTTGATGATGAGTGTTGTTGATGCAGAAGACTGTCTTATGATGGTCAAAAAAAATGTTTTGTGGAAAAGAAATGAAAGCAAATTGCACATCATCAGCTTGCCCCTGGGGTAGACCCCCGGGACATCCAGGGGAATTGTAAACTTAGTTAATCTTGACCCAGTGGTAGGGGATGTTTTCTCAACAAACATTCCCCCTGATATCCACCTATATATAATGGGTAAGGGACTGTGCAATAATTACCAGGAGGGGGGGGGGGGGGGCATTAAGTAAAATCAAAGCAAGGATGGTGGGGGGGGGGGGGGGCTCAAGGTAAAATAATTCACTCAAGAGAGGGGGGGGGGCTTAACATTTTATTTCAAGTACATATTACATTGGCGAATCCATAACTATTTTTTAGGTGGGGACCGAATAATTTTCCAGCACTTCGGGCCTTCATCAGCCCTGAAAATAACACACATGCTCTTTTTCCTTCTGCTATGGCTATGTTGTACATTGCTACGGAGGTGGTGTTTGTTCCAGACGCGATGTCCACAATTAAACATGTAATAGCAGCTCTTCTTTCTGTTATAAAATTTTAATCTACAGGTGCGTGTAGAGAAAATGCAGGGTATTTGTATAAAGGTGTG
>MU826904.1:0-15743 GCA_029204205.1 Desmophyllum pertusum | reverse complement strand
GGCATATATATGGCATATATTATAATAAAAAGATCCATCTACATAGGTGTAGGACAGGAGTACAGACCACCACCCCTTAGATTGGGTCCCTCTGGTGGGCAGTTGCTTACTTGCTTTTACTTCTTTCCTTACTGTCCACAGATTTGTTTCGAGGTTTTGATAGAATTATGGAGCAATTATCTGTTAGTGAAAGGTGCTTCTTGCTTACATAGCACTCAGAAAATGGCGCGCGTGTTTAAATAGCCTGCCACAATTTCTCATTTCTTAAATATTCTATCCTAGTCCTGTCCCTCGACCGCTCTTCTCGGTTATTTACTTCCTTTTGGTGCTGAAAATTATATCGAGGGAACCTTGCGTGCGCATGCTCCACTTTGACCAATCAGATGGCGTGTATTGTTCATACTTTTTGGTGCACACGCCAGAATTTCTATGCCGCATGTTAAATGAAGAAAAATGCCTCAAAAATATATTCACGTACATGAATGAGGCTGGCAGCTTAAGGCATCGATAACAACCTTGCAACCAGTAAAATTCAAAGAAAAAATTCAAAGAAACCGTATTTCAGTTTTAACATTAATTATTTGAGACTTCTTTTAAAATGACATCAAGTCGTTTTACTAAGCTATAAGCGAGAAGAGCGGTTGAGGGATTGGACGCTTTCAGGACAAAATGTACTGTTAACTGTTCTCTTAATTCTCGACAATTCCCAAACGAGACTCGATACAAAGAAAACAACACCAAATATAGAAATTTGTTCTGAAGGTTTACGTAAAGACCAAATAAGCAATGAACACGAGAGCATGAAGGATTTTGGTAAAGGAGTCGAGGAACATAACTATTGTTAAAATATTTAAAGATAATGACTAAAAATTATAACTTTATTGTACGGAAATATGACTGCTATGACTACTACTGTCTTTTTTATCTCAGGGACCGCGCAGGGGGAGGGGCTGGGGGGCTTTAGCCCCCCACTTTTATAAAAAAAATTATTAATAATAACAATTTCCAAAAGTAATAAATTTCACTAGTTAACGTTTTTTTTTATCAGTAGTTGTATCTTGCGTTTTATAGAGAAACGTTTTTATGGCAACATTTTATCGCCATAGATACTTTAAACTGAGAATTATACACAGCTCTTGACATCGCAGGACACCAACAGAGAAGCACACATGGTAAAATGAGCATAATTAACGAAGGCTTCTGGCTGTTGGAAAGAAAATATCTACAAAAATCTCTGATTGCTTTTCGAAAAATGGACAACTCTCAAAGACCGGATAATAAATGTTGATTCTTGTATTAAAAACAGTCGCTTTTTAAGTGCTGAAAGTTGGTAATTTGCACTACGCTTATCAATTTTAGATGCATTTCCAGCCATTTGAGAGGACTTAAATTCACAATTTTCCCGGACGCCCCTAGATGGCTCACGCCTACGCGTTCGCATCAGCCCCCCCCCCCCACTCAAAAAATTGCTGCGCGGGCCCTGTATCTTCAATGATATCCGTGACTTTGACTTTATACCGCCTGTTCTTGTATGAATTTGAACAAAATAAACATAAGTTATCACATATCAATATGGAATATGAGTGGTTTATCAATATTCCTTTATTAGAACAATAGATTAAATATATTAAGTTGTCAGACTTGCTATTTTACATTACGGAAAGTTATTGAACGCAAAATACTGTTCATGCCATCCAATAAGAAATACACATTTCCAATTTCATTTCCTTTTTATCATTTTTGACATGTCATATATCACTTATCTTGAAGGGACAGTGGGCTTTGGATATAAATATTGAACAACGGCCAAAATAATACGAGCATGGTATATTTCGTGTGTGAAAGATACACCTTTCTGTGGAAATTGTTCTTCGCTGATTGACTTTGCGGTGGTCACTTTTGCTTGCATGGGAATAAATGACAGTAGTTCGAAGCAGTGCTCTGTTGCAGTTCAAGGTCAGTGCTGTTACGTTGAAGTTTCACCTTTAACATCATCCTCAAGTGAAAATTAAATCATTTAAAAAAATATTTTTTTCAAGTGAAAATAAAATCATTTTTAAAAAAGCAGATCCACCATTTTCTCAGTAATTAGTAAAATTCGATAACATACTTTTCACTTTTAGAACTCGTTCTCGTTTATCAGGTAGATCGCTTAATTCTCTCGTTATAGTGAGGGCCTTCAGGCCTTTCACCTGCTAGCTCAGTATTAATGAGACCAAAGGAAGATGCCAATGATTCGTTAAGCTCGAAAGAGATCAGCTATACTTTATCAACTAAATTGCCATCCAAAGGAACAACACTATATTCTTCGGTACTCTTGTTGCTCTCGGAGGTCAGTGTCATCAGTTGGTTGCAAGACTATTGATGAAAATGAATGGCTGTGCCTTAGTATTTTTATTCAGTGGCATTTTATGTTATCATCATTGAGACATGCAAAGTCATTGTAAGTCGGTATTAAAACAAGACTGGGACGAGCGTATAAGTAGAATCAACTCGTCAGAAACGAAATGAATGATAGAAGAGTCAAATGATTTTTCGTGGAGCACCTGTACGCTAAAGTGAAGACACTAGAGTTCTATCAATGGACTTTCCAATAGCATTATTTTTAGCGTCATGATTTCAGAGTAATTAAAATTGTCGTTGAAATAAGCTTATTCATACATCAACCAATACATTTTTAGGGATGCCAAGGGCATCCTTAGTTATTTTTCACGATGCGTGTGTATTTCCCAAGGGAGTAACCAAATTGGCTGTTGACCAATTAGGACGGCGGATATCGATCCCTTGGGAGTTCTGAAAACCTGTTTCGAAAAGCTGGAGAGACGTTGTGGGACATTTAAGGTGGCGCAGGACCCTTGCCCATGAATAAATTCATAAGCTTAATTTCTGGGGTGGGTGTTGTCTTCTAAACCTTCAAATCTCCGAATTTTGAAAGTCGATTCCGCTGAAACTTAATAGGGATATTGGCGGATGATGGAACTATATCATGATTGTGGTTTTTCTGGCAGATCGCGCTGTACGGTGATACTTTAAGCTTCTAAAGTTAGAATTGCGGACATGCAATCTTTGTGTCCAAGCTTTCAACTTGAGAAGCGTTCTAAATTAAATGTTTGTATTACCTAGTGGTAGATAATAACCTCTTTTGTGATGTGACAGAAGCAGATTTTGCAATTTCAAGACTCGTTGAAAGTTGTTAGCATCTAAGGGAGTAAAAATGTGAAAATTAGACTTTGAAACGTTCGATCTTCTTTTTGAAAGGCTTTTTTGAAATTCCGCTTCTGTCACATCACAATACAATGTACTAAGTTTACCTTCCTCGAGTATCAATTCCGGAAATTCTATATCCGCGACGAAAGTTTGGACACAAAGTTGTAGTTTTTCCCGTCTCCGAAGATCACACGAGTCAATAATATATTCAACGTAACAACGACGCCTTTAGAGCTGTGAATCTAATTATGATAATTTGCCGTATTCCAGTGCACGTGGTAATTAACCGCGTACTTTTCAAGGTGAGTGAAGATTTCCAGAGTTTTGTAGTGCACAAGAGAAAGGCAAGGCCTGATACATACCATCGCCAGTTATATAAAAAAAAAACAAGTGGATAAATTATTTTTCGCAATTTTCAGCATGCAAATTCTTAAATTTGTTATATATTTCATTCAATTTCGCGGACTCTTTATTTTTCGTATTCAGTCAACGCTATTCAAAGAAACCAGACAACAGTCATAAATAACTTTATTTTGTATCGGAAACAACAACATATTTCTTGAACACCATGGCAAAAACAGCTGTTCAATTATAAACAAACATAAATATAAACAAAATCCAATGGAAAAACAAGCCTTTTGTAGCAAAATAACAATAAAAACTACTTGATAAAGATGCCCTTATTGATCCTATAACGGGCAGAAAACGTCGAAATAATTTATTACAGCCGGTATTGTAAAATATATTACTGTATTGACAATACCGTGAAACACTATTTACAACAAGCTCGTACCTGAATATTTCAATCGCACGTGTATTAAATTACTAATACGCCGAAAACAGCATTTATTGAACACATTATTAAGAACGTAAAAAAAATATCCTCATAAATATTTCGCGTATTGTCGGCACAGTCGTTATGGTTCGTGCATACTCTTTAAATAAATACATACATACATAATGAGAGCAAGGTCACCTTAATATCACAAACAGGTTTTTAAAAGAAAGAAGATAGCCCGTGTTGTTTACAAACCTTCGCTGATGGAATTTGTCGAAATATTTGCTGGTAGGTGTAAAAAAAACTTAACTGGAAAGAGGATGATCCTAGTGCTAGGATCATCCTAGCAAGAGGGTCAAAGATAGCCCTGGTTTACAAGCAAAATTTCACAGGTAGGTCCCCCTACTGCCCGGGACAATTCAGGCGTCACGCTTGTATAAATAAAACACGCAACGGATAATAAATTTAGCGCCAAAACCGATTTTTCGCTTTAATTACGTAGCTTATCAGTTCCAATAAAATCATAGTCAATTTCTAAAGCTCACTAAAATCCAAGACATAAGTTTTCTTAAGTTTGGAACGCGTTTGATGGCAAAACTATAAACTATTCTGCTATCGAGTATTTTAGCGACAGTAGCGACAAATATTATATCGAAAATTTCGTCGCAAAAAGCCGTTATCCGAAAATTGTTTACTTACAAAGCAAAGGTAAAACAAATTCTGAATAAATACGATGTTTTTTGGTCACAAATAATTGATTTTGTTGGTATTTTGAACATATTTTGCTTCTTGAAGTCAAAATAAAGTTGTCCCGGGTAGGCGAGTTGTCTCTAGCAAAGCGTTTACAAGGGCAAAACATAACCCTGGCGCTAGGATCATCCCTCATCTCAGATAGGATCATCCTAGCGCTGGGATCATCCTAGTGCTAGGGCCAAATGCAACCCTTCGCATGTAAACTGAAAGCAGAAAACATGTCGCGCTAGGATGATCCGCCTGCTAGGATGATCCTAGCACTAGGATCATCCTCCTTCCATGTAAATAAGGCCAATTTACAACTAAATGTGTATTTTTCTTCTACAAAAGACACTGTCAGGAAAGTGAATTTGAGCTATAAATTTGCTTATTTATTGTGTCTATGGTGAGTACCAAAACGTTCGCTTTGATTAGTCAGATTAGTGGCTATTTCACGTCCCTTCGTACAATGTTTTAAATTATTGAGCGTACACTAACCAGCATCTCTTTATTTTCGTGTAACACGAGATAATTGCACGGATTGTCATTATAGAAGGTGAGTAAGTTTTTCACTGTTTAGTACCGTGTTGATATTTTGTGATGCAAGTTGGTTTTACATTTTGTATTCCGCGGAGAAAACTTGCGAAAATGAGATTTTCATCCGAAAACGAAGTTTCTATTCGTGTAATGAAGAATACATTGAACAATTTTCCCAATGATTGTTGAAAGGTTTTTGTTTGACTTTTGAGGGAACTGAATATACAGCGGCGCGCTGTATATTCATTCACTTCTGTCTAAATAACCGGTAAAAAAGTAAAAAGTTAAAAACCCGTTCAGTGAAACAAGAATACTATATTTTTTGTAGACTTTTCTGTAATAATTGTACAATCATTGCATCGTATCATCTCGCGAGCAAGGACAGCCCAAAACGCTACTAGGACGGAACATACGTACATAGGAGTTATCAAAAAGTAAGTCTGTTTGTGGCCAATGGTAATTTTAGCGAAGAAACATAACCTTTATACACAAACATTTATTTAATGTGAAAATGCTAAGCCATTTTGTCTTGTAAAATATACAGATATGTAGAGAACTCAGTTGGTTGCCAACAATTGCATTGGTTACGCCTGCCGATATTTACGTTTTGTAATTTTTTTGACAACTTCCATAATATTAAAAATGTTACAATGAGGCAAAATTACAATGAAGAAACTTTTAAGGTGCAGCCATAAAAATAGGAACAAAAACAACGAAACAAACAGCTCAAAAACACACGTCTTCGTCACGTTATGTCACGCAATATTTAAACCGGACAGGGCGATATATGGCGGCGATTCTTCAATTGTTTTGCTTTTTTTATTCAGCTTGGTATAAAATGTATGAAGCTGATTTTAATATATTTCAGGAATTAAACGGGCAGCATTTAAAAAAAAAATATGTATTTTAGATCATCCTCTCTTGATTTTAATAATTTTATAATGCAATAAAGTTGTATACCATTTGAACAATATTATTATTTTCCACTCTAGAAAACGGAATGATTCCTGTGAAAACCATGCGAAGTATTTGTGTCCTCTTCACCAGCACACAAGATGTTGTATCTTTTACTGTTTATAATGATATGGAATAAAAATAATATATGTAGAGAATATAAATATTTGGTGGCTTAAAATGTGTAATACAGTAATGTAAAAAGTCCCTCTTCTCCACTTAGACACACACACCCAAACCAACCAAACGAAGGGGTCCAATCATTCCATTTGTGACTACCAGTACTCACAGCAATTAATTTATACCATTTATACAAATAACCTTCGGTTTGGTTTCTAATTTATAGTCATCAGAGATCGGACATAAATCAATGAATAATAATCTGTCTAATCTCCATACATTTGTACTTTTTGCCAGCAAACCAACTCAGATTTACACTGTCCTCGAAGAGGCATGTTTGGTACTGAATTAGTAGTTTATTTGGTTTTATGCCAAGTATCGACAAGTAAGAATTTGAATAGTTGGAAATGGTCTATTCGTCGCTACCAGTAATTCTCTCTAGGTAAACTCACCGTGTAAGGTAACCGAACGAGCACTGAAGCCAGTAAATATTCTCACAAGTGACGATATTTGAACACGAGGTGTCTTGCTAACCTTTATACAGGAAATGTTCAAGAGGAGCTGAATTTATTATTAGTAGTAGCAAGTATGACACCTCTGCATGTGTCTCAGTCTGTATAGCTAAAAACGCTTTTTATTTCCCTCAAAAAATTTTGTTCGGATAATTTTCAGGTGGCATGGGGTTTAACTGAACAATCAGTTTTTTCGTTTTAAATAGTCAAATAGATCTAAGCCCAAGGTCATAATTTTTTTCTCTACAACATGCACAAGAGGTCCAAGAGGAGTGAATTTAGAGAAGCACCGATAAGTGTACTGTTAGATGCATTATCAGATCGATCGGCAGATATTTTGTGATCAAGTCTCCTCCTCGCCCCGGATTGGCTCGCTCCATGTAATCGCGATCTGGGCCCATGATCGACACACCGAAGCAGCCCGTTTCATATTTACCGTGCAGTAGGCCTAAGACTTTCACCGGAAAACGACGGCGGATGGACATACACTTCTCTGTTAGCTTACGAACACTCTGAGTGACTTGAATATATTTAGCAGCTAAATTTGAAGACACAAGGAACTTGTTTCATGCAAGCGTCTCATGATCACTAAGCGGCAAACAGGAAAAATCTACTAAGTTTTGAACTCCGGTAGCACTTACGTCTTGCTCCCACACTATTTGTATGGCTAGACGCTTTGGGCCGAATATTTAAACAAGGTTTAGGCAGGGTTTAACAAAACCGTGACCTAACTCGAATGTAAACTGGCCAACCTCAATGTGTAAACGTCGGTCATTTACAGTAAACCCTAGTTTAGAAGGTGTATAACACAGACTAAAGAAAGAATTAGCTACTAAGACTGACCGGCTTATAAGTAGATTTACAGTCAACTCTCTCTAAGGCGAACACCCTCGGGACCAGCTCTAGCTGTCCGCCTTAAAGAGGTGTCCGCCTTGGTCCGCCTTACAGTGGTGTCCGCTTTCAGAGAGTTGTCTGTGACCCATTAAATTATCTTAAGCCACGGCCTAACTTAGACTTCGTTTAACATTCAGCCCTTTGGGTTTGAGTCCGAAATTTGTTGGAAAAGTGGTTTTATCTCATTGCGTGGTAAGTTCGTGCATATGATTTATTTTGGATTTGATGCGTCGGTTTCCATAGTTTTCTCTGACGTAAACCTATAGCCTTATAAAAGAGCGAGAAGTGATCTAAGCGGGAGCTTTGATTAAACTTGAAACTGTACTGTAAACGTGAAAGAAGTTGAAGTCTATTAAAGTTTTAGCACAAGTGCGCAGTTAAAAGTTGACTGATTCTTTACTGGTAGAGATACTTCACAACCCCCCATTACTGGAAAGGAAATCGTTGAATAACAATTACAGCTGTTCACCTTAAAGACAAATCTGTTTATACTTTACACTCTTTGACCATTTTTAACGTGTCAAAAAGCCATAATTATCATATGCTAAAAGTTATTTTATTATTTTCCAATACGAAGAAAAATCGTTTTTACACTTTGATTGTTTGTCTATGACAATACAGGACATATCTTTTTTTATCGATTTTTAAATGTAACGCGTGTATTGTTCCTCATAGCAGATGTTCCTCAAATGCTATATCCATGCACTTTCGATGTTCTTTCAGACATTGTTTGTCATAAAGCGTTTGAAATAAGCAAGTGCAACTGGACAAGCTATGGGGAAATTTTGGTGTCGGTATTCATATGTAAAGTAGAAAGAAGATGTGCTGCACTGTATTTATTGTAGTAATATAAACTTGCGGCAGACCATAAAACGTTAATTATATCTGAACAGTGATTTCATTGGAGTAGACAGCATCTCGTCAGACAAGAGTACATCACCATCCATCACGGCCTGTTTTTCCTGTATTGCATAGAGATCAATCGAGGTAAGATAATTAGACTTTTCTTGTGTAATTCAAGTTGGGTATATAGAGTACATTGTAGACTTTAATGCTATTTTGTGAATATTTACGTCTTTCCGGAGAGGAAAAAGTAGACTTTTTATTATATTATTATTTGGATTTCCCCCCTTATTTGTACAGGGAATTGCAAAAGCTTAATGTACAAGAACATATATGCCTCTTGCTACCGTAACCTGTATACATATTGATATAATTGTTTTATATTTCAAAAATGGTAAGCAGAGCCATCGCTTTATATATATTGCTCATAAACCTTTTTCCAGTCACGACTGATGACAAAAGACATAGGCATTTCAGTTTATTTCTAAATTCACTGGGTTTCAGGACGGTAGGACCTGTTTTAGCCAAATTGAAAAGAAACGCACTGAGGAAACCGTCAGAGCGCAAGAGCAACCGAAACATAGCAAAACGTTTTAACTACATCCTAACATTTTCTTTTCAACCACTTTTGGTTAACAATACTATCGGCGCACAATGATCTTCATAATTTTAAATTTACTATTTATTCCCTATCTTAAAAGGTATACGGAAATTTCAGGAACGAAAATAATATTGGAATATCATACCAAAACCGGTAACCTTCAGTATTTTCGTCCGTTAAAACATCTTAATTAAAAACTAATGTTGTGTTGTCAAGTTGATTGAGGTATTAGTAATTTTTCTTGATCGTTCATTTCAAACTTTGCCCAAATCCTAAACAGTCAGCTGTGTATATAATCTGAATCCCAACCCTTGTTTTCTTGTTTGCACAGTCGGAGCAGGTATAGCTAAGAAAAAACTTTCATGGTTTATTTTTTTAATTTAAGGTTCGAGATGAATTTCTTTGCTGTGCTGTTGTTGTCACTGTTAATTTCAGTTAACTCCAAGTTAACACAAGGAAAAATACTTCACACAACTGATTCAAAGAGAAACTGTGAGTTACTTGTTAATTAACAATATAATCCCGAGGTTTGTTTAAAAATGTATTCCCTACATTGAGCTCAATTAAACGAGCTGGAAACATTTTAAAAATATATTCCCTTTGCATTAGGAACATAAATAAAAAAGTCAAAACATTCATAACTCTTTGCGTTAAACAATAGACCCTGATTTTTTCTGAGTTTGATTTTGTTAAGGACATCTTCCCACGTGTTTTGAAAACTATCGTATGTATAAGTTATAGCTTTTCTAAAAGCTCCTTTCAACTCGTTATAGTTGCAGCGTTCTTTTGTTTCGTTTTTTAATTCCTTTTTTCTCACCAGAAAACTACTATTTTTTATTTTTTTCTCAAGTTATATAATCCAACAAAGGTTGACAGATTATACAGATTGAACAAAGAACAGTAACAAATGTCTGTACTAAGGACCAGATTAGTAAAAATCTACTAGTATACTAATGCAAATGAGACAATCTGATTGGCTGAGCTACTCGTATACTATCAGCCATTATAGTTCACCACTAAATTTTCTTTGATTTGATTGGCTTAAATCGAAACACGTGACGTGATAGTGTTCATCCGCCGGAGAGACACTGTCAGGTAATAGTGCCCGTCGGGCAAAAAACCCCGGATCGATAGTGCCCGCCTGAGCGAAAAACAACCGTTTTGTTCAGTTTTGAGCTAAACAGTTGAAAGAACAAATTAAAAAAATAGCGAGAATTTACTCTCTATCAATTCTTTCATAACGTATGGGCATGCACGAAGTTTGGAACGAAATATTTAATGGCAAATTCCTGTAAATGTACAACAAATGCGAATGAAAGAGCACTAAACAATTTACGGAAAGATCGGTAAACCGACACAAATTCGTCCAAAATATGACAGCCTGTTTACACCACAAGTTTAAGCTTAGCCAATTCAGTATTGTTACCTTGTATTAATTTCCAAGAGGCTTGTCAATTCCAGCTTGAATCAGCACAATAAATATCGGTTACGAAGCTTAAATACGGCAGTTCGTCAAGCGTTTGCCCGCAGTAGTGAAACCTTCGACTCCGCTTCAGTTGTCTGTTTGACTTGTAAAATGAATATAATGTTCAGCTCCACAATTATTTCAGATCTTCCCATTTTGTGCTAAATCATTTGCACAATTTTCCAGAATATATGAAACTTTAGAAGAGATTGAGCGAAGAAATAATCCGAAGAAAACTTTGTCTTGCTTTCTTTTCATTCAACTTGGCGGAACCCGCGCCAGGTTTTGCCGCCGTTTTCATACAGTTTTCCTCGACAGAAACACTCTATTGTTATTATAACAATAGAGTGTTTCTGTCGAGGAACTATTGGCTGATAGTTACCCGCGGAAATTTTATGTTCTAAAAAACAAATATTAGCCCGAGAACGAAGTTCGAGGGCTTATATGCTAGTTTTTTAGAACATAAAATTTCCAAGGGCAACTATCAGACCGATACTTCCGAGACAAAAACACTCTATTGTCGTTATTGTTCACCACTAAATTTTCCTTCCGGCGGCCTAAAACTGAAAACGACATGAATTTATTTATTTCGATTTCTAACACACTGCGACGCTTGGAGCTTCAAAAATAGTTTGCATTTCACCTGTTGTCTTGTAAATACGTACAAAACTTAAGGTTAAACTTCGGTATTACTTTTTCAAAAGTTATAAATCGACTGAGTAATTTTTCAGTTCCATTTAAATTAAACATGATTTGCATGAAAAACGGCGGCAAAACCTGGCGCGGGTTCCGCCAAGTTGAATGAAAAGAAAGCAGGACAAAGTTGTCTTCGGATTATTTCTTCGCTCAATCTCTTCTAAAGTTTCATATATTCTGGAAAATTGTGCAAATGATTTAGCACAAAATGGGAAGATCTGAAATAATTGTGGAGCTGAACTGTGAGAGCAGAACTACGTTACTCACAGGACGGTGTGTGAATCCCTATTTGTCGTTGCAACAGATAATCTCAACGCGCTTCTGACGTTATCCAAAGCAATGTTCATGACACAGTCTAATGTAATCAAGGTTTATTGAAGCGAAGCGTTGTACATAACGTGACGTTAATAATGAAGCGTTGTCGTAGCGGTATTAAAGAAGCGATGGATCGAAGCGATATGAAGCGGTAAATTGAAGCGGTTTCGAAAACTAAGGAACAATAACGAAGTAAAAACTACAATTAGACTAACTAAAACTATTACAAACTTAAGAAACAAATGTTTCGCTGATACAGAAATATAAAACGCGTAAAAGTATAAAAGGTTAACAAACTTACATTCTGTGTCCGCTTGAGGATTTCACGGTAAAAGTTGAGCCTTAAAACTTGATGTTAACACGATGATGCGTTGACTAGAACTAAAGGTTTTCCTGAACACGTTACAAGAACTATTACCTAATACAAAGGATAGTGGTTCTCTTTGTTTCGTTTATCGTACGTGGGCAAATACATCCGTAGAACTAACCACAAAAACCGTGATATAATTAATACAAAGAAACTTTAAAGACTGGAAAGGAAATACGAAAACCATAACATATTTGGCACTAACATTCCCGGCCCCTTAAACACTATTAAGCTGTTTAAAAACTATAAACGCAAGGTATAAAAGCTAAGCGAAAATCTTAAAACTAATTCCTACTAAATTACTTGAAACTTAAACGTAACATTACTTTAATGTTCAAATTAATGTTCAGTCCTTCATGCAATCAGCAACTGTCTTTGCTGTCATCAGCAGTGTTCATCCTTTCTTCTGTAGCGAGCAAGAGGACGAGCTTGTTCACTGGTCTGCGCAGCTCTGCTGTCTGGGTTCTCAGGACGACGCTTCTGACGAGACCTTTAGAGTCTGGCTCTACCTGGATGACCACGCCCATTGGCCAAACGTTTCTCGAGCGTGCTCATCTTTCATCAGAACAACGTCGTTGACTTTCAGGTTGCGCCTTTCTTGGTTCCACTTGGGTCGCTCCTGAAGCGTTGGCAAATACTCTTTCTTCCATCGCGACCAGAACAGGTTGCAGAGGTGCTGAACTCTCCGCCAACGTCGGCGCATGTAGACATCGTTGCGTTGGAATTTGCCAGGTGGAGGTAAAACAATGCTTGTCTTCATTGTTAGAATCTGGTTCGGTGACAATGGGACAGGATCGTTAACATCACTTGAGGTGGCGGTAAGCGGTCTTGAGTTGATAATAGATTCAACTTCACACATTAAGGTCTGCAAGGATTCATCATCTAGACGACTTCCGTGTTCACGCAGGAGGATGTCGAGGACTTTACGTGCCGTTCTTATTTGTCTTTCCCAGACTCCGCCCATGTGACTTGCAGCAGGTGGGTTGAACTTCCAATCTATCTGTTGTTGGCGAAGCTTCTCTGTGATTTCGTCTTGGTCCATCTCGTCGATGGCCTCACGTAGCTCTCTTTTTGCGCCAACAAAGTTGGTACCATTGTCGCACCTGATCTCGCGCACTGGACCTCGACGGGCGATAAAGCGTCGAAGGGCGTTAATAAAGCAGTCCGTCTCGAGCGAGTGGGCGACTTCAATATGAACAGCTCTGCTTACGAGGCATGTAAACAGTGCTCCGTATCTTTTGCATTCTTTGCGACCTTCTTTGGTAACGTACGGACCAAAATAATCCACTCCAACATATGTGAATGGTGGTGCTGGTGTTACTCGGTCCACTGGTAGGTCAGCCATCTTTTGGTCTTGGGGCGTAGCCCTGTTTCGTCGGCATGTAACGCATGAAGAAATCAGCTGACGTACTGCGGAATTGGCCGCGACAATCCAGAACTTTTCGCGTAATCTAGCAAGGGACATGCCGCGTCCTGCATGTCCAAGTTGCTCATGCGTGGAACGGATGATTAATGTTGTCACGTGGCTCTTACGAGGCAAGATTATGGGATGCTTGGACTCTTCTGGGATGTCAGCGTAATTTAATCGGCCACCAACGCGTAGAAGACCTTTATCAGCGAACGGATCAAGGCGATAAAGGGAGCTGGTCTTTCCTACTTCAGCTTTGTTCTTGTTGGGGCGTGTCTGTTCATCTCTCAGTTTGGCTACCGTTGGCTTGATCGAGGATCTGTAGCTCGTTATCATAGCTCTGGGACTGTGCGAAACGAATGATTGCAAGCTGCTGCCTCTTGCAACTCTTGAACGGTGAGTGATGAACGGTTCTTCGTTGAGGCTTAACTTGTTCGTCTTTAATGGCGCTGGGTGAGCCATATCTTTCGTTGATTCTCTGTAGCCTTCTCGTTCTGGAGTATGTCCTTGGACTCGCAGAAATACAAGCAAACGGCTTTCTTTAAACGGTGCCAGTCAGAGAAATGCTGTAGTAGCTTTGTTATGGTGGATACAGGTGCTGATCGATGACCGTTGTCGCACAGGTATTCACATGTTTCGTAACTTCTGGATCTTCGTTTGGTATTTCGCCGAACGAGGGCGGCTGCTCTGGCCATTCTTCCTCTGGTTGCCATAGAAACGATGGTCCTTTAATCCATCGACTGTGCCTCTACAGTGTCTGTGCGTTTATTCCTCTTGAGGCATCATCGGCTGGGTTATCTTTGGTGTCTACGTACACCCATTGGCTAGGGTTGGATAAGTTGCGGATTGTTTGAACACGATTTGCTACGAATACTTGGAAGCGCCTCTGATCGTTCCTGATGTAACGCAGTACCGTGGTTGAATCGGTGTGGTACTTGATGTTGTCAGGTGTCTCGTCAAGTTCTTTCTTAAGGATCTCTCCAAGTCTGACTGAGATGGTAGCGGCGGTAAGCTCCAGGCGTGGAATCGTCATGGTTTGATTGGAGCTAGTCGAGTTTTTCCCATTAGAAAGGAACAATGAATACGACCTTGACTGTTACAGAGGCGAAGGTATGCTACTGAACCGTAGGCGATGGAACTTGCGTCTGAGAAGATATGGATCTGTCGAGATTTCACTTCTCCAAAGTCTGACGGTTTGACGCAGCGATCAACATGGAGTTGTTCTAGCAAGGGTAGTTCGTTTCGCCACTTTTCCCATCTGTTTCGGTACAAATCGGGTAGGTCGTCATCCCATCCGAGTTTTTCTTCTCTACAGAGGTCTTGGAGCAGCTTCTTGGCAGTCAGAGTGAAGGGTGCAGCAAATCCTAAAGGATCGTAAGTGGAGGATACAATCGAAAGTATTCCTCTTCTCGTTAACGGTTTGTCCTTGATGGTGATACGAAATCTGAATTTGTCGGATTCAACGCACCACTGCACACCAAGAGCACGTTCGATTGGTAGATCATCATAGTTTAGATCCAGCGTTTTAACATCTTTAGAACGTTCCTCTTCTGGAATAGACTCGAGGACGCTCCGTCGGTTGCAAATGAACTTGGTAAGGCGAAATCCACCTTTGGCGCATGCTTCACGCAAACCCTCAATTTGCTCTATGGCTTTGGCTTCGTTGCTGACAGACCGAAGGCAGTCATCTACGTAGAAGTTGCGCTTCATTGCACGTGAGCACAGCATTCCCGTATTCATCTTCGTTGTCGTTTGCTGTCTGTCGTAGAGCGTAGTTAGAGCAGCTTGGCGAAGAAACAGCTCCAAAGGGGTGAACGGTCATTCTGTATTCTTGAGGTTGAGCATTCAGGTCACCGTTTGGCCACCATAGGAAACGCAGAAAGTTTCCGTTGATCGACAGGAACGCGAACTTGATAGAACATAGCCTCTATGTCGCCCATAAAAGCTACTGTCTCTTGCCTAAAACGAGTTAGCACGCCAACTAACGAATTAGTAAGATCAGGCCCTTGAAGTAGTTGGTCGTTTAGAGATGTTCCACCAAACTTAGCGCTGCAATCGAACACCACTCGTATCTTTTCTGGCTTTTTTGGATGGTACACTCCATGATGGGGGACGTACCACGCCTTGCCTGGATCTGTATTCAGCGTTTCCTCAGGTACCTTCTCTGCGTAACCTTTGTCAATTATTTCACTGATAAATGCTACGTAATCGTTACGGTACTGATCATTCTGAAGCATCTTTTTTCTTTGCCATAGCGCTCTCTTTACAGCTTGTTCTCGGTTTATTTGGGAGAACGACGTCGGACTGACGGAAA
>MU826903.1:81026-142400 GCA_029204205.1 Desmophyllum pertusum | reverse complement strand
TTAGTGCAATACATATGTATGATACCAGTAGTGTGCTCCAACTGATTATGTAAAGACAGTGTTCAATTCCAAATAGAAATATGGAATGTTCGCCGTCGCGGTTCACATTCTCCAAAATACGCAGAATTTGGTCATTTCACATTGTTGATTTGCAGAGGACGACTAAGAAATGTACAAATAATTATAACGCACGTGCAGAGCTATTGTACTGCTAATTAAACCTTTTGTTTATAGTGACGTTCTCTTGCCGTCATGGTTTGCTTAATAAGCTCCCTATTATATAACCGCACAAGTGAATAGTGCTTTTCGCCCGATCTGATTGGCTACTGAAACTCCGGATATTCTTTGCTATTCACCTCCATTTTGGTGGAAAATTGTTTAAAACAACAACTGTTTGTTGAGTTAATAGATTGAGTCATCGAAACTGGAATTTATTACATTGAAGTAATTTGTAATTGAAAGCTGCCACTCTCGTATTCAATCTTCTCTCATCCCAAAAACATAGAAATAGCAACTGGGTACGAGTCTGAAAGAAGGTAAGAATCTTTGCAATATCCATGCTGAAACATGTCATCCGCTCATGTACTTCATTTCATTTTGTTATTTTAGTTATTTACACGAGAAAGCCTTTTGCTGCATTCTTCTTTGTATTTTTTAAAATCCCAGATTCACTTGATCAGTCAAACGTGTGTTCAACTGTATTAAAATATGTTTTAAGCCGCCTTATCTCCATTTTGTTTGACCATGTTCTTTTTCAGTACTAAGAAAGTCGAAAAATTATTTTGGCAAACATTGACATTTTCGTAAGGCTCTTGAGTGGGGATTATAATTTGACAAAAAAATTTCGAAAATGTCAATAGCCCCCGGGTATGCCCGCACTTCCCCCGTTCTTCCCCCGTTGGGAGAATACATTTTAGGTGCATAAACTGAACTGCAGCTAAATTACTTTGTCGGATTAATATTTACATAAACTTCCTTTTCTTTCTTTACGAATCGAAGCAAATGTTCAATTGTCAATGTGGCTACATGACGTCATATTTTTCAAACAACGAGTACCTTTCCATTCTCACCACGTCTATTTACAAAAACTACAGCAATGCGTCCCTCGGTAGTCACTGTCAACCCGTGTAAGTAATAAAACCTTCGTCATGGATTTCAGTGCTGCGCACAAACTCACCATCTTTGGTGAATATTTGCAACTGCAGGCGCTTGCCACTTTTACTGCAACGACGACATGTTCACTTGCCCGGTGAAATGCAATTCTAGGAAGGTAATCTCCTTCGCGTTTTACTTTAAACTTGTTCAGATGGTGACCTCGTTCACTGAATATACGAAACATAGCAATCTCCGCTCGACGGATTACTGTCCAATACCATAACACGGCCATCATTAACAGCAGTGATATCCCACGCATCCTCCAATATTCCTTCTCCAAAAACTGCGAACAAACTGTCCATCAGTCTCGTACACATCAACTGTGTCCTTTTCATCAGTGCGCGTCAGTACCAGTACTTTGCCACTGTCGTGGATTGTCAGCCATCCCTCGCCTGTCCAGTCTCTCCAGGGTGTCCAGTTTCCTTTCACAGAAAACTCGTGACGCTGGTCAGCGGTGTCATTAAATACCAAAACGGCAAACCCATCCCTCTCATCCCCAGGCCTCTCCACGCCGACCAGTACATAGATGCTGTCAGTCGTGTCAATGGTTAAATCTACAATGAATGCAAACGTTCTGTTGACGTCATCAGCAGGAAGACTGAAATGATTCACAAACTTGCCGCTGCTGTCAAACACCTTCACGGTACGATCCTCATTGCCTCCTACAATGAATTGTCCGTTGGAGTTTGTAGTGATTTCCCGCGGGTCCTTCAGCTTGTGCTCCTTTTCACCCTCCTGACCAAATGACCATGATGTTACACAGCAGTGATCCATGCCCTGTTTACGCAGAACGTTTGTTACTCTTTCGTCACGCAATGGATCAACTTTGTCTTCACCGGTATCAACAGCAGGCCAGATCAAGAGGTGTACGTCTTCACCGACTGCTTGCGTGACATCGTAGATAGCACGATTCACGTGACAGACATTGGAAATGATTTTCCTACGTTCTTCTTTACCAAAAAAAACCCTTTACTGCCTGGATGCCTTTCTTGAGCTGAGCAGCAAAACTATTCTGAACTGCTGAGAGACCGTTGAGCTCTTCAATGCACACTCTACATGGTGCTATGGCGTCCGCGGGATTGTCTACTGTCTCCAGTATTGTCGCCATAACTCGATATTGCATAGCTAGAATGCGGTCAGACGTCTCTAGAGCTTCATTAGCGAAGGCCTCTGTTGCTTTTTTCGCGAGCTTTTCGAATCTCTTCTTTGCATTAGAAAGCTTCCTCGTAGCTGATTCCGTCCAGGCCAGTAAGTGTCAAGTTTCTCATTCCTTCAGCGAGAGAAAATGCCTCAGCACAAGCCGCCTGTGCTGTTACCGCGCTGTGCTCGCTTCTGGACCTTGCTTTGTCAAACACTTCATACAGAAGCACGATTCCTTCCTTGAAGAAGCTGATACTCGCTAGCAAATCTTTCCTGGATAATCCATCCAACTTCGACTTGATATCGTCAATTTCACGTACGATCAAGCCACGAAATTTCTGATCTGTTACATCGCCATCTTTCAGCTTCTCTGCTGTCTTATCTCTGCCTTTATTCACTAGCAAGCCAATAGTGGCTTTAAACACGGCTGTTACAATGGAAGACATCTCAAGTAAATAACTTTGAAACTGTTCTACTAAGTCACAAGCTATTCATTGCAGTGGGGTTGTAAACAGTAGAATGAACAAATTCCACAAAGTCCTGATTATAAATTAGATTTCGTAACAAAGAACTAAAAGTTCTAGTCCAGTGCCTCACAAAAGACTCAAGAGTGAATTTTGCTGACGCAATATTTGTCAACTTGAACAGTTGGAATGGAAGAGGAAACTTTGTCTCGAGTAGTGAAAGAAAGGCTGTTTTAAAAAAGGTTGATTTTTAGGAGGTGATAATAACGCATGTTTTAAGTTTCCTTTAGTGGCTGGTTTTTTCATCAAACGCTGATAAACACTTGAAACTTCGGAGAGCTAAAACAAAGCTAACAATTATTTTATAACGGTACAGTGATCTGAGTAATTTAGCCTCAGGCTCAGTTAGAGCAGCGTCTGTTGCGAAGTTGAAGCTGTCTGTTTCTTTTTTTATTTGTAGCTTTTAAGTAGCTTAGTACTTTTCCAAAATCTTGCTTACATGCACCAATTCAAATAAATTATATATATAACTGCATTTTTACGTTAACGCGCAAGATCTTCAGAAATCCATTGTGTTGAAAAAACTAATCGAGTACAACTGAAGCAAAAATTCGGTTTTGTTTGAATGTCAGAAACACTTTCTAAGCCGGCCAGACTGAAAGACGCCGTCAAATTATCCTTGAATGAAAGCACTGTACAGCGCTAGCTCAGTTGTATTTTCCGAAGCAGTCCGCGTTTTTTCCCCAGACATTTTGCCAGGCATCAGAGCTTGCGCAATTCGGTCTCTTTCAGTCACCTTTGCAACAGCCTCCTCAAAAATGAAGGTTTCATTTGAGGTAAATTAAAGATAAATGAACTAATGACGTGGTGTAAAAGTTTACATACAAAATTGTAATTTACTACATTTCTAAAAAGACACGAAACTCGATAGTTCGGAGGATAAATGCAAGTCGGACTCGTTGCTAACAGCCGAATCGGACTGCATATAAAAACTATAAAGCACGTGCCAAACCAGTATGAGAACCAGTTGAGAGTTCAAAACTCTCGCTCTCATTTGGCCTGAAACTCAGCACAGGAAGCCCAGGCTCACGATATGACTAATCGGTGTCAAAATATAAGGATTGTATGAAGAATAAGCAGCAAACGAAAAATGAAAATAAACAGCAATATTACAGTTTATATTCGACAGCAAATGTTGTTCTTGTAATGTTTATTGACTGTCCTTGTGCTAGAGCCTTTTTAAAGCGCCATTTCAGCCGAGTTTTGAGTATGTTTTAAATGGCTACTTATATAATTTTGATACAGATTACTCATATCGTGAGCCTGGGTCGCCTGTGCTCTCAGCGACCCTCGTCGCCGGACTCTCGCGCGCTCTCGTCCAATTTGAACCTGATCAAGTTTTCTTGCGAGTTATTAAAGCTTCGTGTTTTGATGCTATTTTATAAAATATCCACATTATAAAACTTTTATAGTTATCGTGGTACATTTGAAAAATGTAATTTTAGCCCCTAAAGGAGGCCTCTGCCTTTATTCACTAGCAAGCCAATAGTACTTTGAAAACGGCTGTTACAATCGAAGACATCTCAAGTAAATAACTTTGAAACTGTTCTGCTAAGTCACAAGCTATTCATTGCAGTTGGGTTGTAAAACAGCGGAATGAACAGATTCCACAAAGTCCTGACTATATTAAATTAGATTTCGTAACAAAAAGTTCTAGTCCGCTGCCTCACAAAAGACTGAACAGTGAATTTTTCTGACTCAATGTTTGAACAAGTAAAATGGGAGAGGGTTGTTAAAAGGTTGATTTATAGGAGGTGATAATAAAGCGTGTTTAATTTTAAGTTTCCTTTAGTGGCTGGTTCTTTCATCAAACGCAGATAAACACTTGAAACTTCGGAGAGCTAAAACAAAGCTAACAATTATTTTATAACGGTACAGTGATCTGAGTAATTTAGCCTCAGGCTCAGTTAGAGCAGGGTCTGTTGAGAAGTTGAAGCTGGCGTCTGTTCCTTTTACATTTGTAGCTCAGCACTTTTTCAATATCTTGCTTACACCAATTCAAAGAAATTATATATAACTGCATTTTTACGTTAACTGAACGCGAAATATGTTTAGAATTCCATTGTGTTGACAAACTCATCGAGTAGAAACTGATGCAAAAAATGCGGTTTTGTGTCATGCGGTTAGAAGTTATAAATGAGTTTAGAATACTATTATTCAGGCGGTTTTGTTTTGTTTGAATGTCAGAAAACACTTTCTAAGCCGGCCAGCCTGAAAGACGCCGTCAAATAGAGTGGAAAATTGTGACGCAACAAAGTTTCAAATTATTTTTATCAAGCCTCAAAATCCCATCATTAGATAAAGATTGCTGCTGTTTGATCAGCCACAAAAGTTCACCTTGTTAGCACAAATAGAAACAGAAGATATAGAGGTTAAGAGGCAGTCTCTGTAAAAGCGGTCCACTGATTTCGGTTCGGAAAATCAATTTCCTTTAAACTTTGCCCATGAATCTATCTTAATCTAAAAGTAAATGAAACGACCTTAGTTTTTGCAAATATCTCCAAAAGAAAATTTTATGGCCCAAAATCGCTTGAACCGTAAACGGCCTATTTTTAGCAATGGCGAGAAGCAAAAATAGCAAATATTGGCGAGCTCAACGCTTCAAAATGCTCAAATTACAGAGCCTTTTTTACATCCCTGGATTAAATTGGTCCTTTATCAATGTAGAGCATACAATTTGGGGTCGTTTTAAATACATTTACAATAAGAAAATATTTTTTGTTTGAAACCTACTTCGCCATTACCGCCAACGGCTCAAAAATGCACATTTTCAACGCGGCATTGCGCAAAAGTCCCACTTCTTCCACGCAATATTTCTATGCAGATCGACTAAAATGAAGTCAAAGAGCAAGGAAATATAAAAATATGTTGTGGTTTAAGCGAAATTTTAGCACAGCCGATCGACAAATTTAGTACTTTTTCGAAAATGTCTGTGTCCATTGCAAGAAGAAAGGCCTTCATACAAAACGAATTTAGTATAAATACCACAATAATTCTCTAGTATTTTGAGTCTGCAAGACTTCTAAATATAATTCAACACGATAAAACATAATTTAGGTAATAAAATTCTTAGGAGCTGGTCCGGAATAAGTACTGCCACCTACCTGAGCGACAACCGCTACTTTCACTTGCAGCTCTTAATTAGCCCGCGGCCGGTCCTGTTGAGCTATTCCCCTACTCAAAAATATAGCTTCAATAAAAGTGAGACTGAAGATAAGAACCAGAAGTATAAAATATAATTCTATATGTACATATTTAAACTGATTTCTTTTAAAATAATTAAGGAGAGTACTTTATAGAATGAATAAACTGCAAACAAATTAGCCGTGTGTTTAATTTATTCCGCATTCCTTTCTGGACCTTTCTGGCTTTGATAAACTATAATTTCCTAAAACAAATCAGGCCAAATGTGAAAGATTACTGCTAAATCACAGTCAATAAACCAAATGATTTAGTTCCATAAATAAAATTAGAAAACAACGAAAGAAAGTGGACAAAACATCGCCAGAAATCGCATGAAAAGTATGTCACGCAATCCAATACGACACATTCCAAGTATATGCGCCAAGTCAAGATCTCTTTGAAAACAATGTTTCCTAAATGTAATATAATTGATTGAGATTGAGGAAGTCCAGGGTACATATAACCTATGTACATTTTTGTTCTCCAAGTGGTGTAATGTTGTCGTTTGAACCGATTATACACGTGACAGCCATGTCGTTTTTTTAAGTCTTACACTTTCTTGTCTTTATAATGGTCCTCTTCCCGTGCATCTAATTCAAATGCTTCTAAATCTAAAATTTATTTTAATAGAACGGAAAAACATACTTAATTTAGATGATAAACTCGAAACCTAATAAGCAACTCATTTGGTCTTGTTAAAAAAAATAAAAACCAGATCGAAAGGAAACTAAGTGAGAGCAAGAGAGGATGTAATTTTTTGAAATTTCAGTCCATAGCTGAGCTGTGTTTTAGCTAACTGATTGGTCAGTTCGAGATGTCAGAGGAAATAAAATTAAATAAATAAAAAACTTTCACA
Source organism: Desmophyllum pertusum (assembly GCA_029204205.1). Lineage (NCBI taxonomy): Eukaryota > Metazoa > Cnidaria > Anthozoa > Scleractinia > Caryophylliidae > Desmophyllum > Desmophyllum pertusum. The sequence continues at coordinate 135,542 of MU826903.1, read as the reverse complement.
GCATGGCGCGAAACTATTATTAATAGATTTCAAAACAATTATCATGGACACAGGGAATCCTGGACAAGTTTTATTTGATTGCGTGAACGAACAGCAAGTTCCCCTTACCATGTTTTCTTTCGCAAGTTTCATTTTCTTGAATGTGTAACTGGACTAATAATAAAAGTTAGTTTTCTTCGATTGTACAGCGGAATATCCTCTTGCCAGTTCGGGTTACTAACTACATATTAATTGATTAGTATATGTACTAGGACTACGAACTGTACAATTTGGGAAATAATTGGATGATAAAAATTTCGAGGACTGCTAAATTGGACGAGGCCGTAGGCCGGGTCCAATTTAGCAGTCAGTTATTTCCCAAATTTCAGTCAGTTATTTCCCAAATTGGACAGTTCATAGACGTATTACGTGTTAATTATATTGTGCACGGGAACTTGTGCTGTCCAATTTGGGAAATAATTGGATAGTTTCTTGAATAGGATTTTACACTAGCAATATAATTACGTAACAAATAGGCGCGCGAGCAACCAATCAGAAACGAGAATTTTGTTATTGATACGATTATATTTCGAATTGTACTCCAGTCGGTCCAATTACCATTACTTATTCACTTATCTGGCTTTCCGAATCTTTCTTAGCATGCAGAACAGGCGGTTTTTCAGGCTTCTCGGTGCAGCGCGAGGCGAGTACATATCTCGTGCTCCTACGAGAACCATTTTTTTTTAATACTTTATTTATTTAAACACAAACAAGTTACATATACTAAAAACTAGTTTGTCGATCTACGTACAATAATTAATTTACATTCTAATACATTCGCCTACAATTACATTACTTTACATTACATTGCAAAAAAAGCACTGCAGGCTGCTGTCCAATCGGGATAGTCACACTGTGAAGTTTGATTGTTTTCTTCGCCACTGCTACGCTGCTGAGGAGTTTTTGTCACCGCGGTGCAAGGGATCGATACAGCGATGGTCTTTACTAAGCACCTGCTCTTGGTACGAATATGCTCGTTTCAGTTCGAGATAAATGACAGGAGTTGAAAAGGTCTCTAATAAAAATCTCAATGACCATACTTGGATATACCCCTCAAACTACTCTATCCTTTGATGAGTACGATAAAAAGTTTGACACCTGAAAAAAACGTGAAACTCATGCAAAAGTGTTTCAAACTAACATTGACGTGTGCGCGGCGTTGTTATATCGTCTATTTTTGTTGCTCTCACCTTTCGGGTTTGGGGCCGATTACATGGCGAATTTCAGCCCGGGCTGAAGCCGGTAAGGGGACTGGAATTTTGTTACATGACGAATTTCAGCCCGGGTTGAAATATAAGCCCGGGCGCCAAATTTGAAATTGCGCGGGAATAGTCACCAGAGAATCAACATGGCGTCAAGGATACGACTTGTGAAAATGGGCACATTGCTTCTCTAGATCTCGCAATTTAGCCTTTTGTTAGAGCTCAATTTTCAACTTTTTGGGATGGTAGCAGCCTACCAGATGATGGAACACATACGAAACCTGTCTTTGGTAACACAAATGTTCGCCAGGAAGAGTTTAATAGCTGTACAGAAAGCCGGAGAAGACATCTTCAAGCTCGTCGTGTCACCGACGAAAGGTTAGGTCGTTCTGGGTGATAAATGGACGCACAGACCAATGATGGCAAAATATGATAGGGGCAGATGTTCCAGAATGGTGTTTATTGCCTTTATTCCACTGGAACATGTTCTCCTTCGCAGCCGCCATCTTGGTTTTTTCTAAAAACACAATCACTGCCCATGCCCAAGTTCACTGAAATTCCATTCCGATTACATTATTACATAGGCATCCTAGGCCGTTTGACTGGGCTGAGAATTCCAGCCCGGGCAGAAATTCGCCATGTAATCTACTCCTTCTAAAATTAGGTCATTGAGCGTGTTCTTCCAAAAACATTTTAAATTTTATTGCGCACGGGAAGTGGTAGAAGACCAGAAAGACTACATAATCAAACTTAAAAAAAAATGGATGGCTTCTTACACCGCTTCTCCATGAATAATTGGAACAAAGAAAACAATAAACCAGTTTGAAAGAGAAAACCTTTACGTATGTTTATATAGGTAATTCAAAGAAATCTTCAGTTGGCGCATACTTGGATGTGTCATATTGGATTGCGTGACATAACTTTTATTTGAACTGTATAAAAGAGTTACCGATCGATGACGTTTTGTCCACTTTCTTGTTTTCTCATTTAATTTGTGGAACTAAATCATCTGGTTTATCACTATGATTTAGCACAAATCTTTCACATTTGGTGATTTGTTCAGTAGGAAATTAAATCAAAGCCAGAAAGGTCCAGAAAGGAATGCGGAATAAATTAACACACGGCTGTTTTGTTAACAGTTTATTCATCCTAAAATAACTCTTCTTAAATTTGAAAAGAAATCAGTCTACATATGTACATATAGAAATGTATTTTATAGATCTGGCTCTTATTATTGAAGCTATATTTTTGAGTAGGGGAATCGCTCAACAGGGACCGGCCAGGATAATTAAGAGCTGCAAGTGAAAGTAGCGGTTTTCGCTCAGGTAGGTGGCAGTACTTATTCGACCAGCCCCCAAGAATTTTATTACTTAAATTATGTTTTATCGTGTTGAATTCTATTTAGAAGTCTTGCAGACTCACAATACTAGAGAAACATTGTGGCATTTATACTAAATTCGTTTCGTATGAAGGCCTTTCTTCTTGCAATGAACACAGACATTTTCGAAAAAGTACTAAATTTGTCGATCGGCTGTGCTAAAACTTCGCTTAAACCACAACATATTTTTATATTTCCTTGCTCTTTGACTTCATTTTAGTCGATCTGCATAGAAATATTGCGTGGAAGAATTGGGACTTTTGCGCAATGCCGCGTTGAAAATGTGCATTTTTGAGCCGTTGGCGGTAATGGCGAAGTAGGTTTCAAACAAAAAATATTTTCTTATTGTAAATGTATTTAAAACAACCCCAAATTGTGTGCTTTACATTGATAAAGGACCAATTTAATCCAGGAATGTAAAACAATGTCCTTGTAATTTGAGCATTTTGAAGCGTTGAGCTCGCCAATATTTGCTATTTTTGCTTCTCGCCATTGCTAAAAATTGGCCGTTCACAGTTCGAGCGATTTTGGGCCATAAACTTTTTTTTTGGAGATATTTGCAAAAACTAAGGTCGTTTCATTTACTTTTAGATTAAGATAGATTCGTGGGCAAAGTTTAAAGGAAATTGATTTTCCGAACCGAAATCAGTGGACCGCTTTTACAGAGACTGCCTCTTAAAAGTTTCGTACCGTCTATACAAACCTCTCTAATTTTGCGCCTGTTCTAAACTACGCAAAATTAGAAGGGTTTGTGTGGAGAAATTAAACATCTCAGCCACATGATTGCAACGAAGAGCTAATTTTTGGCAAGTGGACGTTTTTGAAATGCTTTCCCCGAATAGCTGATCAAATTTCATAATTTTGCAAATTTCATTTTTGTGACGTGATGACTTTAGTACTCTATTATCCTTGAATGAAAGCACTGTTCGTGTACAGGTCATTTCTATCAAAGTCGAATCAAAGTTAAATCTCATTCCGACCGTATTCAAGAAAAATGAATTCGTCTTTCATTATTAGAGTGCAAAAGAGTCGGGTTTTTTCTCTTAATCGCTCAAATGGCTGCTCGCAAATGCGCAAAGCGCCGTAAGCATGGATCCTAGCGCGCGCCCCACTCTCCGTTTTCACACTCGCTCCACGCGCGCATTCGTATGACAGATCAACGCAAAAATACGACTGTTTTGCAGTCTATTAGTTTATGAAGTATCGAACAGTCAGTGATTTACATAATTTTGATTTACTAAATTGCTAAAAAAGGACACGAAACTTAGTAATTCGGAGCTGATCATGAGGGATAAATACAAGTCGGACTCGTTGCGAACAGCTGAATCAGACTAATATAAAGTCCGAGCCAAACGAGGATGAGAACCAGTTTGTTCAAACTCTCGCTCTCGTTTGGCCTGAAACTCTCATTCACTCTCAGCACAGGGTACCCAGGCTCACGATATGACTAATCGGTGGCAAAGTATACGGATTTGTATGAAGAATAAGCAGCGAAAGAAGACTAATAACAAACAGCCATTTAAGTCTACATACGACATCAAATGCTGTCCATGTGTTGTTTATTGACTGTCCTGAATAAAGGCATAGGCCTGCTACAGGGGCTAAAAATAAAACCTTTCAAATGTACCACGATAACTATAAATGTGGATATTTTACAAAATGGCATCAAAACACGAAGTTTTAACAACCCTCAAGAAAACTTTGAGCAGGTTCAAATTCGACGAGCGCGCGCGAGAGTCCGGTGATGAGAGTACAGGCGACCCAGGCTCACGATATGACTAAACGGTGTCAAAATAAACTGCTGTCGACGTGTTGTTTATCGACTGTCCCAGACCCTTTAAGCGGCATTTGATTGTTAGTTCATCCTTAGCTATAGTTCCAAAATTATAAATAAGGGTGCACTGAACATTAAAACTCGGCTGAAATGTCGCTTCTCTACAAGCAAGTCAATAGTGGCTTTAGACATCTCAAGTAAATAACTTTGAAACTGTTCTGCTTAGTCACAAGCTATTCATTGCAGCGGGGTTGTAAACAGCGGAATGAACAGATTCCACAAAGTCCTGAGTATATTAAATTAGATTTCGTAACAAAAAGTTCTAGTCCGCTGCCTCACAAAAGACTGAACAGTGAATTTTTCTGACTCAATGTTGAACGAGTAAAATGGGAGAGGGTTGTTAAAAGGTTGATTTATAGGAGGTGGTAATAAAGCGTGTTTTAAGTTTCCTTTAGTGGCTGGTTCTTTTATCAACGCAGATAAACACTTGAAACTTCGGAGAGCTAAAACAAAGCTAACAATTGTTTTATAACGGTACAGTGATCTGAGTAATTTAGCCTCAGGCTCAGTTAGAGCAGGGTCTGTTGAGAAGTTGAAGCTGGCGTCTGTTCCTTTTTCATTTGTAGTTTAGCACTTTTCCGAAATCTTGCTTACACCAATTCAAAGAAATTATATCACTTGAAACCTCATTTTCACGTTAACGCGCAAACTAAAAACTACCCTGTTATCGAGTAGAACTGAAGCAAAAATGCGCTTTGTGTCATGCTGAGAGCTTAAATGAGTTTGGAATACTATCATTGATGCATATAGCATTATTCAGGCGGTTTTGTTTTGAATGTCAAACACACTCTCTAAGCCGGCCAGACTGAAAGACGCCGTCAAATTATCCTTGAATGAAAGCACTGTTCGTGTACAGCGCTAGGTCAGTTGTATTTTCCGAAGCAGTCCGCGTTTTCTTTCCCAGACATTTCGCCAGGCATCAGAGCTTGCGCAATTCGGTCTCTTTCAGTTACCTTGGCAACAGTCTCCTAAAAAATAAAGGTTTCATTTGATAAAGTTTACATTCACAATTGTAATTTACTACATTTCTAAAAAGACACGAAACTCGGTAGTTCGGAGGATAAATGCAAGTCGGACTCGTTGCTAACAGCAGACTGCATATAAAAACTATAAAGCCCGTCCCAAACCAGTACGGAACCAGTTGAGAGTTCAAACTTTCGCTCAAGTTTGGCCTGAAACTTAGCACAGGCAGCCCAGGCTCACGGTATGACTAATCGGTGTCAAAATATAAGGATTTGTATGAAGAATAAGCAGCAAACAAAAAATGATAAACATCCATGTTACAATTTATATTCGACATCAAATGTTGTCCTTGTAATGTTCATTGACTGTCCTAGTGCTAGAGCCTTTTTAAAGCGGCATTTCAGCCGAGTTTTGAGTACCAGTCACACCCTTACCTAAAATATTGGAAATATAGCTAAGGATGAACTAAAAATCAAATACCGTTTAAAGGCTCTAGGACAGTCAATAAACAACACATGGACAGCATTTTATGTTTTAAATGGCTACTTATATAATTTTGATACAGATTACTCATATCGTGAGCCTGGGTCGCCTGTGCTCTCAGCGACCCTCGTCGCCGGACTCTCGCGCGCTCTCGTCCAATTTGAACCTGATCACAGTTTTCTTGCGAGTTATTAAAGCTTCGTGTTTTGATGCTATTTTATAAAATATCCACATTTATAGTTATCGTGGTACATTTGAAAGATGTAATTTTAGCCCCTAAAGGAGGCCTCTGCCTTTATTCACAAGCAAGCCAATAGTAGCCAATAGTACTTTGAAAACGGCTGTTACAATCGAAGACATCTCAAGTAAATAACTTTGAAACTGTTCTGCTAAGTCACAAGCTATCCATTGCAGTTGGGTTGTAAACAGCAGAATGAACAAATTCCACAAAGTCCTGACTATAAATTAAATTTCGTGACAAAAAGTTCTAGTCCGCTGCCTCAAAAAAGACTGAACAGTGAATTTTTCTGACTCAATGTTTGAACAAGTAAAATGGGAGAGGGTTGTTAAAAGGTTGATTTATAGGAGGTGATAATAAAGCGCGTTTTAAGTTTCCTTTAGTGGCTGGTTCTTTTATCAAACGCAGATAAACACTTGAAACTTCGGAGAGCTAAAACAAAGCTAACAATTGTTTTATAACGGTACAGTGATCTGAGTAATTTAGCCTCAGGCTCAGTTAGAGCAGGGTCTGTTACGAAATGGAAGCTGTCTGTTACTTTTACATTTGTAGCTTAGCACTTTTTCAATATCTTGCTTACACCAATTCCAATAAATTATATATAACTGCATTTTTACGTTAACTGAACGCGAAATATGTTTAGAATTCCATTGTGTTGACAAACTAATCGAGTAGAACTGAAGCAAAAATGCGGTTTTGTGTCATGCGGTTAGAACTTATAAACGAGTTTGGAATACTATCAGTGATGCATATAACATTATTCAGGCGGTTTTGTTTGAATGTCAGAAACACTCTCTAAGCTGAAAGACCCCGTCAAATAGAGTAGGAAATTGTGACGCTACAAATTTTCAAATTATTTTTTATCAAGCCTCAAAATCCCATCATTAGATAAAGATTGCTGCTGTTTGGTCAGCCACAAAAGTTCACCTTGTTAGCACAAATAGAACAGAAGATATAGAGGTTAAACGTTTGGTACCGTATTATACAAACCTCTCTAATTTTGCGCCTGTTCTAAACTTAAGGACCAGACGCAAAATTAGAAGGGTTTATGTGGAAGAATTAAAAGCTGAAGTGCCCACACCTCAGCCACACATTGCAACGGAGAGCTAATTTTTGGCAAGTGGACGATTTTGGCATGCTTTCCCCGAATAGCTGATCAAATTTCATAATTTTGCAAATAAAATTTTCGTGACGTCATGACTTTAGTACTCTATTATCCTTGAATGAAAGCACTGTTCATGTACAGGTCATTTCTATCTTTCTAGGTCATGAGAAATACCGCAAAAATTAAAACCCGCAAATATTTAGTGCCACACGGTATTTATATTCTACGAATGTCTTAAAACGATCTTCACTGATGTTTATAGTGTTTCTACAATACAGCTCATTTACGACGTACTATGGCGGTTTCTCTGTTTTACAGCCCCGCTTTCTTGTGGAGTGGCGCTTCTTTTACGATGATGACGACGATGATGGCGATGATGATGATGATGATGATGTCGATGACGTGACTTCCGGTTTTTCTCACTGGAAGAGTTCCTTTCACTATCAGTACTCCTACTGCGGCTGCGCTGTTGACGGTCGGTTTTACCAAGGGGGGTGGCCTGATTTTTAACCCCACACTGCCCCTCAAGGGAAGCACGTGCACTCCGCTTCAGCTCTTGTTCACTGTCGGTACCATTACTGTTTGCATGTGATTTATCTTCTTCATGGCGATGTCTGTTCTTTGGAATGAAATCTCTGTCACTCACAGCATATTCCCTTTTGCTTTCAGCCAGTTTATCCATCGCATCTGCTCCGCCTGTACGACTTATTTTCTCTTCTCTAGTCACAGACCTGCATGTTGTATTATCTTCTTCTTCATACTCACGAGTTCCACTCCTTGAGTTCTGTGCAGCGCTGTTGAGGTGTAATCTTGCTTCTGATATTGCGCTTTCTTCTTCTTCTTCCTCACGATTGCTGCGTAAAATATTTCCATTTTCTTCCTGTCCTTCGCCGTCACTACCACTGTTATTCTGTTTTCCTCTCCGCCTCTGGTTTCTTGTATTTCTGCCAATGTCGTTATTAGATTCAAACTTTAATCTTTCAGGTTTTGCATCACTCGGCTTTACTCTTCGCCGATCTTCAACAGAGAAGGTATTTTGACGTTCTTGGCTTTCTCTTTCATCAAAGCGTTGCTTAGTTTTGGATGATGGCTCGCTATCGTTGTCACTACTTTCACTTCTATTCCGTTCCCAATGCGTTTTAGTTGTCGTTAAACTTTCACGTCTTTTATCATCTGGAAATGAGTAATTCTGCTGTTGTGACAATTCCTGATTTACCTGAGCCTGTGTGCTATAGATTGTTTGAGGAGACCTGGAGCTTCTTCGTGGAGACTTCGATCTTCTTCGTGGAGACTCCGAGTATCTTCGTGGAGACTTTGAGCTTCTTCGTGGAGACTTTGAGGTCCTTCGTGGAGATTTTGAGCTTCTTCGTGGAGACTCTGAGCTTTTTCTTGGAGACTTCGGGCTTCTTCGTGGAGACTTCGAGCTTCTTCGTGGAGACTTCGAGCTTCTTAGTGGAGACTTCGAGCTTCTTCGTGGAGACTGTGAACGTCCTCTTGAAGATCTGGAAGGTTTCAGTGGTGATGCTGAAAGCCTTCGTGGAGAGCCGGAACGTTTTCTTTCAAAAGATGCGACTCTTCTGCGTGGAGACCTGGACCGGCCACGAGGAGACCTTGAACGCCCGCGTGGAGATCTCGCGCGTCGTGGAGGAGACCTTGAACGCCTCTGATGAAAACGGCGTCGTGGTGGAGAAAAACACCTTGCGTTGTTGCGGGATTCGATTGGAGATGAGGAGGGTGGAGGAGTACGATATCTCTGAAAGAAGTAATAAGAAGTATATTGAGGAATGTGAATTATTGTTTGACCTGTTTCTTACTCCTGTTCCTGTTAGCTGTGTCGTTTGTTGAACAATTCCCGCCAAAAAATTCCCTGGCTTTTTAAGCTCCACGCTGGAATGAGAGAACTGACTAGTCCTAGTCCCACTCGAAAAGTGGGCCTTCCTTGCCCAGAACCAGTTCTAATTCATCAGGTTCGCCGATACCCATTTATACTCCTGAGTGGATAGAGGCACTGTGAGAGTTTTACAAGTGTCTTGCCCAAGAACACAATAACCATGACCAATACACATCAATGTTAATTCATTGATAATTTGTTCCTCACCATATTTCCTCTTCCTCGCAGAATCCTTCCAGACTTGGAAATCTACAAAGTCATTTTAAAATTATTCAATGTGTCTGCTAAAAATACTTTGAAGATAAGGCCCAAGGTAAGGACGCAATTAAGTCGCGTCGAATAAAATTCAAGTCCCAGAAAAACTCGCTGAAATCGCTTTAAATCGGGGCAATGCCCAGACAAATATCAAAGTAAAACACGTTGCTTCCAATCCATAATCAATGTATTGCAACTTAGTCGAATCATGCAATACCAGTAAGATTTCTAGATATTCGACGCGACTGAAATGCAACGTACAAATTGGGCCTAAATAGTAAAATAATAAAATACTGTATGTAAAATACTTAAATGAATCACAATATCTTAGAATTTTCCCAGATGTAACTTTCTACAACAACTGGCTGCACACCCATCGGATGCTCTAACCATTGGGCTACATTACCAAGAGCGTGTGTATCTTTGTCCCAGGCTCGTGACAAACTGAAAAGTAGGTCCGCGACGCGTACTCAAATGGCTACTTTCTACAACAACTGGCTGCACACCCATCGGATGCTCTAACCATTGGGCTACATTACCAAGAGCGTGTGTATCTTTGTCCCAGGCTCGTCACAAACTGAAAAGTAGGTCCGCGACGCGTACTCAAATGGCTACTTTCTACAACAACTGGCTGCACACCCATCGGATGCTCTAACCATTGGGCTACATTACCAAGAGCGTGTGTATCTTTGTCCCAGGCTCGTGACAAACTGAAAAGTAGGTCCGCGACGCGTACTCAAATGGCTACTTTCTACAACAACTGGCTGCACACCCATCGGATGCTCTAACCATTGGGCTACATTACCAAGAGCGTGTGTATCTTTGTCCCAGGCTCGTCACAAACTGAAAAGTAGGTCCGCGACGCGTACTCAAATGGCTACTTTCTACAACAACTGGCTGCACACTCATCGGATGCTCTAACCATTGGGCTACATTACCAAGAGCGTGTGTATCTTTGTCCCACGCTCGTGACAAACTGAATAACGTCTTTCTCATTTCATTTACCGAGCTTAAAAATTTCCCATCTTTCTTTACTACAGAACTGTTTTTTTTGTTTCGGTGATTGATCAAGTTTATAAACAATAAGCAAATAATGAACTTTTTGCTAATGGTTCATCAACTCTCACCTCCGCAGAGGCTTCTTGGGACATCAGGGAGAGGGAAGACTGGGGATAGGGTAATATAAAGCGCGCAGAGGCTTCTTGGGACATCAGGGAGAGGGAAGACTGGGGAGAGGGTAATATAAAGCGCGCAGAGGGTTCTTGGGACATCAGGGAGAGGGAAGACTGGGGAAAGGGTAAAATAAAGCGCGCAGAGGCTTCTTGGGACATCAGGGAGAGGGAAGACTGGGGAGAGGGGAGATTGGGAGAGCGAAATATAAAGTGCGCAGAGGCTTCTAGGGATTGGAGAGTGGATAATACCCATCGTCCCCCGTGTGCGCTCTTTTCTCCCCTTTATCCCAAGGGAGCCTCTGCAGAGGAGAGAGGCTCATCAGGGCAACGCTTACATGTAACTCTCTGGTTTCTGTAGCATGGAGTGACAATTCTGAAGGGAACAAGTGTCTTCCTAGAGTACAGCTTTCGGGTGGTCGCTACTTACATGGGGTCACTACTTTAATGTTTTGGATAGTCATCTCCTGTTAAAATTTGTCCAATTTTGATTTCCAATCAGTTACCAACTTATAGACTAATCAAGACTAAACTGAAACTTTCTAAGTTAAACTGTCAAAATCGACCCTGTTCTTCGCGCCCCATCAAATAAAGGTAAATTGGGGTGAAGATTCAAAGTATGGGTTGAGGGATATACGGGTTTCTAGGTTAAACTATCAAAAACGACCCTGTTTTTCGCGTCCCATCAAATAAACGAAAATTGGGGTGAAGATTCAAAGTATGGGTTGAGGGATATACGGGTTTCTAGGTTAAACTGCCAGAAACGACCCTGTTTTTCGCGTCCGGTCAAATGAAACAAAATTGGGGTGCTCACATCCCCCTCCCCCCCACCCCACCCCACCCCTGATACAAATGAACCAAGTCTCGTTCAGCCACGTGTGATCTCCATCGTATTCTTGTGTTGTTCTTCCGTCATTGAAAATCTCCACATATCGCTTAAATGTATAAATCTTGAGGTAGGTTTTAAATGTTTTATTGCGGCTATTCAAAAATAGTTGAAAATATGGAAATATCACAGGACGAATTCGTAGATCACCTGTCGTCCGACACATTGTAACATAGCATGACGTCTTTAACATTCGACCAAAATAATTTTTGCCTCATTAACTCCCCCCAGTTACAGCGCGGACACTCGAACCGTGAACGCTTTGGCTTTATTTTGTCTTTATTTTGTCTTTATTTTGTCTTTATTTTGTCTTTATTTTGTCTTTATTTTGTCTTTATTTTGACTTTATTTTGACTTATTTTGTACTTATTTCAGAACTAGCCAATCACAGCCCGGATTCGAAGCAACGGCCAATACATTTTTTCTACCTTTTTCCGCGTTTTTGCTTGGGGCGAACCAAGCTTTAAAATGTAGTTTGGGCAGAAAATGTCCTGAACTCAGTGAACTGTCACGAAGGTGTGCCGAGGTCATACTATTTGCAGCGATTTACATGCTACCGTACCATATTCGGATATTTTTCGGCTGGAATCGGTCGTAGGCACATCGAATGAGGTAGCAGTAACTATAGCAGAGAGCCAGATTGTTATATTAGATATCTTTATGCTGTGGTGTCTTGCGTTATAATTATTCGTGTACGAAACTCATCGAATGTTTACATTGTAAGTGTGTTTGTTTCATTCTTTCCGGAAATATAATTTATTGCATGCGAAGTTCAGAAAACACAAACGTTTTGAAAACAACAAAATAATCGATGTTAATCATTACTGAGGCGAAAATAGCTTTGCCTGGCTAAAACGCTGAATAAAACTTTGTGGGATTTGATATTTAACTCGGAGAGGCGTCACGGGGTCTGGCTCAGTCTGGTTCAGTCTGGTTCAGCCGAAAATTCATTTTCTCCATAGTTCACTTTCATCTCGCTTACAAATGCAAACGTTTGAGTTTCATGAATAGCTTAACAATTCCTTTTATTTTAAAAAAGGGTTCAATTTGTGCTAGTTAAAAAACACTTTTAATTAAACGGATCACGGTTGCGGGCTAAAATTTTATTTATCGCCAGTTCCACTCCACTGAACATCATCCTGTTTTTGCATCACAACGCTTAGCAATCCACTCAATTTGCCCGAGCTTAATGTCATTCTGGCTCTTGTTTATATCATAAAAACGCGGAAAAAAGGTAGAAAAAATGTCTTGGCCTTTACTTCGAATCCGGGCTGTGATTGGCTAGTTCTGAAATAAGACAAAATAAAGACAAAATAAAGACAAAATAAAGACAAAATAAAGCCAAAGCGTTCACGGTTCGAGTGTCCGCGCTGTAAGATTGCGGCAAAATCAGTGTACGGATCTTTTTATAATTTTTTTTTTTTTTCATAGCTGCAGGCCTTTAGGTAAAATGTTTCGAAGAAAGCGTGGAAATTTTCCATCAAAGGTGAGCTGGCCGAAACGGGGGTGTGTGTGTGTGAGTGGGAGGGGGGAATGATTGGCTATAATTGTACAAAGGGTATGGTTTTGGAGCTGTTTTGGTTTTAAAATGGAAAATGGTTTTGCCTTCTGGTCTGAATCATTCGATATATGATAAAGTTTGATTTACCATGTCTGAAAATGGGTAGGCATTTTAGACCGGTGTGTGTGTGTGTGTGTGTGTGTGTGTGTGTGTGTGTGGGGGGGTACTCCCAAAAAAATTTTGTGGGGGTGTGGTGCAGCCCGCTTCTTGAAACCCTTACCCTATTTCAGACCAAAATATGTGATTTTTGATACCCTATTTCAGACCTCTAAAATAAGTACACGTGCGTCTCTCATTCATGACCTCAGCTTCCCTGGAAGGGCTGCCATTTGCATAAACATTTGAGAAGGGCTTCAAATTCCCCGATGTTAATGGCAAAAAAATATTTGCGTCTCCCTAATTCGAGGCCATTAGAGTGCACAAAACATACCCTATTTCAGTCCAAAACGGCTTAAAAACCATACCCTTTGGCACCACACATACATGAGGGGACACAAGACGTTTCAACTGTAAGTTCCTGAATAAAAGGAGATTAAATTAATGCGGTTACCGAAAGTGTTATAATCTGTCAATACTCTTCTAGCCATGTTGTCATCACTAGTGTTATGCATAGTATCAATTTCCCGGCATTTCTCGCGGCAGAATAAATTATAATATTTCGCGGCGAATTCAGTTGGCGGTAAATGACGAGTTTTACTAGCTAGAGATGTATACATTTCGATCTCGCAATACTCTTCAAGTGGGAGTTTTCGCTTACTTGAATAGAATATGGTCATCTCCGTCGATCTACATAAACGACGTGTTCTAGCAAAGTGGAAATGCCGTGAATAGAGAGCTGCAGCGACTTGATACCGGACGCCCAGGAAGGAAAGCCTTTGCCTTCCATAATGTTTCCAAATCTTATAGATGGTAGTACGTACTTGTATGAATCCTTCTGTCTTCGGTAAAAAAGGTCAGTTTTGTTTTGTTTTGTAGTGCGAAAGCAATCGTTCAATCTCGCAAGCAACATTGAAGTGTTGTGTTTCAGTCCAGTCTTTATTCATTGGTTTTACTGTCGAGATCCGTAAACACCAAATACAAACGCATCCCGCGTAATATAATGTCCGGGTTTTCACATCGTGGATCATTCATTGCTTAGGTCAATCATGAAGACTGGTGGATGGCAGGTAAGTCCGTTCCATGCTATGTAAAAACAGGTAATCTCTAAGTATTTACAAATAATGAAACGCGTATTTTAATGCATTTTAACGCGTTTCGCTGTATAACCAACAGCGAGGTCCAGTCACTACATGGAATTAATTGTTTCATCACTCCTTCGATTGATCTACGTGCATGCGGCAATTTATTATATTTTTATAAATTTCCTGTAAAGTATAGGTACATTAAAAAGCATAGTATTTACGGTGGCGAAATTCGACACATAATATTATTCTCCGCATTAATTTTAATTCGGTATTTTACACGTCGCACGCTAACGTTTGCCCTCCTGTGAAATTAAAATCTATTATACATAATATTTTACTACATTTTAGTTTTATTCGTGTTTTTCATGCTACAGCGTAATCGAGTACAATAATGATAATATCGCTATAGAACCCAGCGGTATGGAATAACCAAGATATAGCACGCTCTAATTTAACATTCGTCTGTACTGTAAGGTGGCACACCCAACGGTATGGAGTAACCAAGAGATACCAATGCGTAGCACGCTATAATTTAATATTCGTCTGTACTGTAAGGTGGCACACCCAACGGTATGGAGTAACCAAGATATAGCACGCTATAATTTAATATTCGTCTGTACTGTAAGGTGGCACACCCAACGGTATGGAGTAACCAAGAGATACCAATGCGTAGCACGCTATAATTTAATATTCGTCTGTACTGTAAGGTGGCACACCAACGGTATGGAGTAACCAAGATATAGCACGCTATAATTTAATATTCGTCTGTACTGTAAGGTGGCACACCCAACGGTATGGAGTAACCAAGATATAGCACGCTATAATTTAATATTCGTCTGTACTGTAAGGTGGCACACCCAACGGTATGGAGTAACCAAGAGATACCAATGCGTTGCATGCTATAATTTAATATTCGTCTGTACTGTAAGGTGGCACACCCAACGGTATCGAATAACCAAGATATAGCACGCTATAATTTAATATTCGTCTGTACTGTAAGGTGGCACACCCAACGGTATGGAGTAACCAAGAGATACCAATGCGTAGCACGCTATAATTAACATTCGTCTGTACTGCAAGGTGGCCCACCAGCGGTATGGAATAACCAAGAGATACTAATGCCGACCTAGTCTAAAGTCTTACAACCCTTTGACAATTCTCGCACTAATTAATAATAATGTCGCAAAAATTATAAGTTGGCCTGGCCAATCATTGAAATTAATTTCATTTATAAATTTTAGTGTGTCCACACGCTGTCTCTACAATGCACGCTCGGGTTCATGACTCGTTTGTACTGTTTGACAATTTATTGTACAAGATGGAAATCCGCTATGAAACATACATGTATTAAACTGGATCATAATTGTGTACATACATATCGATAGTTATGCTTTCCGATACAAACTTTCTATTGAAAGCCCTACAAGGTATCTACAAAATTCTCATGATGAATTTTATTAGCCTGCAAATGTCAGGACTGTCAACGCTTTACAGGAATAGGTCCTTATATGCTTTTTAAAATACTATGAACTAGTCCAACGGCTATAACAATTAATTCCCAAATCTTCACGAGTGTTTTTACGTGACCAAGTGACCCGTTTCAGTTGAGTATTGGGACGTAATTATTTTACCGCAAGTTGCCGGCCTTGGATTATATAAACTCGATTACGCTTTATTGGATCATATTTATTCAACATCATTCAGTCACGTTTCAAGACATACGAGACGATTGTACTCCACAGGGATCACTCCTTTTCATCTGGTTTCCTTTCAATTTGCGAACAGTTCTTGACATTGGAAACGGATTATGACACCTCAGCTGGTGCGGCTTAAATTTAGGTATACAATTTACTAGAACTAACTTCTAGTAAATTGTATGGGGTACTTACAGTTGAAGGTCTGTGTGTCTCCTCATGCTATATAGCTTACATAAGGGAGTCCCCCCCCCCCCCCCCCCCCCCGAGATTTTAGAGGTCAGGCCCCGGTTTCTCAAAGGGTGGATAAAGCTATCCAGCGGATAAATCACTATCTGTGTATAGTATGGTTTGTTTTGTTAACACTTAATCCACTGGATAGTGATTCATCCAGGCCCAGGTCTGAACTGATGGGTGTGGTTTTTTACCTATTTTGGTTTGAAATTGGGTACCCACCGAAAAATTCCCAGGAGAACCCCATTCCCCCTCCCAGGCAGGATTGTTTGGATGTTCTATTTAAATGTCCCCATCTGTACTGTCTATATTTTTCACAGTAAATTTTTATGCTTTTAAACCCATATAAGCTGATTTTTACAAAATGCATGTGGTTGGTGCAATTTCATCTACAATAGGTACTAAGTCTTTGGGTAGTAGTAGTAGTAGTATTGCATTCTCTGTTTTTAAAATTTCTGACAAGCACTATCCCAGCAGTCACTTTTATTTGAGTAAACCCCCTGCCCCCACCCATCTCCCCTTCCGGGTTGTGAATTATGATATGCAAAATTAGAAACTGGCATTGAGTGACATGTATAGTTTTGATCAGTAGAATATGAGAATTACTGCTAAAATGTATTAAATTGCTTAGAAATAATGAATTCAAAATGATAAAAAATAATACATACAGTTTTATTAATTATTGTAGTTTAATGTATTATTTGTTACTTTTAAAATTCATTTTTAAAATAGTTATTAGGAAAATTATTTATACGCCGGTTGGGGTGGGGTGTTTTTTGCCATTTACTTTTCAGATGGCTATTGGCAAATGTTGTTAATAAATCACTAACAATTGTTTAATAACCTTTTAGGGAAAGAGTGGTATCTGTCGCATTCAAGGCTGTCCACAGATGGGCAAAATGCTCAAGCGACTTGATAATCACCTTTCAAAGTACCACAAAGGTGTGACAAGAAGAATGAATGATCGACAGCCACATTTTAAATCTAAATCATGTAAGTCACGTGTCACATGCAGGTTGCCTGGTTGTGGTAAAGAAGTCCTGCATTTTTCAAAACACCTAAAAAAACATTCATGCAATAGGTGTCGCTGACTATCATGCAAAGCTAGAAGAAAAGAAAGAAAGTAAAAACCAAAGAAAACAAAATCCTTTCACTGATGACACAATTGTAGCTGAAAGTAATCAAGCCAAGGAAAAAAGAAATGAATCAAGTGATAATGATGAGAGTACTGGGGAGGTTTCTGATGTGGTTCCAGAAACTGAATCAAGTGACGAGGCACTCTCTGAAGAGGAAAGTTCAGATCGGCAAAGCAAGAGTGTTGATGAGGATGCAGTTGAGTCTTGCAGACCAAGTCAACATGCAGAAGAGTTGAATTCTGACGAGTATTGCGAGCAAACATTGAGATATCTGGTTCACAAACACTTCATCTCATGGTGTACGATTTCTTCTTGTATTTATGAAGAGAAAAGGAAGTTTGGCTGAGTTCCATAGCTCAAAACGTTGTAAAGATGTGTTCGGGAAGATGCCGTTTTCTACCATTAGGGAAATTTAACTTTATAGGATGGAAGCATCTCACTAGTTTTTATCGGTTGGCATGGCACTACCCATATCCTGATAAAGGAATGATTGGCAGTTGCCTTGCCTGTGATGTGATGGAGAATGGACAATGTTCATGTCCTGTTCTTCCAAAGTCCTTTTATGTTTTTTGCAGACAAAAATGCTCTAGTTACTTTAATTTTAAGAAATGTGTCTCTTTTGATCATAGACCTTCTCATGGTTGTTTTGATTTTTTTTCACTGCCAAATATGTGATGAGCGGTACAAGGCATCCACAAAATATAAAAAAAACGATAAAAAAACGGTTTCCATAGCATGAAGCGGCCAGGAGTATTGCTACTCCCACTGGATGGGATGCAAGTCCATCGCAGATAATACCCCTCAACATTTGTTGCTGGTACTCATTTATACTGTCTATTGGGTGGAGAACTAGAGAATCACTGTGAGAGTTAAATGTCTTGTCCAAAAACCAAATGTAATGATCCTGAGATTTTATTTTTACAAGTATTCAACAGTTTAGTGTAAACATTGTCATATTGTGAGCATAAATTAATATATATTGGCATCTCTTTTCATTTAACCCCTTTTAAGACAACATATAAATTCTCCCCATTGGCCTAGCCTTAAGGGCTTAAAAGTGGGTTAAGTTGGGAAAATTACATAACAACATATACTTTTTTTGCAGTATAAACAGGAAAGTTTCTACTAAAATAATCTGCCAATTTTTAAATAGCAGATTAAAATTCGATAGATGGGACAACTTTGTCGCATACCACAAGCCTATGACATGAATTGTTTCATGTAAATCAAACCCTACAACTTGCTTACGATTATTGTGTACGACACGAAAATTGTTACTAAATGATTTTCAAATATGTTTAAAACCCTAGTACAACAAATTGTAGCCATGTTAAATAATGGCAGTTGTATACTATTTCTGCAGGACATGAGCAGATGGAGCGTGCTACAAAGGTCACATGCGACAAACTTGTACCATGTAAATCTGCCCTAAGGGGAATGAAACAAGAGGGTGCATGAATAACTAATTTATGTTGTTATATTCTTCTCACCCTCGTAGTATAGCCAAGTATTGAAATTGGCCTGTTATAGACTCTTCTTGTTTATGAGTGATAGTAAACTTATTTCCTTAACTCTGACTTTTTTACCATTACATTGCCACTTTCCAATAAGTTCTGTTTGATTTCACCAACAAGAAGTGTGGGGCAGAATTAATGTAGCAAACATTACAGTGGTGGGAAACCGAACACGTAAAAGCCGATGTCAACTCTTCTCTCACACTTCTCTTCAATTAGCATGCTAGACCATAAGTTACATTTCATTTATAGACATAACTTTAAACGGAGTGTTTCACAGTTCAGCGTATGTGTACGCTATGAAATAATCTAATTTGATTATAATAAGTGTTTATGAGCCAATCTGCGGAAGCGAGTAGATAAATCAGATGGGAAATTTGTCTGACCAAAATTCCCAGAAAATGTCAATGTTGACATTGTATTTAGTGTTGACCCATCAAACAGCCATCAAAATATATCCTTCAGCCAATAGGATTTCTTGTGAAGGCTGTGATGGTGGGCATGCATATAGCCGGCATTTAGTTGAATACTGACTGACCGTGACATTTTCAATTGGTTCATAAATACTTCAATTAAATGGGCTTACTTCATAGCGTGCACATGCGCTGAACTGTGAAACACTTACTTTAATGACAGAACATAATAATTATTATTTCCATTTACACTTGTCATATGAAAAACTTAAAAATTCCTGGATAAATAGTTATCGATAACAATTGGCCTAGTCTGTGGAGGCCCTTAATTACAAAAGTTTAAAGTGTACATAACATATATCATTCTTAGTTTTATTTGCTCAAGTGATAGAATCTCATGGGATACTGATATGAACATCAAAAAATAATTTATATTGTTTGTTCTTCAACGTATTTTAACCATCTAAAAATATCAAATTTCACTTCCGGTTGGGTCAAAAACTGTGCATATATAGTGGATAACTGGGCTAGTCGGGTTGTGACGTCAAAACAATAATGCTACCTTTGGGAATTTTCCTGTTTTCCTTTTGCTTTCACATTGCTGCAGCCTGCATGCACAACCACCAAAATCAAAAGAGGAAAAACAGGGAAATCCCGAAAGTAACATTATTTTGATGTCCTATCCCCACCAACCCCAGTTCTTGCACTGTGCACAGTTTTTGACCCAATAAGATCGGAAGTAAATTTGATATTTTTAGATGGCTATATATTTATAAAACGAGGTGAAGAAAGACAATATCCATTTTTTTAGAAGTTAATATCAGGATCCCAATGTAGATTCAATCGAGCCAATTAAAATATATATATATACATATAATAAATTAATACATATAATATATATATACATATTATAAATTTATAATAATCTGTAGAAAAGATATATGTAGCCTAAAAACAAACGTAACAAATTAGCAAGTTCATGCCCCCACAGAACAGATATGTACTCAAGAAACTTTAAATATAACGTAACGCAACCGCTACCTAGCAACAATTTGTAATTATACCGCCAGCATCTAAATGTAACGGTCATTCGTGTAATTGCCTGACGAGTGTGGTCATTTTTTGGCCATACAAAACAGAGCTGTAGCAATAAAGCGATGAATCACTACTGAAGCCTGTGAACTCTTCTATGATAATAGTCACTGCTCCTGCAAAGTTGAGCGCTCTCCGAAAACCGTTCTAAACAAGAAATTAGAATTTATATCATATATATATCTGTCATATACTAATACTATGTAGATAGAGTAATTTTACTTAACCCGTGAAATAGTTACAGTCAGTAGAACCCCGCTAACTCAAACTCCCAAGGGAAGAAAAAATAGTTCGAGATAGCGGGGGTTCGAGTTTTGCCGATAGTAAATGACCTGAAAAACAATTAGGGCAAGGGGAGTGGGTTTGAGTTCGAGATAGCGGGGGAGTTCGAGTTAACCGAGTTCGAATTAGCGGGGTTTCTACTGTATTATTATTAGACACTAATTATGTTGTTTTCTTGTTTAGATTTGACTATTAATTAATTTTAGTGCTAACTGTTAGATTTTGTTTCAAGGGTTAAATAAAATCACTCTAAAATAAATATCATCCACTTATGCACTTGTCACTTAATGAAACCCCACACTGGGTTCAAGGTGTGGATAATGTTGAAAGGAACTCCAAAGAGATGTTGTGTTCTCAAAACACAGCCTATCCCCAGTGCTTTTCCTTCAAAAATTAGAGAATTTTAAGAAAGTACCATTATTTACATGGGACTCAGTCTCTTTTCTAACTTGTGTTTTGAATTTACATATACAAAAGTGTCAGTAAGGTTGTAATAGCTCGATTTCATTTTGAACTTTTTGAACTTTTTGTGCTAACACGCCATAGACGTCAGTGCACAGTTGTCCAGTCTCATAATACGGTGAAATTGCGTCCATTTGACGTTGTTGTTTTGCAGACCGGACGGCTAAGAAATGTACCAATATGCAAAAACGCAAGTGCAGAGCCATTGTACGAGAACGTCACAAAAACAATAGGTGTAATTAGCAGTACAATGGCTTTGCACGCGTGCGTTTTACATATTGGTACATTTCGTAGCCGTCCGGCCGGTCCTGCAAAACAACAACGTCAAATGACCAATTTCACCTTATTTTGAGAGAACAAAGTTCTGTGCACTGACGTCTAGAGCGTTCTAACTCGAAAAGTTCAAAAAAAGTTCAAAATGAAATTTACACCGATGCAAAGCAAAGGTTGCTCTATGCATACGCCGAAAATTACCGTTTTGTTTGGTTTAGATCGCACGCAATTAACGTCTGCCTTTTCGCGCCCACACTAAAAGAGCAAACGCCGTTTCGAAGCAGCTCGACTTATTTTAAATAAAATCGTTGTTTATTTTACATATTGAACCCGTTTCTTTATTGCTTACAGCTTTCACAACATGGTTGACATGTTCATTCTACAAAAACTAAGTGGAGATCCCGTACCGTTTTCTTTGTGGCAATCCCTTTTCTGCATCAGCTATTGAACTTCATTGCTGACATGTTTTGAACGCGAGCGCTCTCGAGGGCGCCATCACCCAGTCTCACTCCGCATTAAACATCGCACAAGAGCGCAGTGGTCGTTTCACCGCCCCATCCATTCCAGCGCCCTGGGTGGGACCAGTAAATTCGCGTGCATGCAGGAACAATAATCAAGGGACGTCTAGTGTGGGCGTTTGGAAAAAACAGTTTTGCATTCATCGTCGAGTTTATTCCAACAATGAATAGGATGTCCGCTTATCTTGGTTATTAGGTTGGGTAAGTTTAACATGACTTCATTCTTTTGTTTCTATTCAATTTTTACATTGGGTTAGAGTCAGCTAATCATGAAATTCATAATGTACATTTAGTAATTTATACATAAGAGAGGTCGTGGACATTGGCTCAGTCAGATGGTTCCTGTTTTTAAGAAAATTCATTTTATGAGGCTGAAGAAATCTCGCCAGGGCTCTCTATAATTTAAAGAGAAAGGTGTTAAATAACTATTTTTGGCTTTCGACCACACGTCTCTGAAATGAAAGTGTAGTGCGTTATCATGCCCGACTAGTAATCTGGGAGACGCGGGTTCGAATCCTGCTCGGGACACGTATTTTTCTTTCATTTCAGAGACGTGTGTCGAAAGCCAAAAATATTTATTTACACCTTTCTCTTTATTTGTAACGCTTTCTTCGCTGTCGAAAAATTTCCTTTCAGTTATCTCATAATTTGTCACGTAGCAATTTGTGTTTTCTTTCATTTGATCTGGATCATGCAAAATTCCATCACGCGCCTGCACTACCAAGTCCTACGACATTATAAGTTGTCAAAATATATTTAAGATCAACATCAATACTAAAACCACCTATACAAACATTTTATCCAAAACACAAATTAAAAAAAACTAAATTAAAGAACTTAAATCCTGAATCAAATATTATACTTTCAAGTGTCACAAATTATTTATATTTTATTTTTGATGTTTGCCCGCGAAGCGGCTTGATAATTCATTACCTCTGTTAGTCCGATCATGGGTTTTGCCTTCGTTTTTCCTAAAATCACTCTAGGTAGCCCCTCGCTCATAATATAAAGATATACAACAATGGAAATAGCTTAGTTGTACTAAGATTTTTGAAAACTCGTACGGGGAAATATTTTAAATCAATAAATGCATTCATTTGCACATACATTCGAGCTGGTCACGCCAAGTCACGCTCATTTCCAATATTATTTTCGTCCTTTTCCGACCAGTATAATGGCTAGTAATTTTCACTTGTGGTGACTTGCATATTCAGGTAGTCTCATATCATTGTAAAGATTCGGAAGCGAAACAATATTTGAAATGTTTTGAAATACGTTCTTGTTCGTTCAGTGTTTACAAACCGAGTTAGCGGTAAAAAAACCGTCGTCAGGGGAGGGCGGGGGGCGGGGAAGGCTAATGTTGATAATTTCTCTTCAAAATTCGAAACCATTATTGAAGAACCTTCAATGCCATCGAGACATGGGAGTTGTAAAGTGAATCCACCTGAACAGAAACAGGGCAGGTACGAAGCAAAAATCCACACGACGCTATCTTTGATAAGCATCCGGACGGGTATATTTGAGACTGTTATCGTCGAATTATTTGAACAAGCAAATGGATTTCTGGTCGTATGAGTAAGTTTAATATGAAAATCACTATTTCGTTTCGTTTCCACAAAAACGAAATAACTTTGTTTTTGTAAAGGAAAATCGTTTTTGGACGGCGAAACTAAGCTTGATGCATTCCATTAAAATATAAACTTGTAAAAGTTTAGTTTGTGTTCAGTTGCCTCCGCCGTTCTGGATAATATGCGGATATTCCATCAGAATGCACATGGCTATTTTCGTCCTTTTCTGACCATTACAATGGCTAGACGTATTTTTGGTTGCAGTTACTTGGCATATTCTGGTAACCTCATATCATTGCAAAGATTCGGAAGCGAAACAATATTTCAAAATAATGTTCTAAAATACTTTTTCTTGTTCGTTCAGTGTTTACAACCGAGTGAGCGGAAAAAAACCGTCAGGGAAGGGGTGGGGGGGGAGGTAATATCGATGACCAGAAAAGCATTTATCTTCAAAATTCAAATACTTTTGATTTTCTACATTTATTCTTTACTTTTGGCTCCAAATCGTATATCTGATTATTAAACTGCGTTAAAGATGGCAATTCCTAATCTTCGATGGAAGCTTGTTTGCACAGTTTGAAGCCAAGATAGCGTATGGATTGTTTACCGTATGTTGTGACTTTGACGCGATGTATAACAAATTCCGCTGATCTTAAGAATGTACAGAGCCAGTTTGTTATGATATCAAAACATTTTCAAACTCTCCAAAATCAGATCCGAATTTATTATTTCAAACGAATCGTCAATTCAAGATAACCGTCCATTTGGTGGACGTGCTGCAAAGGCGTAGGCTGACGCATAATTATCAAGGTGTAATATATTGTAACGTTTAACTTACACCGTTGTAAGCATCGCCTGATATAATAACAAGGGGACTTATAATTTGCAGAGTTTTCTGATATTCAAACTTGTCCTACTTGCAAATTGACGGAAGGGTTCTTAAACGGCGTTAAGTCTGTCTATAAGCCTTAACTCTGGTTTCCATAGCATGAAGCAACTATGAAATTTACAAATGGTTGAACAGACAGAAAAGCAAGGTAATACAAGGAAGCCATTAAGATTCTGGTCAGAGTTTCACAAGTTTTTGTTTCGGTCCTTTATTTCTTTGCTCTCACCATATAGACTACGTAGCTGGCGATTTTCTCTTACGATCCCTCCTCCCCATTCCTCTCCCGCTCGCGTATTTTTCCATCACGCGCCAACCAACCGCCAGCTATTCATGCTACTCGTACAAAAAGCCGGATAAACAGGTTCAACTAACGTGGACTATATATAAATAAAAAGAAGAAATCCTCGCAAGTCGAATTACTCAGAAAAATCCTGAGTCCTCAACGGTAGTCGAACCCACTGGTTGGATGCTCTAACCACCATTCTTTCATTTATTCAAGCAACCATTCCACTGTATATATTAAAGGAGCTATGTTACGATATTTTAAGTCATTTTTGTGAAGTGCAAAATCACCTTCAATTGACGAAAGCCTCAAAATAACAGTTTACTAAGGTTAGAAAAACACCAAAGTGGTGATAATAAACGAAACAGGAGCAAGGATGGTTGAGGATGGGGAAGATTAAGACGGATTGCGAATGGCGAACTTGAAAAAATTGGCCAATTTTTTCAAGATGCGCCATCCGTGACGTAGCTCCTTTAAACGTGGACTGCTCCATAAAATGTTTACACAAGCACCGAGACAGCTTTCGCGATAATGGCGACATCACTGTTTGCCCAAGAGCTAAGAAGAGGTCACTGATGACATTTTTACTTAATTAGATATCGAATAAATGGGCTAATGAAATAAAGTGAGCCACTTCCTGTTGCCATTTCCAATTCTTCTAAGTCAAAGATAACCAGAAATTTAACCTGAAAAGAAATATAACGTGGAAAACTCCACGAGAGTTGGAATCTCGTGATAGTAAAAGTGACTGTCGAACTTAATTGTTCAGTTCATATATATTTGAACCATTTTTGCAGGTCTTACAATCCCAAAATTAAAAAATATATATATATATATATATATATATATATTACCGTCGGGTTACCGAATGCGAACAGAAAATAGTTCTCTAGTAACACGTTGTTTTACATTCCGATCATTTTTTGTTATCTGGGAAGAGTGCTCAACTACATCAATAAATCTCAATTAATCTCAAGTCAGGACTGTCGTCGTGAATGAAGATAAAATAACCGGTAGCTTTGCCATATATGTACAACTAGTATCCAGAAATACATCGGCAAGGGCCACATAATGTACCCCTCAATATGTTCAAGTGATTATGTGCAGCAAAAGCTTTATATTTTAAAATAAATATATAAAAATATTTCTCACATTGATTTCTCATGATCAATGACAGTTATATGATCCTCGGGTAGTCCCCCACTCCATCCCCCCTAATGTTTCATCCGCCCCTATATCTCATCAGTTGTCAGCATTACATTGCAACGAAATAGACAATTCTCTATGGACATGAATTTACTTGGGACAAAGATGATGGTAAATTCATGTCACTTTGTTGGTTAACATAGCACCTTATTTAGTATGCATTTCATTTCAACGGCCAGTGATTAACAGAAAACAATATACTTCCTCTAGCGCTGAAACGGAACTTATTACACAGCCACAATCCTTTCCTTATGTCCCTTTTAAGGAGACCTTGTAACTTTAACATAAATGAATTATGTTTAAAATAAAGGCGAAAACTAGTGCAATATGCGATGCTTGACTTGACAGCAAGTATTTTACTCGCTTTACTTAGCTAAGTTTTCATCTACAGGTAAACCCCGGAATTTTCGGTGGGGGTGTACGGGACGCGATTTTTCTTCTCCAATAGTCCAAAAGCCTTATTTTCCCACCTTCCCACCATTGCTTGGAGTCCCAGGTGGGGGTGGGGGGGGGGGGGGGGGGAGGGGGAGGGTGTTCAGGTTTCAGGTATATTAGTTAGTGACGGGGAGGTGCGAATGAGGCCCAAGAAGTCCAACTACAGACCCTACAAATGTCCAATGGCCCAGAACGTAACCAAAAAGTCCCTTAAATTTGTCTCCGCATAAAAACATAAGTGGTAACAAGAAACATCAAGACGGTACGAGATAGTTCATGCATCCACTTTTATTCCTTCATCATGCAGCTGTCAAAAACTTTAGGCAGACTGCAGTCATTCTTTCAAAGTGGGGAATTAACCATAAAAAAGTCCCTACAAAATCCTCAGTTCTACCCAAAAAACCCAACAGAAAATTTATATCCCTCAAAAAGTCTCCCCAAATCGCTAATTTCAAACCCAAATAGGCCTTCGCACCTTTCCGTCACTTATTTACCTGATTACACTCCTCCACCCCCCCCCCCCCCCCCCACCATCCCCACACACCCCACCCCCCACTTGACTTGGAGACCCACACCGAATAGTACTAGTGTTCATAACCATTTTTTGTTTTACATCAAATTGGATAGGTTGACTGACATATAACCGGTCGATATTTTTAAGAACAATGTCTCTTCATTGAGCTGGTGTTAAGGTCTTATAAGGTAAACGTTTTCTCAGCAGCAAGTCTTGGAATATGTGATTTTCATGTATACCATACGTTTGTATTCATGTTTGTAATATATTAACGCTATGCAATATTAATACTTTTTGTTCGGTCGGTGCTCAAAATTTGGCTCATTTTCATCCAGCAGTGATTTTACTAGTTTGTTTCAAAACCCGCATAAGGAAGTTCATGATAATGAAGATAAATTCTCCTAACGTCTTGTTGTACAAATTATACGATAAGCGGCAGGGAGAATTTAGATGTTGGCCTGGGGACATATTGATTACACTTAGATACTTGACCTTTTACTAAGCTGGGCCATTTCAAAATGGCATTGTACTATGCCAGCTTGCCTTAAAAATGCAACAAACACCATCAGGAGCCTGCCATCATGAAATAATTCTGGTATTTCTATTTTAACATATTCGCTGTACACTTAGAAAATATTTGCTTCCAACAGAAATCGTTCGATTTTTGATGCGTTCATTGCAAGCTGTTTGCGTTGTGATTAGTGATGTAGCGGCTTTCAGCTCGATTCAGTTTCACCTTCCGCATACCATGCTAAAACGAGAAGTCGCCGACTAAGTCATCACATGACTTTCTTGTATAAAACAGATAGCATTGAAACCTCTATTGACTGTGTCAGCGAAGCACTTGCTTGAGCAGCTTAACCACCCACAGGAGTGAAGTATCAAAGATTTCATTGAAAAAGGTAGGATGTAACTGGAAAAAATCATGCTAAGGCATACATTATTAGACTGTTGTCTTTAAATTAAAAAAAGTGAACTTGCGTTTAATTTATCAAAAAACTTGGAATTAAATCATGATCAACTTCATGTATTCGTTTTCCCCAACACTAAACTGAAGATGCTTCATCAGCGAATTCTGCAAACTTTTACCGTTTTCGATATATTTTTATAAATTTGTGTTCATATAACGCACGCTCTGATTGGTTGCGTAACTGTTTACGTCTCGTAACATTTTGTAGGCTTTATTTGATAAAATAAAAATAAAATGGCTACTTTGTGCTACTGATAACCTGATTCAAACACTCGGAGGGAGTTTTGGAGGATGCGGGATGCGAAAGTGCCTATGGCTTAAATCGAAATGACCTTGCACATTCCATATCTTAATACTGGCGTTTTTCTTTAACGTAAAAGGCCGATTCAATTGTTAAGTTGTTTACCAGAAAGGCGGATCCGGAATAGAAGATGAATAGTTTGAAAAGCAAACCGATAGAAAATCGGAAAAGAAATAAAGAAAATCGCAAAGGGATCGGTGTTTGTAATGTTCTTTCGTCAAGCAGAGAGCTGACCGTTATCGAGTTCTCTTGCAGAAAATGAGACATTGGTTTGATACAATTTCCATACGCCCAACACACACCAAGCAGTTTAAAATTGCAGCGAATATGTCAGAATCACACCATACGCTTAACAGAGTTGTACTAAGAGAGCTGACAGGAGGTCACAGATATATTTACTTTGACAAAATAGGTTTAACAAACTAAAACAGATCACTTTCTGGGATATTGCGCATGTGACAGGCCAAAAGTTATATGACAAACGTTTTCTATCGAACAAACCGATTGCTAGCCTCAAGAAATCTGGAATTTATGTCTTATAGAATCAAATGTGAAATGTTTTCCGGTCTCCCCTAGCGCACAGTTGGAAAACGGTTATATTTTGCGCTGAATCCTAAGTCTTGGCAAAGAGAAACTAAACGATTTGCTTTTGACGTCGGGTTACTGATGACAAGTCTGAATTAAGGAACAATCTATTTAGACCATTGAGAAAAGATTGCGATCATTTTTTGTTGTCTGACGCGTTGCATCCGGGTGAGAGATGATGATGATGTTAAGACTTTCATCTCCAGCAGTGATTTTACTAGTTTGTTTCATAACCCGCATAAGGAAGTTCGTGATAATGAAGGTAAATTCTCCTTCGTCTTGTTGTACAAATTATATGATAAGCGGCAGGGAGAATTTAGATTTTGGCCTGGGGACATATTGATTAGCTTAACTGTGTGGTTAATCCACAATCGGAGATACTTGACCTTTTACTATAAAGCTGGCCTATTTCAAATGACATTGTGCTATGCCAGCTTGCCCTAAAAAACGCAACAAACACCATCAGAAGCCTTCCCGCATGAAATAATTCTGGTATTTCTATTTTAACATATTCGCTATGCACTTAGGAAAGATTTGCTTTTAGCAGAAAACGTTCGATTTCTGATGGCTCATTGCAAGCTGTTTGCGTTGTGATTAGTGATGTAGCGGCTTGCAGCTCGATTCAGTTTCACCTTCCGCATACCATGCTAAAACGAGAAGTCGCCGACTAAGTCATCACATGACTTTCTTGTATAAAACAGATAGCATTGAAGCCTTGGATAACTTTGTCACCGAAGCACTAGTTTGAGCAGCTAAACCACCTTCAGGAGTGAAGTATCAAATATTTCATTGAAAAAGGTAGGATGTAACTGGCAAAAACCACGCTAAGTCATATATTATTAAACTGTTGTCTTTAAATTAAAAAAAGTGAACTTGCGTTTAATTTATAAAAAATCTTGGAAGCAAGCACATGATATCAAGTTAATGTGTTCGTTTTCCCCAACACTCAACTGAAAATGCTTCATCAGCGAATTATGCAAACTTTTACCGTTTTCGATATATTTTAATAAATTTGTGTTCATATAACGCGCGCTCTGATTGGTTGAGTAACTGTGTACGTCTCGTAACATTTTGTAGTCTTTATATGATAAAATAAATAGAAAATGGCCGCTTTGTGCTACTGATAACCTGATTCAAACACTCGGAGGGAGTTTTGGAGGATGCGGGATGCGAAAGTGCCTATGGCTTAAATCGAAATGACCTTGCACATTCCATATCTTAATACTGGCGTTTTCGATTTGAAAATTTACTTAATGTTAAGGTGTTTACCAGAAGGCGGATCCGGAATAGAAGATGAATATTGTCAAAAGCAAATCAATAGAAAATCGTGGGGGTGTATGGTAATTGATCCGTCTTGGACTAATCGATCTGAAAACAGGTAAACATTTAGAACTTTTTGACCTCAAATTAGATATATTTTGCCTGCCTGTCTGAAATAGGGTATAGATTTGTGCCTTTTTTTTGTAAAAGGGGGCGGGGGTTGATATTTTTAAGGCCGTGTAGGTCTGAAATTGGGTTGTTGGGAAAATCGCATATTTTGGTCTGAAAACGTGTAAGGGTTTAAAGAAGCGAACAGCACAGTACCCCTCCCCCCTCCCCCACGGGATAAATGATCTACATCAAATTTCTCTTTACAGTCGGTCAGGAAACGAAAGTACGTAAAGAAACCATGAACATTTTCATGATATCCCTTGATATAATACCAAATTCTCAAAACTAACGTCAAGCAATGTATAGATATTAGAAAGGAGATCAGTGATGAATTTCATTTTCAATGATTTCTGTGTTTTTCCCCTCCCACCCCCTTCGAAAAGCATGATATCGTTACTATTAGGGGGGGAGAGTCGTTACCATGGTATTATTGGGGAAAGGGACGCTAAATTAATTTACCCAGAATCGTCGTTATTTTGGGGCGGTGTGATAATGGGGTCAAAGTTGAGATTCTTTTCCTACCGTTTTCCTTCTTCAAGCGCTGAAACGGAAACAAACTCATCATATCAAGGTCCGCCAGTTATTACTGTAAACTTTATTTTTATTCAGCGGTCAGCTCTATTTA
Source organism: Desmophyllum pertusum (assembly GCA_029204205.1). Taxonomy (NCBI): domain Eukaryota; kingdom Metazoa; phylum Cnidaria; class Anthozoa; order Scleractinia; family Caryophylliidae; genus Desmophyllum; species Desmophyllum pertusum. Next base: position 104,929 of record MU826903.1, on the reverse strand, counting down.
AAAAACCCAAATGAATAGCTTCCGTGTTGTTTTGACTTGAAATTTAAAACAGTCTTATAAAACCATATCTACAATCACATTTCACCTTTATTTTCAACATCAAAAATACTCCAGGAGTTTATTAAATTATCTGAAACTCTAGTAAAATTGGATTGGATTATATAAAGCATAATATTTCAGGTTTGTAAGGGTCCGGCGATTTACCATTCAGTTTCGTTAGCTGTTATATGTATTTTTTTAAACACAAGTATGTGATTCGTGCAGATGTTAATGCCTGGTGACTACTTTCTAGAAGAAGAAATACTTTCATACATGAGTGGGTCTTTAAGCTTTTGCTTATTTACTGCCTAGTCATTATAACCTCTTCATCACTGCCTAGTCATTATAACCTCTGCTACGCGCTGTTTAAAACAAGCAATAGACTGGAATAGGTGATGTGATCTCAGGTAAAAAAAAACATCTGACCAAAATCTAAATTCTTCCAAGTAGAATTGAACGAAATGTATGAAAGTGGACGGGAGAATTTAGATGCAGATCTCTGCATTGTTTATTAATCTATAGCCTTTCTATTAACCGATGATAGCAAAACCTCAGTGACCTCAGTGGTTGCCTCCAAAGCTTCCAAACAACCATCATCAAATATCACATTTTTTAAGTACTGTATTTTGTCGCCGCTTTCTTTAATCTTCTCATTAGAATCGAATAAATTTACCGAAAGTTAAATTTAGTCTGACAAACGCATAGATACAATAAAATGATAGCGACTATGCCATCTAGCAACAGTAGAAAATACGAGAGTAATACGTTAAATATTGAACGAGATATTTCTGTCAAAAGGTTTTACAAACATTTGTAAATCTTGCAATTTTTTAATGAAACGTTTGAGGCAGGCTTCAAGCCCTGTACTTTCAAACTATTGTTATCGTGCCAAAAAGCTGGCACGATAACAATATTTTACATTCGCTTTCGAGTTATGATACCAGATGTTAACATGGCGTCGTCAAAGACCGCCCTACAGATTATAAGGATTAATGAAAGCCTGTTACAGTGATCTAGTCAATGGCGTGACGCAATTCGATCGTCTTCCTCATTCCACAGAACAGACTCGAAATAAAGCTGATCAGATCATGACATGAAACTCTAGATTTACTTCACTTATTCAGTGGGTTTACATTAGAAAATAACATGCGTGAACTATAAGTACCACGATGTTCAAATGGTCAACGACTCAAATGTAACAAGTCCTCAGTTTGCTTTCTCAACGATGACTTCAAAAGCTTACAAGGCCGCAGTTTTATTATGGGTCAAATGAAAGGACCCATAGAGTGTCATAACTTGTGGGTTGGCAGACTCATTTCAAATTCATAAGCCGCAAATTTTTATTTACAGTTCATGATTCTGACGTCAGCCGCCGTTTCATAATACGGTCTCGCTCGGCGAACAAGCACATATTAAAAAAAGATATAGTTAAGGGTGCGTTTCTTTGGGAAAATTAAACCCAAAAACTAATTTTGCGCTTATTTACTAAAATCTGAAAATGGACCGTTATGAATCTAAAAAATCCAAACTCCGGTGGATTTAGTAAATCTAAATCCTGATTTTTGGAATTCATGATAGGTGCGTCCCTTTGGGAAAGGATTCGAAAGCCGCAGCCTGTACTGATTAATGACAACAGCGTAGTTACACCTTCGGCTATTTTTAGAATCGTTCTCCCGCGAAAAGATTTCCGTGTACGTCCGCGGACAATACTGATAATTCGTAGTAACGACATTCCGCCGTTCTAGTTTTATTCTACGTTCCTCTCGTCCGTTCCTGGTTTTATTTTTAATCTGAAACATGAATGACAACCTCGTTGCTTGATTTTCGCGGCAAAAGTAATTCTAAAAATAGCTCAAGGTGTAACTACAACATGTCATAGGCCCAATAAGGGAGATGGAGGCTCCAGGGTGATATGCTCCTGCCTCCATTTGTAATCATGAACAACATGCTAGCTCGTGATCTTGTTGCTGACCAAAATAATCGCGGGCTCTAGGGTGTGACTGAACGATATTGTAATGATTTCAGCTAGATGACGGCACGAGTCTTATATTCTATCGAAGCTATGATTTATGCAGTTATGTCAAATTGAACGCATCTGGTTGAATTGAAAACGAGAGTTGCTAGGTACGAACTGATAAATGGTTTCGTGACTCACTGATCGGACAAATGAATACGTGCTGTCGGATGTTAATTGAACGAGCGTGAGGTCCGTATTGGGGAAATGTTGGTCGAGTTATTTTTTTAATTTGCAAAGTTTATGGACCGAGAACGAAGACGAGACCAATATTCCCCAATACGGTCTAACAAGCCACATGTGTAGTTCAATAAAGTTTTTATTATAATGGCTTTTTTAAAACTTTGCTGATAAATTAATGCATTCATTCTCGGCAAACGCGCGCGCCAAAATAAAGCGTGTTCTTGCATTTTTCAGGCTACTTTTGTAAAAGTTTAACCGAAATTGTCCGCCAGGCATTTAGAAAAATTGTTTCGTTCAATGTTTCATAAAAGTAATTTGGCAAAATTAATTTATCTTAGCGGTCCGTATTGCAAAAATTTGGACCGCTCCGGGAACCAATCAGAATGCTTCTTTTCATCGTGGACCATCGTATAGGCCTGCCTCAGTCTCGAAAGACTACGCAGTAAGCAAAAGTCTTCATATAAAGTTAATCAAGTCTACTTCTACTTCTTGCAGCTCTTCATATGACTGTGTAGACCAATTCTTGATTTACATATGCGGTTACAGGATTGACAGAGAAATTAATCTGTTATCACAGCTGCTCCATTAGCAAAACCAGGGGGGGGGGCATAAAGTAAAATCAAAGCAAGGATAGGGGGGGGGCTCAAGGTAAAGTAAGTCACTCAAGAGTGGGGGGGGCCTTTAACATTTTATTTCAAGTACATATTACATTGGTGAATCCATACCTATTTATAAGATGGGAACCGAAAAATTTTCCGCCCCTTCGGCCAGAAGACCTGAAAAATAACACACATGCTCTTTTCCTTCTGCTATGGTTCTGTTGAACATTGCTACGGAGGTGATGTTTGTTCCAGACGCAGATGTCCAACAATTAAAACATGTGGTAGGAGTTCTTCTTTCTGTTGTAAGATTTTAATCCGCAGGTGCGTGTAGAGAAAATGTAGGGTACTTGTATAAAGGTGTGTGTATACTGTGGGGGGGGGGGGGGGGGGGGGTACATAATTTCTGACTCATTAGAGGGGGGAATAACTAAATTCACTCCTGTAGGAGGGGGGTATTACCTAATATTTGGCTACATGAAGCCCATTTTCGCAACCCCCCCCCCCCCTCCTGATAATTATTGCACAGTCCCTTAAGTGGCACTCCTCTAACACACCTTAAATCAGAAAGTTTCAAGGCATTGATCTTAAAACGTTATTGAGGTAAGAGCTGCTTCTTAAAGGAGCTATGTCACGATATTTTAACTCATTTTTGTGAAGTGCAAAATAACTTCAAATTGTCGAGAGCCTCAAATCATAGTTTTCTAAGGTAGAAAAACACTAAAGAAGTAATAATAAACCAAACAGGAACAAGGATGGTTGAGGATGGAGAAGATTAAGATGGATTGTGAATGGCGAACTTAAAAAAAATTGGCCAATTTTTTTCAAGATGCACAAACGGTGCCAGACGTAACTCCTTTAAATTTGTTTCTTAAATGACTTGTTGGAACTGACTATAAACTGATTTCGAAACCTCACCATTTTTATGCGAAGCCAAATACAAGTTTAGTATGTTTTAGCGCGTTACTTACTGCAATTAAGCAGTGCACGTTTGGCAAGTTAATTTTTTTACTTCAGAAATATTTCTAACTGATCAGTCTTAAAGCTTGGTTGAAGAAGATTTCCAAACGTAGGCAATATAAAAAAAATATCAGGTATGCCAGCCAGTCTCGTTTTCTCCTTCCCTCTTCTTTTTTTACTCCTTTTCTCTCTTCTTTGCGTGATTTTAAGGCTTATTGGAGTGATAAAATCGGGGTTTTAGGAAGTCGTTAATTGTTAGCTCTCCCAAGCGGTTAACCGTGAGAACAAAATTATAAGTGTAACCCTGTTGGTATACGACATAAATGTTCTTCTTCTCTCGGATATCTGGAAGAGACGGCGTGGCCGAGTGGTTTAGGGGGCCACAAGTTGTTCTCGATAGTCCCGGCTAATACCTCGACCACACTATAGCCAACTGGTTAGCCCAAAGACATCTACTCAAGTCATTAATTTATTAGTTGACGTTTTGTCTAGTTGTTTCTCAAATAAAAAAATTGTTGTTATTTAAAATATGTCTTTTTGGAATACCTAAAGGAATACAGACTTGCGAAAGGATACAATATAATTTTTAAACCACGTCAACCGTCTGGATATTAAGAGCAAGCGGTTTTTCTATATTAGCGTTAAATTATATTATTGTAAGCACTTGACAACTGCTCAAAATATCTCTGGTTAAGTAGACTATTTTAAGTGTAATATTTTATAGCACAGGTAGATAATATCATGCTGTCTTTCTTTGGTTCTAAAGGAAAGAATAGTTTGAGTCATTGCAGTAAAGGCCCGGTTTAACGGTCTCAACATTCTCAGCATTTGTCGAGAGCCGATGTTGAGGCCGTTTGACACTCCCTTTGTCTCAACATCTTCTCAGCATTTCTTTTGTTCTCGAAATGACTCAACAAATGTTGAGACCGTTTTGATCTCATCTGGCCTTAAACAAGCAGTTTCTTGTAGTCGTTTCTCAAATAATTTAATTGTTTTTCTATAACTTGACTACTGACTTTATTGGAATTCTTACAGTCGAACTTCCACTACCTCTCTACAACGCCACCTCTCTACAACGGCCACCTCTCTACAACGCCACCTACCTCTCTACAACGGCCACCTCTCTACAACGGCCAGGATTGTTCGTCCCGACCGTGCGCTGATCCATACACTTTACTCTTATTGAAACCTCAGTACAACCGGCCAGTTATCTGTCCCAGGACTTAGGGGGCTGTGAATCCGGTCCTGGTTCTCATATTCCTCCGAAATGCTTGCTACTTCATTGCCGGTACTACCTGGTATAGGATCAAATTTGAGTGTAGCGCTGGCGACGACCTCGCAGGCATTCCAGAAACATATGAGAACAGACTTAAGCGTTATAAGGCTGCAGTTATTTTTAGACCTAATTTAGCTAGCCTGCGAACGTTTGTTGATTCTAGTTTTCTTGGATAATTTGTTTTTGTCTTTAAATTGTGTATTTTATTTTTAACATTCCGGAGTCATATCAGACCCAGGCTTAAGATAAATAATGAAATCAGCAATTTAAATCGTTTTTTTCTTTTTCTTTTTTACACAGATCTAGAGAGCATTTCAGTTTGGCGAGGACAACAAAGTCATGTCAACGGAAAGTGGTATGTTTGTTTCAAAATTCCATTGCACTGTAACCAGAGGTTTCTTCAGCCATTTCTTTTTATCAGTATTAGGCATTTTAAAACCATTTTTAAAGTTAACAGCAGCATATTACCAACAATCAAACCTTTTGAATTTAAGGACCTTCAAGTTCCGAAGATATGGAAAATGTACATGCGCATGCTCCACGTAGACCAATCAGAAACGAATAGCTATTGCGTCATTTCTTCCCCGTTTCAAAAAGTGGGCCAAAGACGGCGGCTATGGCGATCAATTGTGACTTTTGTCCCCGCTTACAGTGAACAGCGCACCCTACCGTTGACACTCGACAAAGAAACAAAGTTTATGATTTAGTTTTGACAACTTTTCGAAATCTTTTTGACAACATTCTGATGGCTTCTATTTAAAGTAGCAAAACAAATTGCAAGAACTGTGGGAGGCAGAGATGTCGATTGTCAGAATGCGAACGTGACTTCTCCGCTTCTCATAGTTCTTGCATTTTGATTGGCCAGTTGAAACGCGAAGAGCGGTGGAATAACCAGTAGAGAGAGAGAGGAAGAGTGTTGCGAATAGAAATTACGATTAATTTCCTTGGGTAATTTTTAATTCAGTATATAGGATTAATTAATAACGAACACTTCTAACAATAACAAACATACTAACAGAAAAGTTCATGAGCTGCATGGAACTTGTTAGAGGAAGCGTCCAAAACAATTTTGAGAGTCCAGACGTTTCGGGCTTAGCTAGCTTTGACGAACAAATGAACGGCTTAGCCCGAAATGTCTGGACTTTAAACAGGGTCCAAACAGTTCTTTGCCACTTTTTATTTAATCCTGGTATTCGCGCACTTATTGCACTCGGCTATCAATAGACGCTTCAACGAGTAACATATAGGTCATCAAACTTAGTTATAAAACTTTTTTAATTGCATCGCTGATTAAAAATCTGCGGAAGAAACTGCTGCTGGAACCGAAGCCAACTTGTCGCTGTCCGTTGGTGTGGGTCCATAACAAAAGATGTATATTTATCTATTAACAGTTTAATATTTTCTTTTAGGATATATCGATCTCTCAGACATGTCATGCAGTGAAGGGTAGGTATATTTGTATTATCACCTTGCTTTGCCGTGCTTGCTTGTTGACTTAATAAAGTCGCATTACAGTTATAGAGTTAGACTGGAGGTGCTGTGGCCTAATAGCCAGCGCGTTGGACTCCAGATGGAGATGCGTTTCGTTGTTGGAAAACACACTTTATTCTTACAGTGGCCTCCATCTAGGAGTAAAAATAGGAACCACCAGGCGAATTGCTAGGGAAACCTGGCCAAAATGCTGGGGAGGGGTACCAATACTCTAAGTCGCTTCCTATACAAAAGAAACTGGAGTTGAGTTAAGCACTGCACCGATGAGCCAACTGGTGGGAGGCGCGGTGACCTAATGGTTAGTGCGTTGGACTCCGGATCGAGCGGTCCGGGTTTCCATTTGCGGCCATTAGTTAAAATACGGCGTGGTGAGATATTGTTTTAGCGTATATTGGACTGCGATAGTTTATGGAAAATAGCGAGTCTGGGATAAGGTAGGGATTGTTGGTGTCTAATTTAGAATAGGGTTGCATGCAGCTGAACATGGTCTGGTATAGGGTAAGGGAGTCCCACCCACCCAAAAATTCACCGCGTTACCCCCACCCTCTCTCCCACAGGCTCCTCCGCTCCCTAAGATTGGAACGGTCTTAAAGGGACACTGTCCCGGCGTATTTGATTTCCGAGCCAAAATTGAAACTTTGATAAACTGACAGCCTGTCATTTTTTTTCAAAAATCCATATTGCAATCCATTTCCATCCGCGCCATCGTTAGTCATCCTCACTTCCTACTGGGTTCCTGTCATTTTTCGATTTCTGTTCTACAAAATCAAACCATTATTGTTCAGATTCCAATGATCTAGATATGTTGTTGAGCTTCCCAAAAACATACTAAAAATTAGGACAGTGTCCCTTTAATAGCTAATTCCAGAAAACGAATGAAAGTCTCGTTCTTCACTCTAAGTATGACAATGAAACAGTCTGTTTTGGAACGATAAGATACAAATATCACTGAATAACCTTTCTCTGCTACTTACTTGTTGGTGCCGCACTTCTCGATCTTTAAAAAAGGCATTTGTCACCCCAGAGGGCTACGTCACAGGGAAAGCCCCTAATGTTAAACCTTTGATATGAATTTTATAGATGTTTCACTCTGATTTGTAGACAGGTTTTATGTAACAGATTCGTCATAGCGAGTAAAAAGGCAATGATTAATACATTCAACATGAATTCCAGAAGGAAGTCATCACAGGACACGTCATCTACGAGTTCGGTGTTTCTTCCACCGGATGAGCTGATGGATAAAGTCAGGAAATGTGTTGGAGAAAGAGGGATTATGGTAAGCATGACAAATATATTTAAAACAACTAGTTAGACGATCATGTAAGGAATAGTCAGGATTAATTTAGAAGCCCAAGCCATTACAGAAAACGAGCCGTTATACCGGTAGAATTCCGATAATAACGGGCCCCCCGAAAATAACGGCTACCCGAAAGTAACGTTAATTTTTTACCTTGCTATTAAACCCCGAAAGTAACGGCCCCCCGAAAGTAACGGCCCCCCGATAATAGCGGCCCCTTAAAAAATTAGTTATTAAAAAATTAGTTGTCATATAATACGAACAATATTTTCGACGTATAGTATACGAACATTTGGGCCTTTTTTGTTACAGTTTACTTTGCTTACATGGATAACGAATAACCAGCATGCAACCTGAATGACCTTTTTATGTCTGTTATGCGTCCTCTTTGTGTAAAACCAATGCTGAATTACAAACGTTTTCTAAGCATCCGAAAGTAACGGCTACCCGAAAATAACGGCTACCCGAAAGTAACGGCCCCTTTGGGCTGCTAAATCCGAAAATAACGGGGGCCGTTATTATCGGAATTCTACGGTATGTTAACTCCATTACCAATTATTTTAATTGGTGTGTTTGTAACGATTACGTCTATGTGGTTTGCTCTTCAAATCATTTGCAAAAATTTGCCTGCAGTGGAAGCGAAAATTATTGTTGTTTACTAGCAGAGAAGGAAGGAATGGTTTATCTGAACCGGGGGGGGGGGGGGGGTATTCCTCTATATAAGCTATATAGGCATGTGCCGCCCCAAAGTGTATGGGTTTTGAGCCGTTTTGGACTGAAAATGGGTATTGATTTTGAACATTTTGGTCTCAAATTGGGTATGTTTTTCCTGCTTGTCTGACATTATAGGGTATAGATAGTTGCCTTTTTGGCTTGAAAAGGTCAGGTATGAAATTGGGGAGGGAAGATCGCGTATTTTGGTCTGAAAATTGGTAAGGGTTTAAAGAAGAGTGTAGCACACTCCCACCACAAATTTCAACGAGTACCCACCGGATCTGAAAGACCCATTTTCGTGGACTGGAAGGGCTCAGCGTAGCTAGGACAATGCGTTATTCGAACTAAAATGACTCAAAATCACACGAAGAAAAGTACATTTATATGGATGACATTGTACCAGTTCCCATTGTGCTGCTGTTGTTGAGTGAATAGAAAATAGTATATCTTCTCGGATATCTAGAACCGAGACCTATGAATCTAATGATTTATATATATTCTTGAATTGAAGCTGGAGGACTGTTTTTCATGATTATGACCCGTTGAGGAAAGGATACGTCAGTGCGAGTGACTTTAAGAAAACTTTTAAGGAGATATTTAAAGAACTTCTAACGGATGAAGAAGTGGAAGAAATACAGAAGCGATATCGTGTGCACGACAGCCCAGACTGCTACAACTGGCCTAAGTTTCTACATGATGCTGAGACCGGTAAGAATTTATCCGTTCTTTATCACATGAAAATATTAGAAAATACTGATGTTGTTTTAGAGAACCCAGCTCGAATTTATTGAACATTATTTATTGACTGCTAGGCCAAAGACTACAAACAGTATGTTTCTTTTCCTACATTTAACTATTCCTAAGCAAGGGAAAAATCGCGCGGTGAACACTGAGCCGCTCAATAAAGAAAACGCGAAAAGCGAAAATACTAGGCTATACGAACCAGAAAAGTTCACATTCGCATATGCTCCCAGCAAAATTTTCTTGAGAATTTTATAAAACAACAAAAAAATCACATGAACTGCTTGTACCATTTGCGATTTATGGTCGCTCATGATGATTCGAAAGTTAGTCTCAAATTGCACTCAATTCTATTCTTATACCATCTTTCCTTTCAACAGAAACTTCTGCTCAGTTTGATAATAAAACCTCACACACGCAGAAGGAGGAAGTTCTAAAGAGAGTTGCTCAACTGATGCAGGGAAAAAATGGATATCTCCAATATGCTGGATCAAGCTCCCAGCAAGGATTTAATTAGGTACTTGATAATAATAATAAAATAATTAAATTTCTGCGATGTCGTCGCCGTCACTTCATGGATAGGCAGTGCCATACATACATAACTTTATTCAAGATAAAAATAAATAAAAAATACAAATGTCGGCGACGGCATCGCAGGCACTCCGGAGACATAGGAGGGCGCTTATTGGAAGAAGAACGCTAAATCGAACCATTGCGGTCAAGAGAGAATGATCTAAGAGAAGGATTCTCCGTGCCCCGTGATAAATGTTTACCTCAAATGAAATTCTATGTACTCAGGATTTCGAAATCAAGCTATGCGAACCAAGTGTTGTTGAAGTAGCTTTTATGAGGCGTGATCAGTTTGCCTTCCAAGTCAAAATGTAGTTTCTCATTTTTATTTTATTTCCCTTTAAAAGGAATGGAACAAATGGCCGTACATCTGACAAACAGACGGAGGAAGACTTCGTTCAGCTTCTTACTGCGGTCACCCAAAAAGAGGATTTAAAGGTAAGTTATTTTTAAAATCGAGACTGCCCGGCTTGCGAGAAAAATTAGCCCCTTCCGATTGGGTGGATATAGCAAACCTTATCAAGGACATGAGTGTGAAGGGTGATAAAAAGTGTAACAATTTGACACCAAGTTGGCGAAGCTCTCTTGCTTTATTGGATTCAATTAAAATTGTCATTCCTATTGTCTTGTTTGCTCATCTAAAAGTTACCGTCTCTTATTAGTGGGAGGCGCGGTGGCATAGTCTTTGTACAGTGCAAGCACTGTTGATGTATTTTTCCCATGAATTTCTTGCATTGCGTGCCAGAGGCGCTTGTACATCACATTCCGCAAATAATTTTTTTTTAGAAAACGCCTACATTGAGTCTGTAATTTTCCCGAACAACAACCGGGCACAACACCTTGTAGCATAATATTGTATAGCGCGCCAAGCACTCTTCTTGTGAAAATAGGAGAAGAGAAGGATAACGGTTAACGCGCTGGACTCCGATTCGATTGGTCAGATTCTGGCCGGAGTTATTGTGTTGTGTTCTTGGGCAAGACAATTTACTCTGACAGTGCCTCTCTTCACCCAGGAGTAAACAGGTACCGGCAACTACTAATTGCCAGGGCAGCCTCACATAAATGCTGGAAGGGAGTATCGATACCCCTAGTTCGCTTCATGCTATGCATATGCGGTTTCCGGGGTCTTTGGAAAACGCGGGGTCTCACACATTTGAACATTTTTAACAAAGCCAGTCTATCGGTTGCAAAGTTTCAGTTCCAATCGCCGGTAAAAACTGTTCAGTAAATTTCTTGCAACCGAGAAACTACCGTAACTTTTTTTTGAAATTTTGTAAACGTATGAGACCCCGTGTTATCCACAGACCCCAAGATGGCCCTCCCTCCCGTTAACCATGAGAGCGACTGTTGCTCTTACAACGAGCGGATAAGTCATTTTCGAGTTCCATTTGCCTCCGCTTCAAAGCGAGTCTTCGTGCAAAACGTTTCATATGAAAATGGGTTTTACTCGCATGTTCATTTTCACCATTGCAAATCAAACTCATTTTCATTTTCATGATTTCGCACCAGGACTCGTTCTGAAGCGGAGGCAAAAGACAAATGGCAAATGGCCTACTCAGTAAGTCTAAATATCCATATGATTCAAAACTGGTTTACCACAAAATCCGCCAGTCATGAATTGCACGAGTTAAAAATAAACTTTTTACATTGATGCTAACTCGCGGTGGTTGTGGCACGTTGGCTGTTTCTTGCCACTCTTTCTGTAACATACTTCTACAGGTACAACCTGGAAGACCGTCGTTAATGAACCAAGAGAGTTTGAACTAAAGCCTGGTTTTCATATGCCGGAAAGTCCTAGACCACCAGCGATTTTGTTGTTTCCCGACCGTCCCAGACATTCCCGACTCAGGGAGACAATGGGAGGCATCTACCTCGTCGTGTTTTTATAAGTCGGGAATGCCTAGGCCGGTCGGGAAACAACAAAATCCCCGATGGTCTGGGATTTTCCCGACATATGAAAACCAGGCTAAAGAGAAGCATTTCCACATACATGGGTATCTTCCAAGGGTAGTGTTTTGAAGTCTATTTTTAACTTTCGCCGGGTCCATAACTGAGCTATTTAAAAGGGCTACCTTATTGGTCAGTTTGAGTAACGTGATGTCGGAGCCTCGATCAGAAGAAGGAAATAAAAATAACTTCCACAGCATGGCGCGAAACTATTAATAGATTTCAAAAATTGTCATGGGGCATAGACCTTATTCATAAATGGCGGCCGATTAATTATTCTTTTTATATTCATGCTAATCAACCCCCCTAGCCTCGTTAGTATGTGCAAAATTCAAAATAATTTTACTCTAAAATGAGGCTAGGGAGGCTGATTAACATGAATATAAAAGAATAATTAATCCACCGCCATTTATGAATAAGGTCTATGGGGAAACCTTCTCTTAGATCATTCTCTATTGTGGAAACGTGAAGCTACCATTATTCAACATATTTAAGTTAATAGAAGCGACGTGATCCACGTTACATCAATGTATTTTAATATCAGTTATAAATCATACTTTAATTAAGGTTGTCATGGATATGTACACAGACGAGACAGGTTTCAAAATACCAAGAGATTCTACACGATTTGAAGGTAAGCTTTTATCAGTTTCCCTAGCTGTTTCCTTATTTTTTGTTTATAGTTCATGAAATCTCATATTTAGCATTACATACAAATAAATTATTTAGCTTGGCATATAGCATTGCAAACAATAAATTATATAGTTTACAGAAAAAAAAAGAATACAAATAATTACGAAAAACTGATGGGTTGGGACTAGAAGGCAATACTTATTTAAGAGTCATTGACTGAGAAATCCGGGCAAAATTTGAAAAAGCTCAAAGAAGGGGGTCAACAGAATTACTTCATACTAACATCATAGATAGGTTTGGTGGACTAATGGATAAATATACTAAAGTTAGCTGCTCAAGAGTTTCTGTATTAGAGATACGAGATCCACTCTCCAACACCCTCTCAGGTGCCATTTTTACTCGTAAATTTGGCCCAAATTAGAAAAGCTGCAAAATCTTTAAAATGTAACGAACGAGGTTCTTATTTTCTGTCTGATACAAACAATCATAGAACTACTTGTATACAGCCACAAATCCGAGAAATAGCCACAGGACTTTCTACAGCTCTCATTTTTGGATCACCTATATTTCGTGTTTGCGAATGAGCAAGAAATGAGGCTTTTTCGAGTACCTGTAAAACATACAACTAAACCTGCAGAAATTATTGGACACCAAAAAACAGATACTCTTACCTTCCCTCTATCAGAAACAGCAATAATCTTTTTGGGCCATCGAAACAGCAGGATGCAAGAATATTTTCACTTCATCGAGTTCTCGATACCATGTTCGATAACACGCGAAGCAGCCCAATATGTTGTTCAAGCCCCTTTTGGAGTCCATATCGATTTTTTCCGTAGTTGAACACATGTACGTAATCGAAGCAGTTCATATGTATTCCAAAAAAACTTCATTTCTCAATTGAAAGCAAAGAAAAGTCAGAAAACACGAAAAAAACATAGCGACGCCATCTTGAAATTTGAAGACTCGGAGAAACTGGGAACTAGTTGTTCTAGTCATTGTTCTACGGGTGGGTAGTGGGGCTGGGATTGTCAAACTTTTGGCTCCACGCTATTTTCGAAGGTTCTAAATTAGACTTTGTAGAAATAAACTGGTTTTATTATACGGCATAGCATTTTAGGGTGCTAATACGCACTAAAACGAGTGCAAATAGGAGACCGTATTACATCCTCGCCCTTAGTCTCCCTGACCACGCGCTATGAAAAACACTAAAAAAGTGATTTTACGAAAATATATATCATAAACAACTAATTGAGCAGAAAGTTGTATAATACGGTTTGGCATCTTTACTCCTCAGTTTTTTTTTTCCTCGCCTAAAGGTTGGAAAAAATAAAAGGTGACTGGTAAAAATACCCAGCCGTATTATACAACTTTCCGCTGGGTAACCTCTTAGCTTATCAGTTCAGTTTTAAAAATCGTAATTTTACAAAATACCTCGATACATTTTTTAACGGTAGAGCCTAGAAGGAAATTATTTTATGACCAGTTTTGCCTAATTGGCCTAATTATGTTATATATTCGGCTTTGTTCCAGACTTTTACGTCGTTGTTTATTTTACCAATTAAAGTGTTATTTAAACGTACACGCGAAACACGATGAGTTGTTCATTTTCGACCACAAATTAATAGTGCGTGCGGTCCGACACCTAACGCTCTAAAGGAGGTCCAAATAATTCCCCCTAACAGCATGCACGAAGGATGTAACAGAGTACCTAACTAATCTGGGTGCAAGTGGAAGTCGGAGTCGTGGAACACGGACTGCGGAGTATGAACTTATTCTCAATCGCGCCGGATGGCATTCTGTCTCACAGGAACACAAAGAAAGAATCACCGTATGTCCGAAGCACAGGTACGATTTAACAACGCATTACCAGAAATTGACATCCAGCTGTTGTTACCCATGTCACAGAGGCGAAACAAAAACATTAAAAAATCCTCGTCGCGTAAACCAACAGGTTTCAAAAGAAATATATGTCATGTTTTACTTTTCCGTTCCAATTGGTTCTGGTAAGTACTAAATACCTGATTAACTGGAATATTTATTTGTTATGCGCATATTCTCACAGTTGTTAATCTTACAATTCTAGTTGTTTCCCATCTTAGTAATTCCTCATCAGGTTTAGCCTCGCTGCGTTGCTTTGTTTACAATGTATAACATTCCAATTGAAATCAACATGTTTTGCCTTGATATGTGTTTACTTTTTCAGTGTCGCTTTAAAAACAAGTGTTCGGAGTATTTATTTCATAAACGTATAAAATTTTGGTTTCAGCCCTGTGTAACCACTTGCCGAAAAAAACATTTCAGCAGGATAAAAAAGGAGGATATAGTTTCAGAAACTGCCGATGAGTTCAAGGTGGGTGAATATTAAGGAAAAACCGATTTTTTTTAGTATTCCCCTGGATGATTATCGTCAGTCAGGTGATGGTTGAACGTAAAAAAAAATGACAAAAGACTTTTAAGATCGCCACAAGTGATCAACAAAAAATATACAGAAATCTAATGAAACTAGGACTGTAAAAATATTTGGACTAAAATTTAAATTACAATTATAACTGTTATGCTTTGAACTATTTTTATTCCTTTTTAAGTACAAGTACTTATAAATTTGTAAAGCGCCATGGGCAATTAGTGGATTGGACGTTATATCAATGATATTACTAGAAGTAACGACTCGTTAGAAATTCCGGGCGATATTGGTATCCTTTGAGTTTGTATTTTGTTGGATTGTTGCTGCTTGGAAGGGTGTGTGTGGGGGGGGGGGGGGGGGGGAGGTGGTGCGTCGTATTTAAACATTTGGTGGGGTATGTGACTACCTGGTCATTGTTTCTTGATCTTGACAACAACTGACCTTTGTTTGTTGACCAAGAACTGGTTAATATTGTGTATCAATTTATTGAAGGAAACAAAGAAGACCCAGCAAAAGTTGCAAAAGAGATGAGAGTCGCTAGGGATGGGAGTGGGAAACTTAGTTTTACTCCAGAAAGAATGGCGAACTGCCAAGCAAATTAGCAGTTTATTTTTCGAGACTTGCAGCAACACAACGTCAGCAAAAAGCACCCGGAGAGCTAATCGTTGAAGAAGTTGAAAATATCAACGAGAGTGACATTCAAGCGTGGGAAACAGAAAAACAGCTGCAGGAATGCAGACAACAGTGTACGAAGAGGTTGACCTGCAACATCCAATTGAATACAATGGGCAAAACCTCTGTATCCTTGTGAAGCGTGGCATGTAAAAATCAAAATTTAAGGTTGCGCAACTAAAAGAAATTTGTTTCTTCTTTGGAATCAACATCGAGGGGCCTGTTGGTCGAATGGACTCCTACGTGGAACCAATCAAAGATCTTGTACAAACCTGCAGTTATTCTAAAGAATAACTTGCAGATTTCTGAAAACAGGGGAAAGTATAGTTGAAAAGATTGATCAGGAATTGACGCAATTCGCTACTGTTTTCATTAATTATTGCAAATGATAAGTTGCGCGCTTTTATAACATAATAATGTGCTGACTTTTTATGTACGCTTCTCTTTCTGTAATTTCGTTTTATGAGACGTATTCACCAACACACCAACCATGCGCTTTGGGGCTGGCCTAAGTATACTAAAGCCAGGGCGATTAAATGTATCCTTCTCCGGCGCCCGGCGCCCGGCGCCCGGCGCCTGCTTGAGCCCTTCCTCGTAGTTACTTGTAACCTCCCGCGTGGGCATGCCCAGGGATTATTAAACATGGTCAAGTTATCTACAAGTCATAGCGTCCTTTACTTTTTACTCTCCTTTGCGCAAGTTTTTCGCTATTGATCTCAAATGATTAATCCGGCTTTCTATTTTTGACTAAAAACCTAATATTACTGATTTCTCCACATGCATTCATTTTTCCCCCTGCTTTTTTACATGGAAATAATTATATTTCAAAGATTGGGATTCAGAAAGGGCGGGAGAGGGAGGGGCGAGGGGCTTGTTCGAGTAGGAGGCAGTTTTACTGAGAGGAGGCACTAGTCTACAAAACGACATATTGGCTTAATTTTCCGTAGCGCGTGGTCAGGGAGACTAAGGCGAGGAAGTAATACGGTGTCCTATTTGCACTCGTTTTAGTGCGTATTAGCACCCTAAAATGCTATGCCGTAGCAGTTAACCAGTTATTTCTACAAAGTCTAATTTAGAACCTTCGAAAATAGCGTGGAGCCAAAAGTTTGACAATCCAGCCCCACTACCCACCTGTAGAACAATGACTAGAACAACTAGTTCCCAGTTTCTCCGAGTCTTCAACTTTCAAGATGGCCGTCGCTATGTTTTTTTCGTGTTTTCTGACTTTTCTTTGCTTTCAATTGAGAAATGAAGTTTTTTTGGAATACATATGAACTGCTTCGATTACGTACATGTGTTCAACTACAGAAAAAATCGATATGGACTCCAAAGGGGGCTTGAACAACATATTGGCTGCTTCGCGTGTTATCGAACATGGTATCGAGAACTCGATGAAGTGAAAATATTCTTGCATTCCTGCTGTTTCAATGGCCCAAAAAGATTATTGCTGTTTCTGATAGAGGGAAGGTAAGAGTATCTGTTTTTGGTGTCCAATAATTTCTGCAGGTTTAGTTGTATGTTTTACAGGTACTCGAAAAAGCCTCATTTCTTGCTCATTCGCAAATACGAAATATAGGTGATCCAAAATGAGAGCTGTAGAAAGTCCTGTGGCTATTTCTCGGATTTGTGACTGTATACAAGTAGTTCAATGATTGTTTGTATCAGACAGAAAATAAGAACTTCGTCGTTACATTTTAAAGATTTTGCAGGCTTTTCTAATTTGGGCCAAATTTACGAGTAAAAATGGCATCTGAGAGGGTGTTGGAGAGTGAATCTCGTATCTCTAATACAGAAAACTCTTGAGCAGCTAACTTTAGTATATTTATCCATTAGTCCACCAAACCTATCTATGATGTTAGTATGAAGTAATTCTGTTGACCCCCTTCTTTGAGCTTTTTCACATTTTGCCTGGTTTTCTCAGTCAATGACTCTTAATTACTATGGATATTCAAAGGTGGGGAAGCGGGCGGAAAACAAATACTTCAGTTTTAAAGAGTTATTTGACAACTTTTTCTATTTTATAAAACAGAGAGTGGAAGATTGCCATACAAAATCAAGGTCTTCTTCTAGAAGAAACAAAGTTTCACCGCAATCACCAGGATTTGCCGTTGAAATTCCTGACGATCAAAAGCAGACGTCCCAGAAGCCGAGCCTTTTCCAGCCGCAAAAGTCGAAGGCGATTCACTATCTCGTACGAAGCCTTGGTTTTGGATCGTATTTCTGGCCGTGACAATATTGTGTGTGGTCGATCGATTTGTTTTCAAAGGAGACCTGGTGCTTGAAAGAGCCAGCAAAACTCCCAAAACGACTTTGGGGAACTAACATTGGCGAGACGGCCACCAATGTCGTGTGGGCAGTCACCGCGCGCATGATTATTACGTCTCAGAACTTAATGTTCTACACGATGCTGTGGTGCTTTCCAAACTTCATCAGCGAGATCGCGCCAAAGTGGATCACCATGGACGGAATCCGTGATGTTCATTCAAGAATTCACACGTTTACTGGTATCTTCTTGATGGCCATTCCGTCTCTTGCCCATGTTTTAGTAATCTTCGTTCCACCCCTCATTGACGGAACAGATCTGAAGTATTATCCACCGAGTACGTTCAACTTTAGCAAGTACCCAGATCACTTGAACTGGACAAAGTTCTGGGATCCTGCAGCTGTACAAGGCTGGACCTTTAACGACCACACAGGAGTTCATCTGACGTCGGACGAGATCTACCGGTTTATGATTGTCATCGTCATATTCTGCATCTTCGTTCCTCTGAGCAGATCAAATTACGCTAATCAAAGGAGCTACTCGTTGGCAATGGCCTTGCATGTCTTCGCCGGAATCTGGTACGCTGTTGACAACATTCGAAAGATCGCTCATGGTCTGTCACAAGTCGTCAATCTTCCCATGCTCGTCGTCTGGTGTATTGACAGACTGCTCTCCATTTGGGTCTATCGACATCATCATGGTCGCTTAGTACGGAAAGATGTCATTGGAAACAACGAGTACGTTATTATGTACATCAAACTCGATAAGGGCGTGAAGCATGCTGTTGGCGATGTTTACTATCTTCTACACCAAGAGAAAGAAAGCACTGGAATACTACCACAACGATCTCATCCCTTTACCACCTTTGCCAATTTGTCGCAAGATTCAACATGGGACATTGGTTTTGTGATATCGATAATGGACGAAGAAGAGCAAATGTGCCTCCCTTGGACAAGCTGGCTCGCTAACAATGACGAAACCTTTACTTTCCATGCATGGGGACCATATCGTTCATCCGTTTGGAAGTTGTACAACCAGCTGGTAGACGTGTCAGACGGACAGTCGCCATCACACTACGTTCTGTTCGCTACAGGATCTGGCTGTGGCTATGTCCTGGATGTCTTAAGCTATCTGGCCTACAAATCAAAGCCATCTCAGCACGGAAGCCAAACAAGCCAGAAAATTAAAATTGACATATTCTACTCGGTCGATGTAAGGACGTTTTACTACCTTTTGAGGAAACCTATCGGAGAACTTCTGCAAAAGATCAAAGAGAAGAATGCTGCTTCTATAAATTTCCAATTTTATGTCACCGGCGCCGCGATGGATGAGGAAGATGGCGAAGATGATACAACTGAAACCCCAATTCAGCTCATCAATGGTCGAATAGATTTCGAGAAAGCTCTCAAGTCCACTAACAAGAAGTCTTGCTGTTACTTTGTAGGAAGGCCAGCAATTGCCGAATATGTTGAAAAAATATGCCAAAGAAAAGGCGTCAGGCTTGTGAAGGATTACACCAACGGGCGCGGAAACGAACAAGACCGTCGTTTAATGATAAAGTACCTTAAGATAAGCTTTTGGCTGATATTTTTCATTACTGGCATTTGCGTTGCGATAAGTCTTGTGATTGATGTTAAGGGCATAAAACGTTCTCTACAAACGTTTGCATCGAATACGACCAAGTAATCATTGAACTGGAGACTCTAGAGCAATAACTGTCTGAACCCGATCATTAGCTTTACATCTACGCAACTATATTGGACTGTCCTACGTTTGGTCAATTGGTTATTTTGTGCTGTTAATTTATAGAATTTAACGTACATTTTTTTTAAACAGAAGATAAATTGGGATTGGTTCCATTTTGTAATGAGCCACGAGAAATAGACAACATGTAGGTCAGATAATAACTTTTTTACGGTAGGCCTTACAAAACAAGTTATGTTTATTTACCCTTTCACTCCCAAGAGTGCTAAGTTCAAAACGGAGAGGACAAAATTGCCAAAAACAATCAACACCACTTCATCCACAGACTCAAAAGGTACAGCCACATTTATTGACTCAAGGTTTGACTCTGGGAGTGAAAGGGTTGAGGCATTCATTTAGTCATGTTGCAGAAGATGCATCAATCAAATGTTTTAGTTTCATGATATTTTTAAAAATGATGTTATAATTTTTAGTTTATAATAGGGACTAAAGGGGCTGACGCCGTTTTTCGGTCCAGTTTTCCTCGGTTGACGTTTGAATTTTCATTGACCTGATGGTAGACGTAATCTAATTTAAACATCATTTTGGTTTTGCTTGACGGCATAGCCGAAAAGTTTTTGAATGTACGTGATTACCGTGCCATTCATTCCCTTTACTTTCCCTCTCATACCGTACAAACGGCAACCCAAAGTTCGTTTAGCGTGGTTGTTGATCATTTGTTTAAATCGTGACAGTTCTTAATACAAACACGATTTATTTTTGTTTAAATTAGATTAGTAAGATGAACAGAATTGATGTCTATCCTGCTTAAAAATTCATTTATTTGTCATAAACGCACGACTGGTCACACGCGGCATTTGGAATAAATATTCATTGCACGTGCATCAAGAGAGAAACTGACCAGAAACAAGATAAACAAAATCCCTGTTCGGAGAAAGACAGTAGCGAGCGAAACGTACCCATAATTCGGTGTTATTTTCTAACGCTTGCAACGATTTTTTAAATGGAATTTTCGATTGGAATATCAAGTTCAACCATCACGCTAATACCTAACAATTTTTAAAAAAAATCTGTAAGAGCATTTTAGCAATATCCCGCTAAATGTAAATTAGGCGCTTCGATCGTGTTCTGAGGTGCCTAAGCGCAGTTCTTCAAAATTGAATATTTTGAAATCGTAACCATCCGAGGTGATCCATTTACCTTACAAAGTCTTTAATATCATTAACAATCCTTCAACAGTGGGGAGGTACATATAGCTTTAATTTAATGAAAGATTTTGAAGAAAATTCTGGGACATATACAAACACGACCGCAAAAAGTTCAGTGCAGTTTTAATCAAAAACGGCCTTACAGAATTCTTGAAATTTCATCTACAGGTGGTCAAACTAGCATACTTTAAAATATGAAAAAATGAATGCAATGTTTCGACTAGATTTCGAGAAAATCAGCCTTGTTTAAAACCAATAGGATGCCGAAATCGTTGCTATGGTAACCTCTGTTGCTTGGAAACCAGTTTAAAATAAATCTATCATCATTTGTCATCATCATGGTGTAGTATGACAAAAATCGAAGATAGTCTTCTGATCGATGCTCTGCTCCATGGCATTTATAATTGTGATAGAAAATTATATATACCGCTACTAAAGTAGATAAGTAGTACTGATACAATAGTAGCCTGTTCTAGACTCTCAGTTAGTAGGAACGAGCGAAAGAAAGCAAACAAGAAATAAAACGCGCGGGGACTGGGGAAAGCGGAAGGCCTCCCCGATTTTTGCGTTTCCCCTCGAAGTGAGAGCCTGGAACAGGCCAATACAATAGTTACACATAACATCCAGGGTTTGAACATTTTTTAGCACATTTTACAGTGCGACTACTATAACCGGGGCCACTTAGACAAAGAATCAAAACCAACCAATCTTACAGAAGGAAAACAAAGATTTTCACCTTCAGTTGTTTGAGCCAAAAGTTTTCAGTTCAATACAACATTTCAACGTGGAAGTTGAATTTCTCTATTCCGCTCTACATTATGTGATTATTTTTCATTGCCTACGTGACCCCAGTTACAGTAGTCGCACTGTAAGTCAAGGCTATTTTTGCAACACATAATTTGTTCCAACAGCGGAGATATTCTATAACAGGTCAATAAAGATCGCTAATGGCTAAAATGGTTCAACTGTGTTTCAATCAGTGTCTGTAGCTATTTCTCTAAGTAGTTTTAAGCTCGCCCTGGGAAGTCTGACCTCCTTTGACGGCTCTAAAGTTTAGGAATAAGACGGCCATTTTCTGATTATTTCAAAAAATCCATTTGACGGTGAAAAGTCACTTGAAGGTACCAACATACCAATAACTGATACTATGTATTTAAGAATATTACTCACTCGCTAATCTGAAGTGTCAGCCGTCTCCTCGCTCTCCTCGCGGGGGTTAGAGCGAGGAGACGGCTGACACTTCAGACTACTCACTCGCTTGCCATAACACAAAATCATATAGGGTGGTGACAATAGTGATGACGTAAGCTTGTAATTGTCTCAGTCTTTGTACGTAACCATGGAATCTCGCAAAATTTTATTGGTCAATTTTGCACGATTTTCGTAAATTCTAAACCACGCGGAAATAAAGGACATTGGAGTATCTAAGACTGTGAACAGTCTCGCTATTTTTATTAGATCGTCAAATCTAGATCCACCATCTTGAATAGTGTTGTCACCATATTCAAGATGGCGGCTCCAGGATCAAACATGGCTGCTTGACGATATTCAATCGAACTCACAAGAGGCGGATTGCTTACAGTCTTGTAGTGCTCCGGCGTCGACAGAACAGATCATTTTATTCATTGAACATGCATGCTAAGTGTCTCTTACTTTACAATCTATTCTCAATCAGTTCTTCTAATGTCTTTCCCAGTCAGCGTTCGTACTTCATCACAATATTATTTCTACTTTACATATGTTGGCTTCTCTTAGTTTACATTCTTCTGTCTTTTCAGTGCTTTCTACTACATCTAAATTCTTCTGTATTTTCGGTTTTACATCATTCCTTATATCTGTTTTTACAGAGTTAATTATATGTATATTATAAGGCAGATTTTTTAACAACTAATATGTTTGAACATCGTTAACATACATTTTAACTCATTCCGGTTGCTAAGCTTAGTTCCCACTAGCGACATAAGGATCATAAACATAAGCTTCTCATGACCGTCTAGAAACATAATCATAAGCGCCCTTATGATCAACATAATCATAGTCATAATAAATGATCGATCATTTTATTATGTTTATAATGATTATGTCGATCATAAAGGCGCTTATGATTATGTTTCTAGGCGTTCCCACTAACACATATGCGACATAACGGCGTTATGTTCAAGCTTATGATAAGATTATGATTATGATCGTTATGTCGAAGTGGGAACTAGGCTTAACCAATCAGTTTTACACTTTAGTTTTACTAAAAGTTAGAATCATGTAATCGAACATCTATCCACATATACTACAGGTACCTTACTCTCACTAATTTTCGCGAGTATTAATTTTCGCGATTTTCGCGATGTAGCAAGAAACGCGAAAATAAAGACGATTTTTTCGTAGAAATTTAAAGCCTTGAGCCCTTTTTACTCTGAAATCGCGAAAATAAAGCCTCGCGAAATACGGCTCTGTCGATTTCGCGAAATTAAGTACGCGCGAAAATTAGTAAGAATAAGGTAACTATTTACCGGAAATAAATCTAACTTCAATCGATTCAAATAACTGTAAAATCACACCTAAAATAAATATTTGGCTGTGCTGAGGAAACTATAAACAATAGACAGCGCCCAGTTTGACATCAAACTTTAAAAGGTCCTAAAATAGATCGGTTGTCTGAACGAAACATTAAAACTTTCTTTCCTTGAGCTCTTTCGCTATTGGCTTCAAAACCGACACTTAAGGTAGTACAATTGGGTGAGTCGTGAAATATAAAGTTGCCTTCGTTTACAGCCAGCTGGTAGATAAAACATTATTATGATCAATTCCAAAATATAAGAGTCCACCGTTTGCGGGTTTTGGAGAAAGCGGAGATTGAATTTCGTTGTCTGGGGCGCCATTTTAAGACGCCATCTTGGATTTGCAGACGTAAGTATCGAACGGTGGAAGCTAAGGACATGCGCTCTGGTATTTTGTTCACGGGAGTCTCGCACAACATTCCAGATTATTTTTCGTGTGTGCTCATGTTGATCAGGCTGGAAAGTACAAGGCTCAAGATGGCGGATCAATTTGCAGAGAAATCGCGATGAAAAAACTGGCTGAATTCGTCGAATTCGGCGTCTTTTTGACTTACATGTGATAAAATTTGACAAATAGCCACTAGGAAAAAACTCAATGCTGACGAAATTTGGCACAGCTTTTGTCCACATGTT
>MU826903.1:57351-80526 GCA_029204205.1 Desmophyllum pertusum | reverse complement strand
TGATACGCTCTCTAGATCTGTGTAAAACAAATTAAATTGTTGATTTCATTATTAATCTTAAGTCTGGGTCTGATATGATTAAAGTAAAAAGTAATCGAAGTTAAAAAAATACACAATTTAAAGACAAAAAATATCCAAGAAAACTAGAATCAACACTAGAATCAATTAGGTCTAAAAATAACTGCACCCTTATAACGCTTAAGTCTTGTTCTCGTATGTTTCCGGAATTCCTACGAGGTCGTCGCCAGCGCTACACTCAAATTTGATCCTATACCAGGTAGTACCGGCAATGAAGTAGCAAGCATTTCGGAGGAATATGAGAACCAGGGACCGGATTCACAAAGCGCCCCTAAGTCCTGGGACAGATAACTGGCCGGTTGTACTGAGGTTTCAAAAGAGTAAAGTGTATGGATCAGCGCACGGTCGGGACGAACAATCCTGGCCGTTGTAGAGAGGTAGTGGAAGTTCGACTGTAAGAATTCCAATAAAGTCAGTAGTCAAGTTACAGAAAAACAATTAAATTATTTGAGAAACGACTACAAGAAACTGCTTGTTTAAGGCCAGATGAGATCAAACGGTCTCAACATTTGTTGAGTCATTTCGAGAACAAAAGAAATGCTGAGAAGATGTTGAGACAAAGGAGTGTCAAACGGCCTCAACATCGGCTCTCGACAAATGCTGAGAATGTTGAGACCGTTAAACCGGGCCTTTACTGCAATGACTCAAACTATTATTTCCTTTAGAACCAAAGAAAGACAGCATGATATTATCTGCCTGTGCTATAAATATTACACTTAAAATAGTCTACTTAACCAGAGATATTTTGAGCAGTTGTCAAGTGCTTACAATAATATAATTTAACGCTAATATAGAAAACCGCTTGCTCCGCTTAATATCAAACGGTTGACGTTGTTTAAAAATTATATTGTATACTTTCGCAAGTCTGTATTCCTTTAGGTATTCCAAAAAGACGTATTTTAAATAACAACAATTTTTTTATTTGAGAAACAACTAGACAAACACGTCAACTAATAAATTAATGACTCGAGTAGATGTCTTTGGGCTAAACCTAGTTGGCTATAGTGTGGTCGAGGTATTTAGTCGGGACTATCGAGAACAACTTGTGGCCCCCTAAACCACTCGGCCACGCCGTCTCTTCCAGATATCCGAGAGAAGAAGAACATTTATGTCGTATACCAACAGGGTTACACTTATAATTTTGTTCCGGCTCACGGTTAACCGCTTGGGAGAGCTAACAATTAACGACTTCCTAAAACCCCGATTTTATCACTCCAATAAGCCTTAAAATCACGCCCAAAAAGAAGTAGAGAAAAGGAGAAAAAAGAAGAGGGAAGGAGAAAACGAGACTAGCTGGCATACCTGATATTTTTTTATATTGCCTACGTTTGGAAATCTTCTTCAACCAAGCTTTAAGACAGTTCCAGTTAGAAATATTTCTGAAGTAAAAAAATTAACTTTGGCCAAACGTGCACGTGCAGTAAGTAACGCGCTAAAACATACTAAACTTGTATTTGGCTTCGCATGAAATGGTGAGGTTTCGAAATCAGTTTATAGTTTCCATTTAAGAAACAAATTTAAAGGAGTTACGTCTGGCACCGTTTATGCATCTTGAAAAAAATTGGCCAATTTTTTAAAGTTCGCCATTCACAATCCATCTTAAATCTTCTGCATCCTCAACCATCCTTGTTCCTGTTTGGTTTATTATTACTTTATTTAGTGTTTTTCTACCTTAGAAAACTATGATTTTGAGGCTCTCGACAATTTGAAGGTTATTTTGCACTTCACAAAAATGAGTTAAAATATCGTGACATAGCTCCTTTAAAGGTCAAATGCAACGAAATTTGGTATTTTTTTCTTTTGTCGCGAAAACTGTTCTTTATACTGGTATCAATCATACTCAACCCTCAAAAGCTGGTTTGTGGCGCTTAAAAGGCACAAAATTGGACAATTTCCGAGAATTTCCGACGGCTGAACGAAAACGAACCAGAAATGACCGCGATGGAATGGAAACGAATGTATGTTTTTTGTGACGTCATATGTGGTGAGCTTATTTTCACGCGTGTTTTCGCTCGTGTTTTCGCGCGTGTTTGAAGCTTGTAATTTGCTTGGGTCAAGTGTTCTGGGTTTGTTCGGAGATTATTCCATAGCCGATATGACGAAAATGGATGAAGACCTTGACATCTCCTTTGAAATGCTCAAATACAACAAATTAATTAATCTCATCCATTCCTTGCATCTCTTGTCGTCGTTAGGGAATGTAAAAAAGCTTACGCCTGATTAGGGACCTTAAACAACCACGACGGCGACGGAAACGAGAACGTCACAAAACAATATATTTAATTAGTAGTACAATTGTTCCGCACGTGCGTTTTGCATTTTAGTACATTTCTTTGCCCTCCTCTGCAAAACAACAACGTCAAATTAACAAATTCACGGTATTATGGAGAACGTGAACACACGACGGTGATTTTTCCTTTCTCTATCTGGACTTGAAACTCTGTCCCTGCGAATTCAGCTCCTGGACGTGTTGGAATAATCGCGAAATAGTTTATAGGAATGTGAATTCACTTTTTAAGTGACGTTTTTGAAACAGTTGCTACAGTAAAAGCAGCACAAAACACCACACTTGTTGATGTTTTGAAACTGCAGAATTTCAATTCTCGCTCTTCTCGCGGACTCGCGCGTGTATGTGGACGTCATATGTGGTGAGCTTTCCATTTCCGACAATTTTCCGAAGTTTGCCCGAACGCTTCCGTTTGTGGAGGCGAAAAAAAAGGCGGTTTTCAAAGTCGAATATCTCGGCGACGTTTTGTCTAAATCGTTTCAAACTTCAGAAAATGATTATTCATAATATTCCCTATGATTTCGACTTAAAACTTATCTTATTAAAATTTCATTGCATTTGACCTTTAAGAAGCAGCTCTTACCTCAATAATGTTTTAAGATCAATGCCTTGAAACTTTCTGATTTAAGGTGTGTTCAAATTTTTGCAATACGGACCGCTAAGATAAATTAATTTTGCTAAATTACTTTATGAAACATTGAACGAAACAATTTTTCTAAATGCCTGGCGGACAATTTCGGTTAAACTTTTACAAAGTAACCTGAAGAATGCAAGTACACCATCTATTTTGGCGCGCGTGTTAGCCGAGAATGGTTACATTAATTTATCAGCAAGTTTTAAAAAATCCATTATAATAAAAACTTTATTGAACTACACATGTGGCTTGTTAGTCTGTACTGGGGAATATTGGTCTCGTATTCCTTCTCGGTCCATAAACTTGCAAATTAAAAAATAACTCGACCGTACCAATATTTCCCCAATACGGACCTCACGCTCGTTCAATAACATCCGACAGCACGTATTTATTTGCCCGATCAGTGAGTCCGAAACCCTTTATCAGTTGCGAACCTAACAACTCTCGTTTTCAATTCAACTAGATGCCTTCAATTTGACATAACTGCATAAATCATAGCTTCGATAGAATATAAGACTGCTAGAAATCATTACTCGTTCAGTCACACCCTAGAGCCCGCGATTATTTTGGTCAGCAACAAGATCACGAGCTAAACATGTTGTTCATTGATTACAAATGGAGGCAGGAGCATATCACCCTGGAGCCTCCATCTCCCTAATTGGGCCTATGACATGGCGTAGTTACACCTTGAGCTATTTTTAGAATTACTTTTGCCGCGAAAATCATGTCATTCATGTTTCAGATTAAAAATAAAACCAGGAACGGACGAGAGGAACGTAGAATAAAACTAGAACGGCGGAATGTCGTTACTACGAATTATCACTATTGTCCGCGGACGTACACGGAAATCTTTTCGCGGGAGAACGATTCTAAAAATAGCCGAAGGTGTAACTACGCTGTTGTCATTAATCAGTACAGGCTGCGGCAAATGCAGTTTTCGAATCCTTTCCCAAAGGGACGCACCGATGATGAATTCCAAAAATCGGGATTTAGATTTACTAAATCCACCAGAGTTTGGATTTTTTAGATTCATAACGGTCTATTTTCAGATTTTAGTAAATATGTGCTTAATGTTCGCCGAACGAGACCGTATTATGAAACCGGTGGCTGACGTCAGAATCATGAACTGTAAATACAAATTTGCGGCTTATGAATTTGAAATAGTCTGCCAACCCACAAGTTATGACACTCTATGGGTCCTTTCATTTGATCCATAATAAAACTGCGGCCTTGTAAGCTTTTGAAGTCATCGTGAGAAAGCAAACTGAGGACTTGTTACATTTGAGTCGTTGACCATTTGAAAATCGTGGTACTTATAGTTCACGCATGTTATTTTCTAATGTAAGCCCACTGAATAAGTGAAGTAAATCTAGAGTTTCATGTCATGATCTGATCAGCTTTATTTCGAGTCTGTTCTGTGGAATGAGGAAGCTGATCGAATGCGTCACGCCATTGACTAGATCACTGTAACAGGCTTTCATTAATCCTTATAATCTGTAGGGCGGTCTTTGATGACGCCATTGTTAACATCTGGTATCATAACTCGAAAGCTAATGTAAAATATTGTTATCGTGCCAGCTTTTTGGCACGATAACAACAGTTTGAAATTACAGGGCTTGAAACCTGCCTCAAACGTTTCATTAAAAAACTTTTGTAAACCTTTTGACAGAAATATCTCGTTCAATATTTAACGTATTACTCTCGTATTTTCTACTGTTGCTAGATGGCATAGTCGCTATAATTTTATTGTATCTATGCGTTTGTCATCACTTTCGGTAAATTTATTCGATTCTAATGAGAAGATTAAAGAAAGCGGCGACGAAATAGTTAAAAAATGTGATATTTGATGATGGTTGTTTGGAGGCTTTGGAGGCAACCACTGAGGTTTTGGTATCATCGGTTAATAGAAAGGCTTATATACTGCCGAGATCTGCATCTAAATTCTCCCGTCCACTTTCATACATTTCGTTCAATTCTACTTGGAAGAACTTAGGTTTTGGTCCAGATGTTTTTTTTACCTGAGATCAACATCACCTTTCTAGTCTATTACATTGCTTGTTTTAAACAGCGCTTAGCAGAGGTTATAATGACTAGGCAGTGATGAAGAGGTTATATGACTAGGCAGCAAATAAGCAAAAAGTTTAAAGACCCACTCATGTATAAAAGTATTTCTTCTTCTAGAAAGTAGTCACCAGGCATTAACATCTACATGAATCACATACTTGTGTTTAAAAAAATACGTATAACAGCTAACGAAACTGAATGGTAAATCGCCGGACCCTTACAAACCTGAAATATTATGCTTTATATAATCCAATCCAATTTTACTAGAGTTTCAGATAATTTAATAAACTCCTGGAGTATTTTTGATGTTGAAAATAAAAGGTGAAATGTGATTGTAGATATGGTTTAATAAGACTGTTTTAAATTTCAAGTCAAAACAACACGGAAGCTATTCATTTGGGTTTTTAAAATAGAGCTGACCGCTGAATAAAAATAAAGTTTACAGTAATAACTGAGCGGACCTTGATATGATGAGTTTGTTTCCGTTTCAGCTCTTGAAGAAGGAAAACGGTAGGAAAAGAATCTCAACTTTGACCCCATTATCACAGCGCCCCAAAATAAAGACGATTCTGGGTAAATTAATTTAGCGTCCCTTTCCCCAATAATACCATGGTAACGACTCTCCCCCCCTAATAGTAACGATATCATGCTTTTCGAAGGGGGTGGGAGGGGAAAAAACACAGAAATTATTGAAAATGAAATTCATCACTGATCTCCTTTCTAATATCTATACATTGCTTGACGTTAGTTTTGAGAATTTGGTATTATATCAAGGGATATCATGAAAATGTTCATGGTTTCTTTACGTACTTTCGTTTCCTGACCGACTGTAAAGAGAAATTTGATGTAGATCATTTATCCCGTGGGGGAGGGGGGAGGGGTACTGTGCTGTTCGCTTCTTTAAACCCTTACACGTTTTCAGACCAAAATATGCGATTTTCCCAACAACCCAATTTCAGACCTACACGGCCTTAAAAATATCAACCCCCGCCCCCTTTTACAAAAAAAAGGCACAAATCTATACCCTATTTCAGACAGGCAGGCAAAATATATCTAATTTGAGGTCAAAAAGTTCTAAATGTTTACCTGTTTTCAGATCGATTAGTCCAAGACGGATCAATTACCATACACCCCCACGATTTTCTATCGATTTGCTTTTGACAATATTCATCTTCTATTCCGGATCCGCCTTTCTGGTAAACAACTTAACATTAAGTTAATTTTCAAATCGAAAACGCCAGTATTAAGATATGGAATGTGCAAGGTCATTTCGATTTAAGCCATAGGCACTTTCGCATCCCGCATCCTCCAAAACTCCCTCCGAGTGTTTGAATCAGGTTATCAGTAGCACAAAGCGGCCATTTTATTTCTATTTTATCATATAAAGACTACAAAATGTTACGAGACGTACACAGTTACTCAACCAATCAGAGCGCGCGTTATATGAACACAAATTGAAAAAATATATCGAAAACGGTAAAAGTTTGCATAATTCGCTGATGAAGCATTTTCAGTTGAGTGTTGGGGAAAACGAACACATTAACTTGATATCATGTGCTTGCTTCCAAGATTTTTTATAAATTAAACGCAAGTTCACTTTTTTTAATTTAAAGACAACAGTTTAATAATATATGACTTAGCGTGGTTTTTGCCAGTTACATCCTACCTTTTTCAATGAAATATTTGATACTTCACTCCTGAAGGTGGTTTAGCTGCTCAAACTAGTGCTTCGGTGACAAAGTTATCCAAGGCTTCAATGCTATCTGTTTTATACAAGAAAGTCATGTGATGACTTAGTCGGCGACTTCTCGTTTTAGCATGGTATGCGGAAGGTGAAACTGAATCGAGCTGCAAGCCGCTACATCACTAATCACAACGCAAACAGCTTGCAATGAGCCATCAGAAATCGAACGTTTTCTGCTAGAAGCAAATCTTTCCTAAGTGCATAGCGAATATGTTAAAATAGAAATACCAGAATTATTTCATGCGGGAAGGCTTCTGATGGTGTTTGTTGCGTTTTTTAGGGCAAGCTGGCATAGCCACAATGTCATTTGAAATAGGCCAGCTTTATAGTAAAAGGTCAAGTATCTCCGATTGTGGATTAACTCACCCAGTTAAGCTAATCAATATGTCCCCAGGCCAACATCTAAATTCTCCCTGCCGCTTATCATATAATTTGTACAACAAGACGTAGGAGAATTTAGCTTCATTATCACGAACTTCCTTATGCGGGTTATGAAACAAACTAGTAAAATCACTGCTGGAGATGAAAGTCTTAACATCATCAATCGTGAAAATGAGCCAAAATTTGAGCACCGACCGAACAAAACTACCAATCTTACATCACATAGCGCTAATATGTTACAAACATGAAATATAATATAACTACCTGATAATCGGAAAATACATGAAAAAGAAAAATGTAAGCCGTGAACGAAAATTGCCTCTTTCTCGTGATTGTTTCACCATAGTTCAAGCTTCACTTTCTAATTCTGCGATAAGTAATTCAATTGACGTGTTTCAGGGAGGAACACTTACAGGGCTCTTCTTCCGTAATTCTCCTTTCTAATATCTATACATTGCTTGACGTTAGTTTTGAGAATTTGGTATTATATCAAGGGATATCATGAAAATGTTCATGGTTTCTTTATTACGTACTTTCGTTTCCTGACCGCCTGTAAAGAGAAATTTGATGTAGATCATTTATCCCGTGGGGGAGGGGGGGAGGGGTACTGTGCTGTTCGCTTCTTTAAACCCTTACACGTTTTCAGACCAAAATATGCGATTTTCCCAACAACCCAATTTCAGACCTACCCGGCCTTAAAAATATCAACCCCCCCCCCCTTTTCCAAACAAAAAAGGCACAAATCTATACCCTATTTCAGACAGGCAGGCAAAATATATTTAATTTGAGGTCAAAAAGTTCTAAATGTTTACCTGTTTACAGATCGATTAGTCCAAGACGGCTCAATTACCATACCCTTTGGGGAGGCACATATCTATATAGCTTATATGTGGGTGTACCACACCCCCAACCCCCCCCCCCCCCCCCCCCCCACCCCGGGCATACACGTCTCGCCTGATGAAACAAAAAAATGATCGCAATCTTTCCTGTGTTCTGTTCTCCTTAATTTAGACTTGTCATCAGTAATCCGTCAAAAGCAAATCGTTTAGTTTCCCTTTGCCAAGACTTAGGATTCAGCGAAAAAATGTAACCGCTTTCCAACTGTGTGCTGGGGCGGAAGAAAACCTTTCACATTTGATTCTATAAAACATCAATTGCTAAGTTCTTGAAGCTTGTTCGATAAAAAAAACCGTTTGCCATATAACTTTTGGCCTGTCCCATGCGCAATATCCCTCTACGAACTCGGGAGTTTACCATTTCATGATCTGACCGATTTCCGTAAAAAAGGCCGCGGCTCA
The DNA here is from genome assembly GCA_029204205.1 of Desmophyllum pertusum. Classification (NCBI taxonomy): domain Eukaryota; kingdom Metazoa; phylum Cnidaria; class Anthozoa; order Scleractinia; family Caryophylliidae; genus Desmophyllum; species Desmophyllum pertusum. Next base: position 72,040 of record MU826903.1, on the reverse strand, counting down.
TCTACAGACCGCCGGACTAGAATCTTAAGATATCGACGATATCTTGAATAGAAATGTACCAGGAAGTAATCTGTTTTAGTTTGTTAAACTATTTATCGAAGTAAATGTGACCTCCTGTCAGCTCTCTTATTATAACTCTGTTAAGCGTATGGTGTGATTCTGACATATTCGCTGCAATTTTAAACTGCTAGGTGTGTGTTGGGCGTATGGAAATTGTATCAAACCAATGTCTCATTTTCTGCAAGGGAACTCGATAACGGTCAGCTCTTCTGCTTGACGAAAAAACATTACAAACACCGATCCCTTTGCGATTTTCTTTATTTCTTTTCCGATTTTTTATCGATTTGCTTTTCAAACTATTCATCTTCTATTCCGGATCCGCCTTTCTGGTAAACAACTTAACATTACGTTAATTTTCAAACCGAAAACGCCAGTATTTAAGATATGGAATGTGCAAGGTCATTTCGATTTAAGCCATAGGCACTTTCGCATCCCGCATCCTCCCAAACTCCCTCCGAGTGTTTTGCATCAGGTTATGTTAGCAGAAAGTGGCCATTTTATTTTTATTTTATCAAATAAAGCCTACAAAATGATACGAGACGTAAAGAGTTACGCAACCAATCAGAGCGTGCGTTATATGAACACAAATTTTTTAAAATATATCGAAAACGGTAAAAGTTTGCAGAATTCGCTGATGAAGCATTTTCAGTTTAGTGTTGGGGAAAACGAACACATCAAGTTGATCATGAATTAATTCCAAGTTTTTTATAAATTAAACGTCAGTTCACTTTTTAAATTTAAAGACAATAGTCTAATAATGTATGCCTTAGCATGATTTTTGCCAGTTACATCCTACCTTTTTCAATGAAATATTTGATACTTCACTCCTGAAGGTGGTTAAGCTGCTCAAGCAAGTGCTTCGCTGACAAAGTTGTCCAAGGATTCAATGCTATCTGTTTTATACAAGAAAGTCATGTGATGACTTAGTCGGCGACTTCTCGTTTTAGCACTTAGTGGTATGCGGAAGGTGAAACTGAATCGAGCTGCAAGCCGCTACATCAATCACAACGCAAACAGCTTGCAATGAGCCATCAGAAATCGAACGATTTCTGTTGGAAGCAAATCTTTCCTAAGTGCATAGCGAATCTTTTAAAATAGAAATACCAGAATTATTTCATGGTGGCAGGCTCCTGATGGTGTTTGTTGCGTTTTTTAAGGCAAGCTGGCATAGCCACAATGTCATTTGAAATAGGCCAGCTTTATAGTAAAAGGTCAAGTATCTTCGATTGTGGATTAACCACATAGTTAAGCTAATTAAATATGTCTCCAGGCCAACATCTAAATTCTCCCTGTCGCTTATTATATAATTTGTATAAGAAAACGTAGGAGAATTTAGCTTCATTATCATGAACTTCCTTATGCGGGTTTTGAAACAAACTAGTAAAATCACTGCTGGAGATGAAAGTCTTAACATCATCATCGTCTCTCACCCGGATGCAACGCGCCAGACATCAACAAATGATCGCAATCTTTTCTCAATGGTCTAAATAGATTGTTCCTTAATTTAGACTTGTCATCAGTAACCCGACGTCAAAAGCAAATCGTTTAGTTTCTCTTTGCCAAGACTTAGGATTCAGCGAAAAATGTAACCGTTTTCCAACTGTGCGCTGGGGGAGTCCGGAAAACATTTCACATTTGATTCTATAAGACATCAATTCCTGAGTTCTTGAGGCTAACAATCGGTTTGTTCGATAGAAAACGTTGTCATATAACTTTTTGCCTGTCGCATGCGCAATATCCCAGAAAGTGATCTGTTTTAGTTTGTTAAACCTATTTTTTTCAAAGTAAATATATCTGTGACCTCCTGTCAGCTCTCTTATTATAACTCTGTTAAGCGTATGGTGTGATTCTGACATATTCGCTGCAATTTTATGCTAGGTGTGTGTTGGGCTTATGGAAATTGTATCAAACCAATGTCATATTTTCTGCAAGGGAACTCGATAACGGTCAGCTCTCTGCTTGACGACAGAACATTACAAACACCGATCTCTTTGCGATTTTCTTTATTTCTTTTCCGATTTTCTATCGGTTTGCTTTTGACAATACTCATCTTCTATTCCGGATCCGCCTTTTTGGTAAACAACTTAACATTACGTTAATTTTCAAACAGAAAACGCCAGTATTTAAGATATGGAACGTGCAAGGTCATTTCGATTTAAGCCATAGGCACTTTCGCATCCCGCATCCTCCAAAACTCCCTCCGAGTGTTTGAATCAGGTTATCAGTAGCACAAAGTAGCCATTTTATTTTCATTTTATCAAATTAAAGCCTACAAAATGTTACGAGACGTAAACAGTTACGCAACCAATCAGAGCGTGCGTTATATGAACACAAATTTATAAAAATATATCGAAAACGGTAAAAGTTTGCAGAATTCGCTGATGAAGCATCTTCAGTTTAGTGTTGGGGAAAACGAATACATCAAGTTGATCATGATTTAATTCCAAGTTTTTTGATAAATTAAACGCAAGTTCACTTTTTTTAATTTAAAGACAACAGTCTAATAATGCATGCCTTAGCATGATTTTTGCCAGTTACATCCTACCTTTTTCAATGAAATCTTTGATACTTCACTCCTGTGGGTGGTTAAGCTGCTCAAGCTAGTGCTTCGCTGACACGGTCATCCGAGGTTTCAATGCTATCTGTTTTATACAAGAAAGTCAAGTGATGACTTAGTCGGCGACTTCTCGTTTTAGCACTTGGTGGTATGCGGAAGGTGAAACTGAATCGAGCTGAAAGCCGCTACATCAATCACAACGCAAACAGCTTGCAATGAGCCATCAGAAATCGAACGGTTTCTGTTGGAAGCAAATCATTCCTAAGTGTATAGCGAAAATGGTAAAATAGAAATACGAGAATTATTTCATGATGGCAGGCTCCTGATGGTGTTTGGTTGCGTTTTTTTTAAGGCAAGCTGGCATACTACAATGCCATTTTGAAATAGCCTACATTGTAGCTTAGTAAAAGGTCAAGTATCTCCGATTGTGGATTAACCACATAGTTAAGGTAACAAAATATGTCCTCTGGCCAATATCTAAATTCTCCCTGCCGCTTATCATATAATTTGTACAACAAGACGTAGGAGAATTTATCTTCATTATCATGAACTTCCTTATGCGGGTTTTGAAACAAACTAGTAAAATCTCTGCTGGAGATGAAAGTCTTAACATCATCAATCGTGAAAAATGAGCCAAAATTTTGAGCAGCGACCGAACAAAAGTATCAATATTACATAGCGCTAATATACTACAAACATATATAGAAACTTGTTTCTTTCTATGGAATCACATATTCCGAGACTTTTTTTAACAACAAACAACAACAACAACAACAAGAAATTTCCTGTTGGATTTTTTGGGTAGAAGGATTTTGGCAGGGACTTTTTTATTGTTAACTCCCCACTTTGAAAGAATGACTTCAGTCTGCCTAACGTTTGTGACAGATGCATGATGAATGAATAAAGGTGGATGCATGAACTATCTCGTACCGTCTTGCTGTTTTTTTTTTTTTCACTTATGTTTTTATGTGGAGAAAAATTTAAGGGCCTTTTTGGGGTTACGTTCTGGGCCATTGGACATTTTTATGGTCTGTAGTTGGACTTTGCGGGGTCTAAAAATGTGGCCTCATTCGCACCTCCCCTTAAGGCGGGACTTAACCTGAATGCCATTTTTCCGCCACTTAACATGGGCTAAATGGAAATATCTCGTTCATGTTTCAAGCAATACAAAAACTCTATGCTCATCTCATGAATTGGGTGATTTTTGGGTATGTTTGGGAGGAAATAGTTTCTCAAAGGATATGTAAAATTTAGGGAAATAAGAAATATAGAAGTTTTAATGTAGTTTTAAAATTAGAATTTGAAGTTAAAAATTAGTAGATGGACACCAACAGACAGTTGATACCCACGCCAAGAGCACCCGCGTGGGTATCAACTGTCTGTTGGTGTTCCAAAAATCATTTTTCGTAAAATTTAATTGAAACTCACGTTTACTCCCGCCTCAACTAACTAATATACCTGAAAAAAACCCTGGGACTCCAAGCAATGGTCAGGTGGGAAAACAAGGCTTTTGGACTATTGTAGAAGAAAAATGGTCCCGTTCACCCCACCGGGCTTTACATGTACCTGTTTGGAGGTGTAGTTGAAAAGTTGTTACGTAAAGCGAGTGCTGTCAAGTCAAGCATCGCATATTACTGGCCGTTGTAATGAAATGAATACTGATTAAGATAATATGTAAACCAACAAAGTGGCATGAATTTACCATCATCTCTGTCCCAAGTAAATTCGTGTCCATAGAGCATTGACTATTTATTTGCAATGTAATGTTGTCAATTGATGAGATATAAGGGGGGATAACAGGACTACCCGAGGATCATGATATACTGCTAAAATGAGAAATCAACTTTTATCATTTTAAAATCTCAAAATCTTGCTGCCACATTGAACAGATTCAGAGGTACATTTATGTGGCCCTTGACGATGCATTTCTGGATACTAGTTGTACATATACGGAAAAACTATAGTTATTGCGTTCGTGGGTTATCTGTGATCTCCTGGGTGTCCTGTGCATACCAGGCGGACTGCCGAATGTTCGCAACCTCGTTCCCAGGGTCTTCTCGTTTTTCAAGATGGCGGCTGACGGAGAAAAGACCCTGGCAATGACTGGGTAACGTGACTTAAAATCAAGCAATGACGAACCTTCTGCCATTTTGAAGTAATTAAAATATCCAATATATTTGGAGATTTTTAAGTTCACGTGATCTGGCGTTTGCCAAGTGACAGCTCCGCAAATGATACCCGACCGCAAATGATCCCCAAATTGGACCGCAAATGATCCCAGGACCGGAAATAATCCCCAGAGTGGACCGCAAACGATCACGCTAAAAGACGAGGAATGGCCTAGACGGTGCACCCGATGTTTTTCCATTTTCATTATTTTTCCCAAGAACTGAATGCGTGCACATTAGACAGTGTTTGTTGTTTGTCCATTGCAAGGCATAATTAATGACTAGATTGCAGAAGCTAAAAATATTTGAATTTATTTTGCTTCAGCTACAGACGAAGAGGAGACATCCATGAGTTGCAAGCTCTCTTTCCCTCTTTCTCTCTCCTCTAGCTACCCCCATCCTCAAGAGAGTTTGCTTACAGACCATGATTGAGAGTGATTTTTTAGGAGAATTTCGTTATCAGTACCAGGTAACTAGATAAAAAATGTCTAGCGTGCACAGATATTGAAAGTGGAAACAAAAAATGGGATGCACCGTCCACGCCGTTCCTCGTTTTAGCGGGAGCATTTGCAGTCCACTCTGGGGATCACTTCCGGTCCTGGGATCATTTCCGGTCCAATTTAGGGATAATTTCCGGTCGGGGAACATTTGCGGTCCCGGGATCATTTGCGGAGCCGGCTGTACACAGGGTCTTCTCTATCAATTTCGTTAACAATAACCAGGTAACTGGATAAAAATGTCTAGCGTGCACAGATTCAGTTCTTGGGAAATATTGAAAATGAAAAAAGAAAATGGGGTGCACCGTCCACGTCGTTCTTCGTTTATAGCGGGTTCATTTGCGGTCCACTCTGGCGATCATTTCCGGTCCTGTGATCATTTGCGGTCCAAGTTAGGGATCATTTCCGGTTGGGGATAATTTGCGGAGTTCTCTCGGTACCATTTTGAATACCGCGAAGGCCCTGGGAACGAGGTTAGAAATGTTCGTTCGCGGGTCAAAATATTGAATGACATCACCTCGTTGCGCAACAACGTACCCATTTCGGTGCCATTTTGAAAGCAGCGCGCGCACTGGTACTTAATAGTATCAGGTGTGAAAAAAAGCTTATAAACATATTCCTCTTCTGAACACATGAGCGATTGTTAATTTTTTATGCCTGTACTGAAGTCAATTTAAGTAATCCATAAAGATGTACACACCAGCGAAAATCGGCAGAAAGTGACTTTATGTCTTATTGTTTATGCCTGTACTGAGTTTGGTAAAACGTCAACTTTTGAGTTTGTCGAATCCCGGCCTGAACAATCCATTAAATCGATGATCGGTGAAAATGGATAACAATCGATGATAATCGATGCCAATTTAAAATTGATTGATACCGTAAATCGATGATGATTATCGATTGTTATCGATTATCTATATCAATCGATTAATTGGCATCGATTATCATCGATTATTATTGATTATCATCGATCATCGGTTTATCCGCACGCATGTATCCGAATGCGAATCGCAACGGCGCAATCTAACCCTGCTGCTTTCTGCATATTTTATCGCAGTCATGATTGGTGAACGCTTAGAAAAAAAAAATTATTTGAAACCTTGTAAAGAAGCTTACAAATAAACAGCAATTTGTATCTGTCTTTCAGTCCTCTGAAGTATATTGCATATGTTTCTTTTCAGCCTCCTTCCCGAGTGCACCAAATCCCCGTGCGGAGAGCCGACGAAAGTCAGGCGCCGACGTGACAAAATTGCAAGAAAATAATATATTCACGGGACTGAATACAATATGCTAATCGATGAAAACCAATAGCAATCGATAACAATCGATGAGGCCACGAACATTTTCATGTGATTATCGATTGGCCAATACCAATCGATATCAATTAACTAATTGTTATCGATTGATATCGATTGATCGATTGGATTCCGATGATCGATTTCCATCGATTGTTCAATTCAGCCCGTGTTGAATATGCAGTCATTGAGCTAATAGTCCAGTAAAAACTGAATGTGCCGTGGTGTTTGTACATGTAGCACACCGTCAAAATATATAGAGGTTATTCAGCGGAAAGTTGTGTAATAAGGCTGGGTATTTTTACGAGTCAGTTTTTATTTTTTCGAACCTTTAGGCGAGAAAAAATAAACATTGACGAGTAAAAATGCCCAGCCGAATTAGTAGTATAGGAGTTGGGGGTACTAGCCCATTTGACAAAATGTGCTCTTACCACCCAACTCATATTCTACTCACAGCTGTCGGCAAAAAAATAATTGGAACAAAAATGGCGGAGAAATAATTGAATAAAATAGCAGAAAAAGAATTGGAACAAATCTGAAACAAAATGGCGGAAAAATAATTGGAACTAAATATGTAAATAAAATAGTGGAATGCAAATAGTGAAACGACAGCCTAAATCGACAGCCTAAATCGACAGCCTAAATCGACAGCCTAAATCGACAGCCTAAATCGACAGCCTAAATCGACAGCCTAAATCAACAGCCTAAATTTGTTTTATATTGTGATGCCCATATGCATAGCTTGTTATTCCATCATCATGAATATATCTTTTGTCGTCAAAACAACTAAGCGATACTTTATTTATCTCATAACTTCCGAGGTGATGGTTTTGACTTCTGATTGTTTTCATTTTATGATGCATCTGTTTATTATTGAATAGTGTTTCTTTGTAGTTGTCATGTGTGATGTTCTTTTTGATGACATTCTTTTTAATTCCTTTTGCAGTCTTTCCTCCTTGTCGGTTGTCTTTAATGTAACTGTACATTTTGGATCTCAAACCGACGAATTCACAAATGGGAACTCCTGCTGCTTCATCTTTGAATTTACCAATTACTTTCTTGTTTGCTTGATCAAAATATTTGGAGCTTTTATTGTAGTCACTGTTATCAAATCTGTCTTTATCATTCCAAAAGTCTTGGTACACATCATTGGCTTCAATCTCATATGTGAGGACTGTCTGTGTCTGTGAAGAGTAACTTTGCTTTGTCTCCATATTTGATTTTAATGTAGTTGTAATGGAAATCATACATCAACGTTTTGCTAAGTCGAGGATACACATACCCACATATGCCGGCCTGTAAGAGTAAGTGTTTCTTTGATCTTATGCACAGCCACTAAATCTTGCTGAAGCATCTTGCATGCTGACATATGTGGTTGCTTGTGTCAGCAGCAAGGACTTCACAAGATTAGGGCTGTGCAAAGATCCCAAACGTGAAACACTACTCTAACAGGCCGCATAGGGGGTATGTGTATCTCGACTAAGCAAAAACGTTGATTATGATTTTCCCATTACAACTACATTAACTCCAATAGGAGACAAAGCCAAAGTACTACTCACGACACAGACAGTCTCACATATGAGATTGAAGCCCAATGAGGGCTGTGTACCAAGACTTTGAATGAAATGACAGATTTGATAACAGTGACTACAATAAAAGCTCCAAATATTTTGATCAAGCAAACAAGAAAGTAATTGGTAAATTCAAAGATGAAGGCAGCAGGAGTTCCCATTTGTGAATTTTTTTCATTTGTCACCAGTGAGATCCAAAAATGTACAGTTACATTAAAGACAACCGACAAGGAGGGAAAGACTGCAAAAAGGAATTAAAAGAATGTCATCAAAAGAAACATCACACATGACAACTACAAAGAAACACTATTCAATTAATAAACAGATGCATCATTAAAATGAAAACAATCAGAAGTCAAAACCATCACCTCGGAAGTTATGATATAAATAAAAGTATCGCACTTAGTTGTTTTGACGACAAACGATATAATTCATGATGATGGAATAACAAGATATGCATAATGGGCATCCACAATATAAAACAAATTTAGGCTGTTGATTTAGGATGTCGATTAGCTGTCGATAGGCTGTCGATAGGCTGTCGATTTAGGCTGTCGATTTAGGGCTGTCGATTTAGGCTGTCGTTTCACTATTTAGCATTCCACTATTTTATTTACATATTTAGTTTCCAATTATTTTTCCGCCATTTTCGATCTCAGATTGTTCAATCTTTTTCTGAATATCTTCCAATTATTTCTCCGCCATTTTTTCCAATTATTTTTTGCCGAACAGCTGTGAGTAGGAATATGAGTTGGGGTAGGTAAGAGCACATTTTGTCAAAAATGGGCTAGTACCCCCAACAATCCATACTACTAATTCGGCTGGGCATTTTTACTCGTCAATGTTTATTTTTTTCTCGCCTAAAGGTTCGAAAAAATAAAAACTGACTCGATAAAAATACCCAGACGCTTATTACACAAACTTTCCGCTGGAATACCTCTATATATTGACGGTGTGCTAACATGTAACAAGCACCTACAGCCACATTCAGTTTTTACTGGACTATTAGCTCAATGACTGCATATTCAACACGGCCTGAATTGAACAATCGATCGGAAATCGATCATCGGAAATCCAATTCGCGCAGATCTATATCAATCGATAAACAATTAAGTTAATGATATCGATTGGTATATGGCCATCGGATAATCCACATGAAAATGTTCGTTGGCCTCATCGATTGTTATCGATTGCTGATTGGTTTTCATCGATTAGCATATTGTATTCAGTCCGGGCGTGAATATATTATTTTTTCTTGCAATTATTGTTCACAGGTCGAGGCGCCTGACTGTTTCGTCGGCTCTCCGCTCGGGGATGTTTGGTGCACTCCGTGGAAGTGATGGCTGTAAAAGTGAAGAATCATATGGCAATATACATATACGAGAAGTGGGAAGACTGAAAGACAGATTACAAATCTGCTGTTTATTTGTAAGCTTCTTTACAAGGGTTCAAAAATTTTTTTTTTCTAAAGCGTTCACAAATAATGACTGCGATAAAATATGCAGAAAGCAGTCATGAGTTAGTTATTGCGCCGTTGCGATTCGCATTCGGATATATATGCGTGCGGATAAATTCGAATGATCGATGATAATAATAATAACCCCCCCCTAGATAACGATGCCAATTAATCGTATTTGATAATAGATAATCGACTAACAATCGATAATCACATCATCAGATTTCCGGTGATTCAAATCCAAGTTTTACAATTGGCATCGATTATCACCGATTGTTATCCATTTTCACCCGATCATCGATTTAATGGATTGTTCAGGGCCGGGATTCGTACAAAACTCAAAAGTTGACGTTTCAACCAACTCCGTACAGGCATACAACAATAAGACATAAAAGTCACTTTCTGCCGGATTTTTCGCTGGTGTGTACATCTTTATGGATTACTTAAATTGACCTTCAGTACAGGCAATAAAAAATTAAACAATCGCGTCATGTTGTTCAGAAGAGGAATATGTTTATAAAGCTTTTTTTACACCTGATACTATTAAGTACCAGTGCGCCTGCGCTGCTTTCAAAATGGCACCGAAATGGGTACGTTGTTGGCGCAACGAGGGTGATGTCATTCAATATTTTGACCCGCGAACGAACATTTCTAACCTCGTTCCCAGGGCCTTCGCGTATTCAAATATCGGTACCGAGAGGAAAAACTCCGCAAAAATTATCCCCAACCGGAAAATGATCCCTTAACTTGGCCCGCAAATCGATCACAGGACCAGGAAATGATCGGCCAGAGTGGACCGCAAATGAACCCGCTATAAAAACGGACAGACGACGTGGTACGTGTGCACCCCATTTTCGTTTTTTTTCATTATTCAAATATTTTACCCAAGAAACTGAATCTGTTGCAGCGTCTAGGACATTTCTTATCCAGTTACCTGGTTATTGTTAAACGAAATTGAATTGATAGAGGAAGGACCATGTGGTACAGCCCGGACTCCGCAAATGATCCCTGGGACCGCAAATGTTTCCCCGACCGGAAATTATCCCTGAAATTGGACCGCAAATGATCCCAGGACCGGAAGTGTATCCCCAGAGTGGACTGCAAATTGCTTCTCCGCTTAAAACGAGGAACGGCGTGGAAACGGTGCATCCGGCATTTTTGTTTCCACTTTCAATTATCTGTGACCACGCTAGACATTTTTTAATCTAGTTACCTTGGTACTGATAACGAAATTCATAGATTTTTGTTTTCGCTATTTCATTACTTAAGTGGTGAAAACTGTGAAAAAACTTTCAGGCTCCTAAAAAATTCACTCTCATCATGGTCTGTATGCAAACTCCCTTGAGGATGGGGGTAGCTAGAGGAGAGAGAAAGAAGTGAAAGAGAGCTTGCCAAAACTCAAGGTGGATTTCTCCTCTTCAGTCTGTAGCTGAAGCGAAAATAAATTCAAATATTTTTTTAGCTTCTGGCAATCCTACAGTCCATTAATTATGCCTTGCAATGGACAAACAACATAACATCTGTCTAATGTGCAACGCATTCAGTTCTTGGGAACAAATTAATGAAAAATGGAAAAACAATCGGTGTGCACCGTCTCGGCCATTCCTCGTCTTTTATAGCATGATCGTTTGTCGGTCCACTCTGGGGATTATTTCGCGGTCCTGGGATGCATTTTGCGGTCCAATTTTGGGATCATTTGGGCGGTGCGCGGTATCATTTGCGGAGCTGGTCACTTGGCAAAACGGGGGGGACGCCAGATCACGTGAAGCTAAAAATCCTCCAAATATATTGGATATTTTAATTACTTCAAAATGGCAGAAGGTTCGTCATTGTTTGATTTTAAGTCACGTTACCTAGGTCATGTGCCAGGGTCTTTTCTCCGTCAGCCGCCTATCTTGAAAAACGAGAAGACGCCTGGGAACGAAGGTTGCGAACATTCGGCAGTCCGCCTGGTATGCACTAGGACACCCAGGAGATTCACAGATAACGTCCACGAACACAATAACTATAGTTTTTTCCGTATATGTACAACTAGTATCCAGAAAATGCAATCGTCAAGGGCCACATAAATGTAACCTCTGAATCATGTAAAAAGGTGCAGCAAGATTTTGAAGATTTTAAAATGATAAAAGTTGATTTTCTCATTGGTAAAGGCAGTATATCATGATCCTCGGGTAGTCCTGTTATCCCCCCTTATATCTCATCAATTGACAACATTACATTGTCAAATAAATAGTCAAATGCTTCTAATGGACTACGAATTTACTTGGGACAGAGATGATGTTAAATTCATGCCACTTGTTGGTTTACATATTAATCTATATTCAGTATGCATTTCATTACAACGGCCAGTAATATGCACGATGCTTGACTTGGACACAAGGCGGACTCGCTTTTAAACGTAACAACTTTTCAACTACATCTCCAAAGAGGTTACATGTAAAGCCGGTGGGCGCGTGAACGGGACCTATTTTTTCTCTACAATAGTCCAAAAAAAAAAAAAAAAAAAAAAAAAAAAAAAAAAGGCCTTGTGTTGTCCCCGCTCCCACCTGACCATTGCTTTGAGTCCCAGGGTTTTTTTTCAGGTATATTAGTTAGTTGAGGCGGGAGGTAAAACGTGAGTTTCAATTAAATTTTTAGGAAAAAAAATGATTTTTTGAGAACACCAACAGACAGTTGATACCCACGCGGAGGTGCTCTTGCGTGGGTATCAACCTGTCTGTTGGTGTGCCATCTACTAATTTTTAACTTCAAATTCTCAATTTTATAAAACGTACAATTAAAACTTCTATATTTCTTATTTCCCTAAATTTTACATATCCTTTGAGGAAACTAATTTCCTCCCAAACATACCCAAAAATCACCCAATTCATGAGATGAGCATAAGAGTTTTTGTATTGCTTTGAAAGCGATGAAACGAGATATTTCCATTTAGCCCATGTTAATTGGCGGAAAAATGGCATTCAGGTTAAGTACCCTCTCTTAAGGTGGAGGTGCGAATGAGGCCACATTTTTTAGACCCCACAAAGTCGCAAACTACAGCACCATAAAATGTCCAATGGCCCTAGAGAAAAGACGTAACCCCAAAAAGGCCCTTAAATTTTTCTCCACATAAAAACAAAAGTTGAAAAAAAAACAAAAACAGCAAGACGGTACGAGATAGTTCACGCAATCCACTCTTTATTCATTTCATCATGCATCTGTCACAAACGTTAGGCAGACTGAAATCATTCTTTCAAAGTGGGGAAGTTTAACAATAAAAAAGTCCCTGCCAAAATCCTTCTACCCAAAAAAATCCAAACAGGAAATTTCTTGTTGTTGTGTTGTTGTTTGTTGTTAAGGAAGGTCTCGGAATATGTGATTCCATCGAAAGAAACAAGTTTGTCATTCATGTTTGTAATATATTTAACGCTATGTAATATATTGATACATTTGTTTCTGGGGTCGCTGCTTCAAAATTTGGCTCATTTTTCACGATTGATGATGTCTAAGGACTTTTCAATCTCCAGCAGGAGATTTTTACTAGTTTGTTTCAAAACCCGCGAATGAGAGGAAGTTCATGATGAAATGAAGATAAATTCTCCTACGTCTTGTTGTACAAATTATATGATTAAGGGCGGCAGGGAGATATTTAAGATGTTGGCCAGAGGACATATTTTAGTTATCCGCTTTAACATATGTGGTTTAATCAACAATCAGGAGATACTTGACCTTTTACTAAGCTACAAATGCCCTATTTCAAAATGACATTGTGACTATGCCAGCTTGCCTTTAATAAAAACGCAACAAACACCATCAGGACAGGAGCGCCTGCCATCATGAAATAATTCTCGTAAAAAAAATAAAAAAAAAAAAATTTTCTATTTTATACCATTTTCGCTATACAACTTGAGCTGAATTGATTTGCTTTCCAACAGAAAACCGTTCGATTTCTGATGGCTCATTGCAAGCTGTTTGCGTTGTGTGATTGATGTAGCGGCTTCAGCTCGATTCAGTTTCACCTTCCGCATACACCAAGTGCTAAAACGAGAAGTCGCCGACTAAAAGTCATACACATGACTTTCTTGTATAAAAACAGATTCGTCATTGAGGCCTCGGATAACTTTGTCAGAGTGAAGCACTAGCTTGAGGGCAGGCTTAACCACCCACAGGAGTGAAGTATCAAATATTTCATTGAAAAGGTAGGATGTAACTCGGCAAAAAAGTTCATGCTAAGGCATACATTACTTAGACTGTTGTCTTTAATAAAAAAAGTTGAACTTGCGCTTTAATTTAACAAAAAAACTTGGAATTAAATTCATGATCAATTTGATATGTATAGTATTCCCCAACACTAAACTGAAAATGCTTCATCAAGCGGAATTCTGGCAAACTTTTACCGTTTTCGATATAGTTTTTTTCATAAATTTGTGTTCATATAAACGCGCGCTCTGATGGTTTAGTAACCGTTTACGTCTCGTATCATTTTGGTGAGACTTTATTTGATAAAATGTAAAATAAAAATGGTGCCTTGGCCGCTTTGTGCTAACTGATAACCTGATGCAAACACTCGAGGGAGTTTGGGAGGATGCGGTACGGATGGCGAAAGTGCCTATGGCTTAAATCGAAATGACCTTGCACATTCCATATCTTAATACTGGCGTTTTCATTCGGTTTGGAAAATTAAGAGTAATTTTAAGTTGTTTACCAGAACGGCTGATCCGGAATAGAAGATGAATATTGTCAAAAGCAAACCGATATGTAAAATCGGAAAAGAAATAAAGGAAATCCCAAAGGGATCCGGTGTTTGTAATGTTCTTTACGTCAGGCAGAGAGCTGACCGTTATCGAGGTTTCCCTTGCAGAAAATGTAGAAATTGGTTTTAATACAATTTCCATAACGCCCAACACACACCTAGCAGTTTAAAAATTGCAGGCGAATATGTCAGAATCACACCATATGCTTAACAGAGTTATAATAAGAGAGCTGACAAGAGGTCACAGATATATTTACTTTTGAAAAAATAGGTTTAACAAACTAAAACAGATCACTTTCTGGGATGTTGCGCATGCGACAGGCAAAAAGTTATATGACAAACGTTTTCTA
>MU826903.1:0-56851 GCA_029204205.1 Desmophyllum pertusum | reverse complement strand
TGATTCAGACGCCGTACCTCAGTAGTATAGGAGTTGGGGGTACTAGCCCATTTTGACAAAATGTGCTCTTACCACCCAACTCATATTCTACTCACAGCTGTTGGCAAAAAAATAATTGGAACAAAATATAGTAAACAAAATCTGAAACAAAATGGCGGAAAAATAATTGGAACTAAATATGTAAATAAAATAGTGGAATGCAAATAGTGAAACGACAGCCTAAATCGACAGCCTAAATCGACAGCCTAAATCGACAGCCTAAATTGACAGCTTAAATTTGTTTTTATATTGTGATGCCCATATGCATAGCTTGTTATTCCATCATCATGAATATATCTTTTGTCGTCAAAACAACTAAGCGATACTTTATTTATCTCATAACTTCCGAGGTGATGGTTTTGACTTCTGATTGTTTTCATTTTATGATACATCTGTTTATTATTGAATAGTGTTTCTTTGTAGTTGTCATGTGTGATGTTCTTTTTGATGACATTCTTTTTAATTCCTTTTGCAGTCTTTCCTCCTTGTCGGTTGTCTTTAATGTAACTGTACATTTTGGATCTCAAACCGACGAATTCACAAATGGGAAACTCCTGCTGCCTCATCCTTGAATTTACCAATTACTTTCTTGTTTGCTTGATCAAAATATTTGGAGCTTTTATTGTAGTCACTGTTATCAAATCTGTCTTTATCATTCCAAAAGTCTTGGTACACATCATTGGCTTCAATCTCATATGTGAGACTGTCTGTGTCTGTGAAGAGTAACTTTGCTTTGTCTCCATATTTGATTTTAATGTAGTTGTAATGGAAATCATACATCAACGTTTTGCTTAAGTCGAGGATACACATACCCACATATGCCGGCCTGTTAAGAGTAAGTGTTTCTTTGATCTTATGCACAGCCACTAAATCTTTGTTGAAGATCTTGCTGCTGACATATGTTGGTTTGCTTGTTAATTTCAACAGTTTCTTTTCATCAGTCACTAATCTGACATCTACCCGCTTTCTGATGTTTTCCATTGTTTTCCCAAATACGCCGTTATTCATAAGTTTGAAGAAATCTTTCTCAAAAGCATTTTTGGCATTCGTACGTTTTACAGTATTGAAGTCAATATATTGTTTCATCCATGGAGATTGATTGAACTCAAGGACTCGATGGACTTTTGTTAGTTTCAAACCGAGACTCATATATAATTGGAGACTTCTGTAATGCAGCACATATTTTTCTTTGTTTCCTAATGTTGGAATCAATTTATGTACAAGTCCTGTTGATATTTTGTATTCAGCTGCAATTTTTTTGCAATAATCTGATAGCATGTCTTCTGTTACTTTAACCTTTTCAGGTCCTGCTGGATAATCATTATGAAGATGATGTAATTCTGCTGGATATTCAAGGTCAACTTCAAGTATCAACCCTTTCTTGCTCTCTTCAGTATATTTACCAAGGTTTGTTTTATCAATCTGATTTTGCGTCATCCATCTGAACCCACCTGTTGGTAGATACTGACTCATAGCCCACCCATATAGATTATTGGCATCAAGATACATAATATATTTTGAGGGTGCAGCATCATCATATGTTTTCATGTATTTATTATTTGCTTTTCCATAACGATTGGCAATGTAGCTGATACCACCACGCATTCCCTTTTCAATGAACTGAAACATATCAATGTCAACCATAAGCTCTAATTCAATTTTTGTCATTTTCAACAAAGCATCCCAGGATAGTCCAGGACTTGTGAAATAATGACATGGATCTAGTTTGTAATATTCCATACAAGTTTTCCTGAATGATTCAAATACATCAGCAAGCAAAAGGATGTCTGATTCCAGATACAAGTCATGATACTCACCCATGTTGTTCAAAGAGAAGGTATTCCACACATTTTGAGCATGTTGATAGTCTTCATTTGATATATGGTTATCATTTAATATGCTGTAAAAGTCTTCTTTTGATGGCAGCGTTTCATTGAACTTATCAAAACTATCCATGAAATCATAGGGGTAAACTCCTTTTCTTGTCATTAACTCAAGCTTTTTTACTTTCAAATATTTGGGAAGTATATTTCAATGATTGTTGTGGCAGATTGCTTACCAGCTTTTCAAGACTGGAGCTCATGAATTGGAAACTGTCAAGAAACACAAGATGTTTGCCAAGCATGAAAGCCATGTATTTCTCCATGTTGTTTGGTATGGCGTTGATATTCATCTGTACCTCCTCTCCTTTCTTATTTTTGTAGGTATGCTTCTTGACGATAGCTCCAATCTCTTGCATTATGAAATGACTGTCATACCCCCTCAAATTGTGAAAGATAACTGGTATTTTTATTTCTTCTGGGCTTACTCTAAGTTGGAGATTGCATTCTTGATGTGCTGATCCTCGGAATTGCCCAGTGATATGACAATGATCTCTTACTCGAACATCTTTCTCAGCATATTTTTGTCACATATATGACACGCTTCTGATTTTTGAAATGCTGCTTCATCTTCTTCTGTCATTCTCAATGGTTTGTTGAATGATTTCTTCATTTGATTCTTGCAATATTTGACTTCCTGAAGCATTGCTTCCATGAATTTATGTACTGCATTGACACCTCTGTATTGCATCACAGGCTTGCTGTACTTATCATCATAACAACACACAATCTTATAACCGTACCCACAGTCTGTATGCTTCTGATATGCTTCAGTGAAGGATTTATCATCAGTAGGTTGACATCTTTGGATCTTTTCTGTTATAGCCTCAAAATCAGCATAGATGACAAATGGTACTTGTTGTTGTTTATTGAAGTTGTTGAATTTAAGAATGTTGTTATCTTTATCAGGCATTTTAATTGCTTGTGTTCCATTCAATTGTATGCAGTTATCTTTGTGATTGTTCAATACTCTTTCAGAACTGAAACACTGCAAACAATACATGCAGAAGTGCTTCCTTTCCTGATGTTTGGTTTGGTTATACATGAATTTATTGAAATCCTTTATGAGAACATAATGCTTGTTAGCATCTTTGGTTATCAGAAGCAACTCCATATGATCTTCATACTGTTCTTTGGATATGTATATGGGATAGGGTTGTTTGTCTTCATAACTGAATACATTTATTCTGATGTTATTGTTTTTCTCAATCGTGTTGAACTGTTTGATAGTTACCGGAAATGTGACTCCAGCGTAGTCTAAATTATTGATATATACCTTATCAGATTTTTTGATCCGCTGAGGGTTGTTGGATTGTTGGTTTAAGTGTCTGATGTGACACCATCTGAAGCATTCATCATCCTCATTTTTCATATTGATTAAACCCTTCAAACGGTTCTGGAGTTCTTTCGGCAGTGGAATATATGATGAGCCCCGTGTTGGTGCATATCTCACAACATTGAGATAATGGTTGTCAACAGATTGAATAGTCCAACCAGAACCTTCAGATACCCATTGAGCTATCTGATTCAAGATTTGCTGTTTGGATAATTGCAGTGATCCAGCTATTTCAAGATTGTTGACTATTGTATGAGGTGCACTGTTGAAATATGCTGTTTTGTAGCTTATGGCGTTGTCTGCTGCTTTTATGAATGTTACCTTGAGAGTTTCAATGAATTTCAAACCTCTCATTGATGTTAATATATTGATTATGTGGTATTCGACAGCTTTTCGTGTGTTTTGCAGTTGGGATAATGGGTCTTTCTTATTTTTAATGCTGATTTCAAAAGACTTTGTGTAGCCTTCTAGAGCTTTAGCGACTTGTTCTATCTTTGTTCTTGGGAGTGGAACTGGTTTTTTGGTCCTTGGTGCTGGAACTGGTTTTTTGGTCCTTGGTGCTGGAACTGGTTTGTAATCATCCCTGAATTCATATGGTGGAAGTATTATGTTGTTTTCATATTCTTGCACCATATGTTTCACACTCCTGCGGGGGGTTGGGACAGGTTTTCTACGTTGTGGTTTAATATTAGCGGACTGATTTTGCATTGATTCATACATCTGCATCATCAGTTTTACTAGTTGCGGTTTACTCAATTGCTCGAGTGTGGTTTGGTTCATATTATTAGTTGAGATAATATTTTCCATGTTATATATTACTATAGTTTTTTCTTCTTAAGTAGTTTTAAAATTTACTATAGTATTTTTCGATTTTTGTCTTGTTTAAGTGCGTTTGAAATAACCCAAAATTGAGTCATTTTAAACAATCATTGAATTTATTGTTGATTGGCCTTCAGCATTTGTCATATGCTTCTTTGTCTTGAGATGGCTCCATTTACCAGCTAATGAGTAATCTCTGTTATCGCATAAAGGACATCTCCATTCTTTGTTTAACATGTATTTGGTCTTGCTTTGTTTGATTGCTTGCTTCCTCTCTTCTTCACTGAAATGCTTGATTGGTGTATGAATATTTTTTGGTCTTCCCATTATATATTTACTATATATAATTATTTCTTTATACCATATTAAGTGTGTTTAAATCCTTCATTGGTATCCAACTGTTAAATTCATCACTATACCCCTTCCACTTCACTAAAGCTTGTTTCTTCTTATAATCTCTCCGAATGACTTTATCAATACGAAAAACATCCTGTTTGGCCTTTAATAATTCAGGTTCATAGAAACTCCCATAGATATCTTCACCTCTGAGATCTTTTAGTTTGTAAGTGATTGGATTAGTGTATTGCATTTTATCAACTGTGAACACTTCTTCTGTCCAGTTTGGTGTATAACCCTTGTCAAAAACCTTCCTTTTATATTTACTTATTCTTACCTTGTCACCAACTTTGAATTTTGGTTTTGATGATAACGGCTCCATTTCACCATATAGATTGAAATATACAACTCCTTCATTTTTCTTTTTGCTCGCTTCAACAGGTTTCATTTTAATGCTTGAATGCTTTGTACTATTGTATTCTTTTACCAACTTAGGTAGTATATCTAAATATTGTGTTGTATTTTTAGCTGTGAACTGTTTCCACATTTTATTTTTCATTGTACGATTCCATCTTTCAACAACTGATGACTTCTCTTCATTTTCTGTTGAATACAGTGTAATGTTGTGTTTATCAAGTAACGATTTCATATGTTTGTTGTAAAACTCAGAACCTTTATCAGTCCATAAAAACTTTGGTTTTCTACCTTCTTTGAATATAGTTTTAAATGCTTCAGTAACTGTCTCGCCTTTTTTATTTTTTAATGGTTCAATCCATCCATACTTTGAGAAAACATCAATTACCGTCAATAAATATTTAATCCCCTTATTCCATTTGTTGAATTGTTGCATTTCAACCAGATCTGCAGCCCATATCTCATCTATTCCATTTACAATAACTCTTCTTGTTTTGAAATGCCTTTTGATTGGTTTATGAAGTTCATCGGCTAATTGTTGAGCCCAATCATTACTCAACGCCGTTTTCCGTTTTTTGGCTTCTTTTGTTTAACACCAAGACCTAATTTCTGTTTAGTATTTATTATATTACGAACAGCTGTTGTGCCCCAAGGTTTATCTTTCCATGGTATCTGATCAATCGATTTTACCATTTTTTATCACAATCTCCCTTATCTTGACCACGATCGTAGCAAATATCATGATAAGCTGATATCTTATCCAATTCGTTTTTTGGATGGACTTTCCAATCAATGACCTCTCCTGTATCTGGGTTATATGACAATTGATCAGCGAGGGGGTTATACGGTCCCATATATTTGTATGAACCAGGTGTCCAACCTCCTTTTGGGCGTGGAAGTTTACCAATCAATTTATGAATATCAACCCCTTGACCATATTGGCTTCTATCATAAAGCGGATTCGTTGGATCACTTGTATCAGTATACATGCTCATATCATATGTGATTCTTTACCAATCGGTGATATTTTCTTTGAAATATCACTCGTGAACGAATCCAAAGCTTGATCCAAATAGTTATGCCCAACTTTTTTGATCTTTGATTTAACAAAATCAGATTTTACAGCTCGACTCAAAGCTTGGCGGCCAACTATAGATCCCATTTTCAAAGCTCCTTTAAAGAGCTCTGACGCTAAATCGCCCCCATCTTGTGAGGGCATAACTAGTTTTTTGGCTGTCTAACGAACTTAGTCTTCTTGATACCGCACTCAGCACAGGTACAATAAAACATCAATTTACCATTAGTAGTTTGTTGATAGCCAGATGGTTCTACACACTCAGTTTGTTTCTTTTGTTTAACACAATAACTTCGTACCATTATAATATTAAGTTACATAATATTTATGAAATAGTTGATGATAAATTTATGATTAACACTGTGATCTCTTGGATTAAACTTGGAATTATGTATTGTTTCTAATAATGATACTCCTCTTTGACGTTCATTAAGGAAATACAAACACCAATATCCACATAGAATAGAATCTCTTTCCTGTATTTCATCTCCCGAAAATATGAGGTGTTTTTTGCTTGTTGATAAATACGTTCTCACCTCATGTGGCATGGCTAAACCAAATGGATCAAAGTATTCACAATAATTATCAATATTCCTATAACAAACCCAGTGAGTGCCCGGCCCTATTTGTGAATCCAAATTGATAATCCCACATTCTTTCTTGATGCTGCTTGGTAAATTATCACGACTGAATATACCTCTGAAATGCTTGATTTTGAGTTGTTTCAACCAATGCATTAAATCAATGTTTGATAATGCTTTGTTTATGAATTTTAAAGGAGTGCTCCGAGCAATGGGATTCCGTTGAATGGGCTGTTTTTGCCAAGGAGAAGTCCTTTGCCTTTCTTTCCTTTTCCTTTCTTTGCCTTCTTTTTTTTTATTCCCATACCGATTGGGTTGTCCCAGGTTCCAAAGAATGGTGGAGGTCGTGCATATGGAAGAATCAAACCGCCTTCTGATGTTGGAGTTGGAGGAGGAGTTGGAGGAACATATACTGGTAATGATCTTCTTGAACGATTACTATCAACCTGCAATCCGTTTCCGGTTAAAGCTTTCACCAACAGAGGGATCCCGATAGATGCAAGAAGAGTGCCGATAAACCCACCATTTTGTGTTTTCGTTGGTTTAATAACTAACTGACCACCATTTTGAAGAGCATCAAGGATCTTCTTTTTCTGTGATTCTGTTAAGAGATGTTTATACTGAATAAGTTGGTTGATCTTATTCTGTGGAATGAGGAAACCGCCAGTTTGTCCCTTTCCAAAAATCTTGTCAATCCCAAGACTACCAAGAGCACTCATCGCACCGGTAGCGAGAGCTGGAGCTGCCTTTGTGGCATATGGCAATAATTTCGTTCCAAGTGATAAAAGCGAGGACCAAAGACTTCCGCCATGTTTGACCGCTT
This sequence comes from Desmophyllum pertusum, assembly GCA_029204205.1. Classification (NCBI taxonomy): domain Eukaryota; kingdom Metazoa; phylum Cnidaria; class Anthozoa; order Scleractinia; family Caryophylliidae; genus Desmophyllum; species Desmophyllum pertusum. Next base: position 49,548 of record MU826903.1, on the reverse strand, counting down.
TTCTGATCTGTGTCTTTGATATCTTGATGTCAACTCCGGTTCCATCTCTTTGTGATTTCGCGATTTTATTAATCTGAGTTTTTGTTAGCATCAATTCATCAGATCCCTGCAATTCGTTTCTGGATAACCTGATTGTGATTGCAGAATTATTTTGATAAGCTTTTGCAAGCTTTGATCTCTGTCCTTCTGATAAACTGACTCTGTGAGGATGATAAGTTGTCATATCTTGTATATGTTATATGTTAGATAAAATTCAAGTTTTATCTAACATGTTTAATTAATAATGTTACAGCGTCTTTGTTTAAACATGTGTGGTATTAGTTGCATATTGTTATTATCTGAACAACAGCTTGCCATTCTTCTGCTCAAGTTCAACGTCTTGTTCATACAAGGTAATCGCATAAATGGAATAGGCTGTAGTGGTTATTCCTGAAAGCTCATATTTGAACGTTAATTTCGTTGTTCCGTCTTTGATGTCCATTTTCTGCTTTGTAAGGTCAAAATACAAGAATGGGAATATTGAACCGAAGTTTGTGCGACTTAGAAGTGTTCCTTCTCCATATTCGTTGTTTGCGTGGACGTATTTCAAAACATCTCTGAATACACGTGTTGGATCTGATGTTGGTGTATAATGAACATCCGGATATTCGTTTCCATTACCAACCTCAAGATGACAATTCATCATAGTTCGAGGATTTGTACTCACCGAAAATATATTATACAAGAACGGATTTGTTGTTTGTGCGTCAAGATTTGCGTCATCTATAATGAATACAAAAACATGACCAGGTCTGGTTATCCCAGAACTGATTTTGAAATTACCAGATCTCTGCGTCGAACTGTTAGATCTTTCTATATTCTCACGGAGATAAGTCCAATTTCGCGTTTTAAGAAATTCACTCATATACAAGCTTTGACCTTCTGAATTAAAAGTTATTCTTGGAACAAACAGCTGCATTCTAGTGATGATGACTCTACAATTGTCAGCAGCCTGCCAAATCAAGTTATTATCGCTCTCAATTTCGAAATTCAATTCCACTCTGGTGTTTGGTAATAGTTCACTTGCCAGACTTTCGAAAAAAGAATATCTGTTCAACGATATTTCAGTATGAACAACAGTGGACGTACCAAGAAGAGCTTTTCTGCTTGCAAAGCCCTTATTATAGTTAGCTTGACCCACTCTCTCCTCAGCATAACGATTGGTATCAAGATAGTAAAATTCATTGAAGCTGTAGTTGTTGAATAAGCTGGACTATATTCAAGCAAGTTTTTGATGTTTACAACATGGTTACTATCATTGCAGTCGTATACCTTCTTACCGTTCAACTTGATATCAATATTCTTGATCAAACTATGACTCCCATTGACAATTCCATTATGATCATCAACAGCGAGATTCGCACCAGTAGCTGTCTTGTTAACTTTAAAGTCAAGCGATATTCGGGCATTATACCAATCAAATGGGGTTACCTCTCCTGAATTATCAACAACGAATCTGTAGCCGTCTTTTTTCTGTCTTGCAGTATTGCCAACATTCGTATTCAAAGCTGTTTCCAGTTCGAATACAACATCTTCGTTTCTTTCAACAAATTTAGGATTTCTATACATATATAATTGTATTACATAATTTTCATCTTTCGAAGTTTCCCGCCTGAAAGTAGTTGATTAACTCTTTCATTTATCTCATAATCAGTTAATTGTGTTGGTGGTGTTGGTGATGTTGGTAGTGTTGGTAGTAATGGTGTTTCTTTATTCTTTTTGCTCAATAGTTGAACTATCTTATCACCTGCCTTCTTTGTTGCAAAATCACCTGCTTTAGTTGCAGCGTTTTCCAATGCTTTTTCAGCACCTTTTTGAATCCCAGCTTTCAATGTTTTTTTGACTGTCTTGCCAAATAATTTACTGACAATTGATTTCATCACATCTGATACACCCTCTCCATAAATGTGTGTTTTCACATATCGATCCGTTTCTGGGTCGTAATGTTTCTTGTATTCACATCGTCTCGTCATTCTATATTATTCAGTTAGATTAAAAAGGTGTGGATCTTAGAATCAGCGTTATGAACCAGTCAATACCGTTCAAATCCACAGGTCTATTGAGAGCGTCTGTGACATAGAATCTCATTTGACTGATATTATCAGAAGCTACTGGACTGAATAGAGCCCTTTTCGGCTCAAATGTGAATGGATAGCTGCGGGTCAGATTGTCAGTTGGAAGCACACATAATGAATTGCTGTTTTTACCGTCTACAATACTGTCTGTAATAGCACTAGTATTTATGTATAAAGAGTCAATGCTATTTGTGATATTGGAAGCTTTGATCCATACTCCGTTCCTGTAATAATCTTTGGTTCGAATCCAAGTAACTCACCAAATACATTACCTCGAAGATCTAGCTGATAATTATTCTCAATTCCAATAACCACTTTGTATGTAGACAAAACGAATGTGATATTGATGTTATAACCGCCTTCTGCTGTTTTGTGTTTTTTAGTGTCCATATGTTGATGTAAATACTCATTTAAGTCATCATAACTATACATCCCCGAGACAAAAGTAACTGTTTCCCATGACAGACCTCCATCTATTGAATATTTGACAGAATCATTTTTATAGACTGGTGTAATATTATGCCAACTATAAGTCATTGATAAACGATCTACTGCTAGTTCATGGTGCATATTTGGGTTTAATTTTAAAACCGGGTTGAATTTAACAACAAAATCTTCAGTTTTGCTTCGTCCCACCTCGATTCTGTTAATTGATGATATATAAATTGCCCTTTCGTTCATTATACATATTGTGTATATTATTTTAGCACATATTCTTTCAAAAGATTATTGAGTTGCTTGTTATTTAAAACACCTAATTTGCTTAATGTATGTGCAATTTCTGTAAATTCATCTCTTACACCATTATTTCCAGCCATTATTGACCCTCCCAATAGCTCCAGACGTGATAATAAATCATGTGGGTTATTATAATAGACAACTCCACTGCCTATCTTTTTGTATTTTTTGCTTGTTTGATGTATTGGAATTTCGCTGATTCTATTCAAGTTGTCAAATACTGTTTTTGATAAAGTGCTGTAGTTCTTTTTACCGTTGAACCTCTTTGTAAGCAGATCAAGTGTATCAAAATCAACTTGTTGATCAAATACTTTTTCACCATCTTTGTGTGCAATTAGTTTTAGCTGTCCGTATAGTTTAGGTAGATTTATGATTAAATTACCATATTTACCATTTTGTGAGTTAATCTTGTAGGCATTCCGTTTGGTCTGTGTGTATATACCCTCTCCGACTTTCAAAGTTTGTGTGCCCTCTTCAATTGCACTTAGACGCTTTCTGTATCTTTCACAGTCTCGATTTCTCCACGAATTTCTCTGATTCTATTTTTGTTTTTTTTTTGAGCGGTTTTTGTTGAAGATAAGTTACCCACTGCACGTCCTAATCTTTTATTCAAATTTGCAGCTTCAACAAAGACTCTATCAACTGTGTCTCCATCTTTGATTGTATCAATGAAAACTTTAGACGGTAATGGTAGTTTATGTTTTTGTATAATTTCCAATTCTTCTCCTGAAAAACCTTTGTCCATATCTGCCACTATTTTTGGTTTTTCCTCACCAGGCCCTGTCAATGCTAATTGTTGAATTTGTTGATGATATGGGACTATTTGCGATTCTTTTGCTTCTTCTCTCAACTTGCTTATTTCATCGATTTCTTGTTCTAATTTATCAGTAATCGGTTTAACTTCTTCTTTTTTTTGTTCAAAGACATCCTGCTTAGATATTTCATCAGCTTTAACAGTGTCGCGAACAATTTTGGTTATTTTTCCTGCTTCAATTTTAGGAATAATAAGTCTCTTATATCGTTCTATATCCATATATTATTACATTATATTAAAAACTTATCTAAACTTATCTAAACTTATCTAAACTTATCTAAACTTATCTAAACTTATCTTTCAATAAAAGCAGTAAATAAACATTCATATTAATATTCTTTTTAATCTAACAAACTAGTATAATGAATATACCAAATTACGATACACATAATAGTCAGCAAGATAATTTCAAACAGTTGTATCCATACATGCCGAAGAGCACCTTTCGTATGCTGATTTGTGGAAATAGCGGTAGTGGTAAAACCAATCTGCTATACCATATGATTACGCAACCACTTGTTTATTATGATCAAATTCATTTATACGGTAAAAATCTTGAACAAGATAAATATAAACACCTGATGGATACCATGAATAACATCAGCAAACAAGTTGGTTATGATGTTTTAGTTTCAAGTAATGATCAAATTATTCCTGTAAATAATCTTGAAAATCCAGATATGCAAAAAGTTGTTATTTTTGATGACTATGTCTGTGAGAAAAATCAAAAAGATATAGTAGATTATTTCATTCAAGGACGGCATAAAAACTGTAGTGTCATCTACCTTAGTCAAAGTTTTTATAAAACACCAAAAGACATCAGATTGAATTGCTCCCATTATTGTGTTTATGATTTTCCATCTACTAATGAACGAAGTCTAATATCGAGAGAGCTTAATGTTGATAAAGAAAAATACATTGATGCTACCAAAACACCATACTCATTTTTATATGTCGATAAACCAATGAAATTAATCAAACGAAATTTTTATGGGGTTATTTAATCTAACAAATTAATATAATGGGATTATTTAATGAACATAGTAGTTCAAGCAGTGATAGCGCAAATACTGGAAAGTCTGAGGGACCTGCAGGTCCTCAAGGGATTGGGTTCAAACTGGATCCAGCTGGTAATTATGACATGCTTCATAAAAAATCACTAATCTTGCTGATCCAACAAATGCTCAAGATTCAGTCAATTATATGACGATGAAAGCTCAGACCCTCTTATTAGATGGTACTAATCATATGGTTGGACCTCTTAATATGGAAGAATATAATTAATTCTGGTGACATAGTTCTGCAGAATAAATTAATCAAACAACTTGGCAATCCTGTTGGAGATCAAGATGCTGTAAATAAATTAACTATGGAAATAGAACTTGCCTAAAAAACATGATAAACAAATACTGGTAACCTTGATATGCATAATCATAAAATAATCGGTTTAGGCGATCCACAGACTTTAAAGATGGAGTCAATTATGCAACAATGAAAGCACAAAGTTTGCTTTTAGATGGTACAAATCATATGGTAGGGAGTTTTAACCTATCTGGAAATGACATTGTCGATTCTGGAAATATTAGTATGAATAGAACAAAGATTGTTAATCTAGAAACTGATGATCATGACTTGACTGCAGTCAATAACGTGGTGATGAAAAGCCATGTTGATGCTGCGATTAAATCAAAAACACAACTTTTCATTAAAACAGATGCAATCGGAAACGTTGATATGAAAAACATGTTCATAAGCAATCTGCATGACAGTGATGCTGAAACAGATGCCACAAACCTTCGTAGCGTCAACTCTTGCTTTCAGGAGCCCATGTCAATATTGGGAAATTGTCAACTGATTTGAATATGAATAATAATAAATTAGTAAATGTTGGAGCACCTACTAACAACACAGATGGTGTAAATAAGGGTTATGTTGATTCCAATTCTGGTACAGATATCAGCGTTCCATTGACTCACGATCTCAATATGGGAGGTAATCTCATCACTTTTCTGAAAGAGCCTACACAAGATAATGAAGCTGCTACGAAGAGCTACATCGATGTTGGTCTTGCAGAAAAACCAGACAAAGACGAAGTTATATTAATAAAAAATGATAAAATGACTGGAAACCTCGATATGAATTCAAAATATATAAATAATGTATCTACCCCATCTACTAATCTCCAAGCTGCTAATAAAGCTTATGTTGATTTGACTTCTCTTTCAGTTTTAGGTGAAAATAAAATGCTTGCAGATATAGATATGGAAAATCATAAAATCAAAAATCTGGCAAACTCCTCTCAGTCAAGAGAATGGTGCTGCCGTCAATGTTGCCTTTGTTAGTGAGGAATTGAGAAAATCAAACACGCTGATAACTATTGATATGAAGAAATATGTTGATGAATCTCATATTTCAAGTTCAAACAACAAAAAAGATTTCTTTAGATATTTGATGGAAGACAAAAAAGAATCGGTGGATGAACACAATATTATCATTGATGGAATTGTCAATTTTAGCAGGTCTCCGCACAGTTTGAACAAAAAAGCTTACAGTCTAAAACTTGGGATAAATTCTCAAAAAAAATATTCATCAAGAATTGGTTTTAATATGTTGAAATTACCTGAAGGAGAATATACTTTCGTAATTGAATTTTTCCCGCCATCGATGACAAATGTGAGTTTGAATGTGGTTTCAACGTCTTTGAATATTACACAACAAGCAACAAAAAGTTTTCAGAATTATACCAGATCAATCATTCATATGCATAAATGGTCACTTACTCCACCAGAATTTATTTATTTCGATTTAAAATGTGACGGATCTTCTTCAAGTCCAAGCCAGGGGCAAGGTTATTTGATTGTTTATGGTGTATCCGGCCATCAATCTGATATAGACTCTAATATTTACGATACTGTTTTTGTCATTGAAAATGGTGATATGATGATGGAAACAAATATTGATATGAATAACCACCGGATAATCAATGACAATATCAGCCCATATACGAACAATATTGGTTATAGACAAATATTTGATCAATTCATCGATCTGACTGATCCGTCATCATTCAATCTTGTCAATGTTTTAACGAAAACATACATAAATGGAGTCAACCCAGGTTTGGTTACCAACAATACTGAACTCGATAAATACGATTCAAAGCTTGGATTTGATATTCAGGGATCGCATATTAAGCTGCAAAAAACATTCGATCAAAACGATGATTTCACATTATTTATATCATTTCAACATAACAGCAAGCTTGAATCTTATAGCAACAGCTTTTTCGGCTTTGGTTCTGATGAATTTCAATTCCCGAAATTTTACATCGACGAAAATAGTTACACTCTCCTTGTCAATAATGTAGTTATTTACTCTCAAAGAATAATCGAAGGGCATCGAGACCGATTAATGTTTCTTTGGATTATCAAAAACGGCAACTCTTACAACTTCAAACTCAGCGTTCACGCATCAGATATATACATTACTTTAGGTTCAGTACCGAGTTACAGAAGTAATCAATTAAAAATCGATTTACCATTTAATATCTCAAGAATTGGAGTTTCACCAAAGCCAGTTGACATTGGTTCTGTCGAATATAGTCGTATTATTCTACTTGAACAACAGAAACAGAGTTAAATAATCGAATCAATATATATATGCCAAAAAATAGAACTGAGAGCATTTACCAATTCAATCATATTGACAAAAGCCTGTCGCAAGAAACAATCGCTGAAATCAAATCATTGTACTCGTTTTATCATAAAAAATGGTGGTGTTATTTGAAAGCATTTAAATATTTCAAACGATTAAATCTGATAGCGAATATAACATCAGCTTCATTAATTGTTGCAGGAACTATTGCTGGAAGTGTTACATTGAATCCAGTTATCTTGGGCACAATTTCAGGGTCTGGTTTATTGCTGAAGACAGTGACAGAATTGAAAAACTACTCCCGCAAAATTGAAATGTCAAAATTCGCTTATACAACATATCAAAAGACATTAGTTGAGCTGCGATCTGGTCTTCGAGGAAAACATTTTGATTTTGAACTGTTTATAAATGATATGAAACTTATTGATGAGATAATCATCGATATGTGTCCTATTGTGGTAAGATTCGAAAAACAATATACAAAGAAATATATAACATAATTCAAGCAATCTCTGCCTGCATCATAACGTCATAACACAGCTGTGTTGTTATGTCGTCTTCTTTCTTAATTTTTTCTTGGCAGGCTTTGCTGGTTTTTTCTTGGCAGGCTTTGCTGGTTTCTTGGCAGGTTTTGCTGGTTTTTTCTTGGTAGGCTTTTCTAGTTTGCTTTCAATATACTTCCAATCCACCTTTTCACATGTATCTTTCCATATTTGATTATACCGATTTAAAGTTTGCTGGTATTCGGTCAGTTTTAAAATATTTATAATGTGGTGATTGTAATAATTCAAATAGCTTTCGAAATATGAAGCTAAATTTTATTAACCGTTTTCTTTCGCCTATACGCATAACACCTTCAATCATCTTAAACATATTGATAATTTCAGCTCTGTCTTTATATGAGATGCATATCTTGAATTTAGCACATGTATCATCTAATACATTCATTATGTGATATTTCCGATGATAAACTGACTTCTTCCTGAATTTATACATGTGTTTATAAAAATCTATATATTCAGAAGTATATACATAGCCACTAACTACACCACACTGTAAACAAACGTTTATACCATTTATCTCTTCTATATCCGACTCACCACAGCATGACTCAGCCTCTTTATCACCTTCTACCAATAGTTGATCACAAAATGGACATGTTGACTCTTCCATTTGCTTCAAATCTTTGTGAATTAAATAATTGCAATTCATTCTTTCTATACTATATATAAGATTATATTTTTATGTTTAGTGTTATAAAGACAAAGTACTTATATTAATGTGATATAAACACAGTCCTCTGATGATTGTAATTGTCTGGTTTCCAGGCCATGAATAAATTATTCATGTTTTGGACAATTCCCATTTTTGAATCTTGTGTCAATTTAGGCTGTCAATTTAGGCTGTCGATTTAGGCTGTCGATTTAGGCTGTCGATTTAGGCTGTCGATTTAGGCTGTCGATTTAGGCTGTCGTTTCACTATTTGCATTCCACTATTTTATTTACATATTTAGTTCCAATTATTTTTCCGCCATTTTGTTTCAGATTTTGTTCCAATTCTTTTTCTGCTATTTTATTCCAATTATTTCTCCGCCATTTTGTTCCAATTATTTTTTGCCGACAGCTGTGAGTAGAATATGAGTTGGGTGGTAAGAGCACATTTTGTCAAAATGGGCTAGTACCCCCAACTCCTATACTACTCGAATTACACAACTTTCCGCTGAATAAATTGTTTATTATACGACATATAACTCGTTTCTAAAATATAGGCTTTCAACAGTGTTTTCCGTAGCGCGCGGTCAGGAGGACTAAGACCCGTTGAATACGGTCTCTTTATATGGCAAACTGGTCCACGATGAAAAGGAGCATTCTGATTGGTTCCCTGAGCGGTACGTAATACGGACCGCTAAGATGGACCGCTCAAGAACTAATTTCGCCGAATTCGTTTTATGAAACATTGAACAAAATAAACCTGTTTTCTATTAAGTAGAAACATTTTTCCACATGTCTGGCGGACAATTTCGGTTAAACTTTTCGCAAAGTGGCCTGAAAACTGCAAGAATATGCTTAGCTTTGGCGCGCGCGCGTTAGCCGAGAATGGTTGCATTAATTTATCAGCACATTTTTAAAAATCTATTATAATAAAAACTTTATTGAACTAGCTTGCTCGGCCCGTATTGGGAAATATTGGTCTCGACCAATATTTTCCCAATATGGACCTCACGCTAGTTCAATAACATCTTTTATTTTTTTTTTAGCGGTCCGTATCCAAATCCTTGAATTTGATTGGCTATAAGCGCGCGATTCAGCGGTCCGTATCCTGCAGTACGGACCCCGAGTTACGGACCGCTCCGACCACTGCGCAATTTATTCGGGTAGAAAATTTTGCTTAGCTTTGTAAAACTGCCAGAATGCGTTTAATACTGTAAGACCCACAAAAACATATTAATCAAGCCAAAATTTGTCCCGGGAGCGGGAAAAAATTGCCATTGAAACCCGTCGGAGACCCGCGGAATCGTAGCGTAGGCATGCGCTAACATTTTAATTTCAGCAACGTGCGAAGGACGAAGGTCGATGCGAAGAAGCTTTTTATACTGCCGTTTCTAACATTATATTGCTTTCTTACCGTTGTCAAGTGAATGGAGAACAACGCAGTGGAATTAAAGAGCTTGCATCGTCTTCAAAAAGGCGAGTTTTCATTTGATTTTAACCGACATAATTTGAGTTTGTTGTTGTTTTTGGAAATCAGTTTCACCGCTCGCGCTCTGTATTTTTTGAATTACAAATCTCCGTGTTTAGACTCATTTCCTTAGTTTTAATCATTTGCTTTTCGTTTTCTCTTTTTCCTAAACATACCTTCTGTTAAGTTTCATTCAAGAATGAACTGAGTGATTACCGGTAGTCCACGAAATAATCCTCGGCACGTAAGCTTATAAAACAGTTGTGCCGTACGTTGAAACTGAATGCATGCAAGCTTATTTTAGCCTGATTCTCAAGCTTACAGTTTGTCAAGGTTTCGCATAAAATGAAAATTATAAATTGCCATCGAATGGTAAAAATTAGATTAACACGAAAAATGAAATTGGTGAAAACTGAGGAAACAGCTTTGCTCGAAAAATGCTTTCAAGAATATTGAAGATTGTCCTAAAATTTGCCACCGGCTGCGACTTTGAATGGTTTTGTGTTAAATAATAGCTTCTCATTTCAGCTGCTTTTAGTGGTGAAATTTCCGTTGAGTCTCCATCGTCTGTTCTTCACAGCTACGTAGCTTTCTGTAATTACATATTTTGGTGTAAAAATTAATCATCTGAGTTTCTTGTTATTTGGATTAAGTTTAATTCTTCGGTAGTTTTAATATAGCGACCTTGCGATAAGTTAAAGGAATACGTGCGCGCGTGAAAAACAGATTTTGTAAAACAAGATTTCAAGATTTCTAGCATTTATACAGAACCAAGTAGGAAAAAAATAAACGGGTGTCTCGAAAACTCAGACCTCGAAAACTCAGACCTCAGACCCCCGAAAAACTCAGACCCCCGGGTGTATCGAAAACTCAGACCCCCGAAAAACTCAGACCCCCGGGTGTATCGAAAACTCAGACCTCCGAAAAACTCAGACCCCCGGGTGTATCGAAAACTCAGACCCCCGAAAAACCGAAAACGCACTCGCCCAAAATCGTTGAGAGATTAGTCTCCCCGGTTGCGAAATGAAACACTGACCAAATGTAGCACCATCGTAGTTGGAGCTGAGAAGCGGAAGAAATATCTCGTTGCTGCCAAGACATGCAAGAAAGGAATGTACGAGTGCATCGTTTATCGGGATCACTCCAGTTGTACTTGTCCCTGTTACAGGTATAACAGCATTTGCAAACACAGTCTGTGTGTTTCTGAAATTGAGGGAATTTTAAAAGAACACTTGAACTATATTGCCAAGTCACCACGGTGCTCGCTTCCATCCAAAAGTGGTCTTGTTGAGCCAGCTAAAGACGCACAAGGTAAAAAGGTGGAGCCCATAAAAATGCATAGAAAAGGCCAAGCCGAAGTATTGCTGTCCAGAAACATCCATTCACGGAGATACACCACAACAACCTACCTTTAGTAGTTGGTTTCCTGGACGACCAACCAAACGCAAAAGATTGCAGGCATTGCAGAGTGGAATTCCCGCGGAGGCGACAAATCGTTCCTTTCGACATGATTTTGTCTCATCAGGAAAAATTGATGTACCCTTGTCCTAGTGACCCAAGGCGCAAGCTCCCCTCAACACAGAACACTACAAAGTACTACTGTGTCAAGCGAAGTTACATTAAATCGCACTTTCCTTATTTCCATTCATCCTTCATTGAAATTCCTTCAGACGTTCTCGGCCGCTTGCGACCATCCCACATCAACATGCTATGCATGATATGTGCCGGGCCAAAGGGTTTGATTTTCAGCCGTTTTGGCCTGAAAACGGGTATAGATTTTGACCATTTTGGTCTTCAATATGGTGTTTTGCCTACTGGTCTGAAATGGGATATAGATTTTTGCCATTTTTGCTTAAGGGGATATTTTTCCCGGAAATTTTAAGGGTCAGGTCTGAAATAGGGTAGGGGAAATCACATATTTTGATCTGAAATAGGGTATGGGTTTCAAGAAACGTGCCGCACAACCCCTCCCCCCCCCCACCCCTCCAGATTTTTGGGATTCCCCCCCCCCCCCCGTATAGCATAAAGAAGAAAGAAAGCCACAGGGCACCGACGGTCACGCAATACATACAATAAGCTTTCCCGAATCGATAGAAATATCTATCAAACAAGTTATATTTTGCTATTCGATTATCGCTAAGTATAAGCACGTCAGTAGACCCTGTCATAATTAATTTGTCATAATTAGTTAATTTTCGAGGGTCTGAGTTTTCGATACACCCGGGGGTCTGAGTTTTTCGAGGGTCTGAGTTTTCGATACACCGGGGGTCTGAGTTTTTCGGGGGTCTGAGTTTTCGATACACCCGGGGGTCTGAGTTTTTCGGGGGTCTGAGGTCTGAGTTTTCGGGGTCTGAGTTTTCGAGACACCCAAAAATAAACACGTTATTCGCCGGCCTTGGTCGGTCCGTATAGGTAAAACTGTGCCCTCGGTCTCGAGTACGGCCCTCGGCCGCAGCGGCCTCGGGCCGCACTCGAGACCTCGGGCACAGTTTTTCCCTATACGGACCTCCCGGCCGGCGAATAACATATATATATTTGCACTCGTCTTTGTGCGTATTCGCACTCTAAAATGCTATGTCGTATAATAAATGGAGCTATTTCAAAAGTGAAAATGTAATTGAAGTGTATATATAGTCTGGATAGATCGAGTCGATCAATTCCTGGCTTAAACATTTCTTCGAATTTCCGGTGATATTTAATATCCCCCAATAGAAAATAACCTATCTAGCGTACCTGCAGACTTCTTCCTGCAGAATTTCGTCGCGCTTTTTTTAACAAATCGTCGATTTTTAAAACAAAATCGTCGTTTTTGTGTCGGTAATTTTCGGTAACATTTCACGCATTTGATATTTTCTATCTGACCACGATAATTTGTGTTCGTCGTTTGTTAATGTAAATTTAATCGTAGCTAATCTTCAGGATCGTCGCGACTTTCATTTCGTCGAAAATATCCATACAGAGTCTCAGAAAGCTTAGAGCTACTGAAAAATCTTGAGGTTTATTTCGCCAAACAGTATAAAAACAACACATTAAAGGTATGCAAATGTATCTTTGAAATTTAATCCGGAGAGCAACTTTTTATGTTTGTTTTGCTAGCAAATGTTGATTCTACCTTCATAGGGGATGCTATAAGTAATCAAGTCTAAATATATGTTTTTGACGGTGGCTGATAACTTTTCTGTTCTTTAGTTTCAACTTGCATATGAGAGTAGATTTGGTGGATCGAGACAATGTTTAATATCTCTAACGCTTCTGTCTGCTACTCAAAACCCAGCCCAGTTTATCGAAGTAACCAAGGAATGTGCACTTGAAATCTACGAATAGACTTGTAAACAAATTGACGTTATGTCGATGTCACGTGAACTCATCTGGTCTGAAAGATTATGCAGCGTGGCTTGTGGCAGCGTGGGGACGATTTTTATCAAGCTTTTTAAATTTTGAATCTTCCTTCTGAGAAAAGAATGAGTTTGATTGTAACAGCCGTGTTTAAAGCCACTATTGGCTTACTTGTGAATAAAGGCAGAGATAAGGCAGCAGAGAAGCTGAAAGATGGCGATGTAACAGATCAGAAATTTCGTAGCTTGATCGTGCGTGAAATCGATGATATCAAGTCGAAGTTGGATGGATTATCAAGGAAAGATTTGTTAGCGAGTATCAGCTTCTTTGAAGAAGGAATCGAGTTGCTGTACGAAGTGTTTGACAAAGCAAGGTCCAGAAGCGAGCACGGCGCGGTAACAGCACAAGCGGCTTGCGCCGAGGCATTTTCTGTCGCTGAAGAAATGAGAAACTTGACACTTACTGGCCTGGGTGAATCAGCTAAGATGGCACTTTCTAAAGCAAAGGAGAGATTCAAAGATTCTCGCAAAGAAGCTACAAGGGCCTTCGCTAATGAAGCTCTAGGGATTTCTGACCGCATTCTAGCTATGCAATATCGAGTTATGGCGACAATACTAGAGACAGTAGACAATCCCGTGGACGCCGTAGCACCATGTAGAGTGTGCATTAAAGAACTAAACTGTCTGCCAGCAGTTCAGAATAGTTTTGCTGTTCAGCTAAAGAAAGGACAGAAAAGCATCCAAGCAGTAATGGGATATTTTAGTAAAGAAGAACGTAGGAAAATCATTTCCAGTGTCTGTCACGTGAATCGTACAATCTACGATGTCACGCAGGCAGTCGGTAAAGGCGGACCGCTCATGATCTTGTCTACTGTTAATACCGGTGAAGAGAAAGTTGATCCATTGCGTGACGAAAGAGTAACAAAAGTTCTGCGTAAAAACGGCATGGATCACTGCCTTGTAACACCATGGTCATTTGGTCAGGAGGGTGAAGAGGAGCACAAGCTGAGGAACCCGTGGGGAATCGCTACAAACTCCAACGGACAATTCATTGTAGGAGACCGAGGGGTTTGTAACGTGAAGGTGTTTGACAGCAACGGCAAGTTTATGAATCATTTCAGTCTTCCTGTTGATGACGTAAAAAAAAGTTTGAAGAAATTGATGATCTAGCCACCGACATGAATGACAACATCTATGTACCCGGTCAGCGTGAAGAAGCCTGGGGTTGAGAGTTATGGGCATGTCGTTTTGGTATTTAATGACACCGCTGACCTGCATCACGAGTTTTCTGTGGAAAGAAGCAAGTGGGGAATAACAAGGCTGACAATCCATGACAGTGGCAAGGTGCTGGTACTGACGGACCCTGAGGGAAAGGACATAGTTCATGTGTACGATACTGAAGGACAGTTTGTTCGTAGTTTTGAAGAAGGAATTTGAAGAGTGCGTTACGATATCACCGCTGTTAATGATGGCCGTGTTATGGTATTGGACAGAGATCAGACGAGCGGAGATTGCTATGTTCATATATTCAGTGAACAAGGTAACCATCTTAACAAGTTTAAAGTAAAACCCGAAGGAGATTACATTCTCTTTCCTAGAATTGCATTTCACCGGGCAAGTGAACATGTCGTCGTTGCAGCAAAAGTGGAAGAGCGCCTGCAGTTACAAATATACACCAAAGATGGTGAGTTTGTGCGCAGCACTCAAATCAATGAAGAAGGGTTTGTTTACTTACGAGGAATGGCAGTGACTACTGAGGGACGCATTGCTGTAGTTTTTGTAAATAGTGATTATGAGAATGGAAAGGTACTCGTTGTTTGAAAAATATGACGTCATGTAGCCACATTGACAATTGAACATTTGTTTTCGCAAAGAAAGAAAAGGAAATTTATGTAAATATTAATCCGACAAAGTAATTTACGGCCGCATATAGCAGTTCAGTATAATTTACAGGGATTACTGAGTGACTGTGGTTATGACCACTGTGAATTGTTGTAAAATGGGTGAACCTCCATTAACTACAGATAGAGAATCTATAATAATAATAATATATGGAAACCCATCATAGTTATGATAGAGAATTGTTGCTAAAGACGCTAATTCGTAGTTGTCAGTTTCCGTGCATTGTGAAATGCCAACATAGTAGAAAGTATGAGATTGAACACCTGACATCATCAAATCGACACCGCGCGCTAAAATGAAAAATCGCTAAAACTCAGAGGAAAATTAAAGAGAAGAAGGTTTATTTTCATTAGCGAGTCGGAGGTGGTTTAACTTCCTTTCTCATCGCAAGCACGTCAAACAAAAACTATTGAACAAAACAGCTTTTTAATAACCAGTATTTCAATAAATCCATGGTAGACGTTTCGTATCGGAATGTTCGGAAAATGTAACCTGTTCGAGTTTTTTACTTAGACGTAAGACGTTACAAGACGTTTCGCACATTAATTAGGAAATTAGAAATCGTGCCCCGTAAGGCCATGTTACACGAGGCAATTTTCCTTGTAACTTGCAACGCAACGATGACGCCTGAAAAACATTTCAAGTTGCAGATTTGTTTGCAATTTTTTTCGCAACTTGCAACGCGCCTTTTTCCGGCCGCCATCTTAAAATCTGCGCGAGCGAAATACGCGCTCTGATTGGCTCATTTAAACAAAATTGCGTTGCAAGTCGCGATTGACATGTCACACGCAGCAACTTGTCTTGCAACGTTGCGAAAAGTAGAGGATAGAACTACTTTTCTTGCAACTCGCGACGCAACATTTTTGTTGCGTTGCAGTTGCAAAATGTGGTGTTACACTAAGCAATTTTTCTTGCAACTCGTGCCGCAACAAAATTGCGAGAAAAGTTGCAGGAAAAATTACCTCGTGTAACATGGCCTTTAGTAGTGTGGGCTTATATGAAGTATAACCCCGCACTAAGTCATGGGCAAAACAAATGGGTTTGTCTGTTAGTGGGTCTACCTGAATATAATTGGACGTCTGGCCAACACATGGTCAGCAAAGTGATTGTATAAACAGATGTCATATCAGAGCTCATTGAATTGTAAAATATATCTTATAACAGGATTTCTAAGCTTTATCCAAAGTAAATTCCCGAAATAACTTGGGATTTTAAAGTTTAAAGTTTTTTAAAAGCTTTCAATAGAGTGGTAAAGTGTGACGTCACAAATTTTCAAATTTGCGAAATTATGAAATTTGATCAGCTATTCGGGGAAAGCATGCCAAAAACGTCCACTTGCCAAAAATTAGCTATCCATTGCAATTTTCGCCTGAGATACATGTATCATTTTTGTGACGTCATGACTTTAGTATTCTATTACAACTTACTTCAATGAAATAGATTCCGGTCTCGATGACTCAATCTATTAACACAACAAACAGTTGTTGTTTTAAACAATTCTCCACCAAAATGGAGGTGAATAGCAAAGAATATCCGGAGTTTCAGTAGCCAA
This sequence comes from Desmophyllum pertusum, assembly GCA_029204205.1. Taxonomy (NCBI): domain Eukaryota; kingdom Metazoa; phylum Cnidaria; class Anthozoa; order Scleractinia; family Caryophylliidae; genus Desmophyllum; species Desmophyllum pertusum. Next base: position 32,759 of record MU826903.1, on the reverse strand, counting down.
TCAGATCGGGCGAAAAGCACTATTCACTTGTGCGGTATATAATAGGGAGCTTATTAAGCAAACCAAGACGGCAACGAGAACGTCACTATAAACAAAAGGTTTAATTAGCAGTACAATAGCTCTGCACGTGCGTTTATAATTATTTGTACATTTCTTGGCCGTCCTCTGCAAAATCAACAATGTGAAATGAACAAATTCTGCGTATTTTGGAGAACGTGAACCGTGACGGCAAACATTCCATATTTCTATTCGGAATTGAAACGCTGTCTTTACATAATCAGTTGGAGCACAAGAACTTGTTGATACATTTGGTTTGATTTCGGCAACTGATAGCAGAGCGGTCAGAGCGACTTCGATTTCTTGCGCGTAATATATTCCATACTAGCCGGTTCACTGATTCTCGCGAGAAACGAGACACGTCTCGCGAGAAACGAGACGAGAGGTGATAACTTACTTTTGGGCGGTACTTTAGTTCTTAAAACCGATCGAAAAAACTGAACTGTTCTAGATAACTGCGAGATTCGTGGGCGTTCGTAGGCGTTGTCACGTTGCTTAAGCTGCCTAATAATAACATTTATTATATGGCAAACTGGTCCACGATAAAAAGGAGCATTCTGATTGGTTCCCGGAGCGGTCTGAAGTTTGCAATACGGACCGCAAAGATGGACCGCTCACGAACTCATTTCGCCAAATTCCTTTTATGAAACATTGAACAAAAGAAAACTGTTTTCTATTAAGTAGAACATTTTTTTCCTCGTGTCTGGCGGACAATTTTGGTTAAACTTTCGCAAAGTGGCCTGAAAAATGTAAGAATATGCTTAGCTTTGGCACGCGCGCGTTAGCCGAGAATGGTTGCACTAATTTCTCAGCAAAATGTTTTAAAAATCCATTATAATAAAAACTTTATTGAACTAGCTTGTTCGGTCCGTATTGGGAATTATTGATCTCGTTCTTTTTTTGAAAGTTTATGGACCGAAGAGGAAGGAGAGGTAAATAAACTTGCAAAAAAAGAACAAGGCCAATATTTTCCCAATACGGACCTCACTCTAGTTCAATAACATCTATTTACAGCTGCAAATACAGTGCTATAGACACGCTATTAATTAGTATTTTTCTGGTACGAATTATACAAGAAATGGTGAATGGAAACAACACATAAGCCCACACACGTACGCACACTGTGCGGACCTATTTTTATGAAACGGATAATTAGTATCACATATTACAAGTCCAGAAATATCTAAACCATTGATTAAAGATAAAATGTAACCCGAGATTTAACGATGTACAAACATATTAGTTGTTTAGGAAATCTGCCTTTAAATTTTTTTTATATGTACACAATTAACTCTGTATAAACATATAGAAGGAATGATGTAAAACAGAAAATACTGAAGATTCGAGATGTAATAGAAAGCACTGAAAAGACAGAAGAATGTAAACTAAGAGAAGCCAACATGTAAAGTAGAAATAATATTGTGATGAGGTTTGAACAATGACTTGAAAGACATTAGAAGAACTGATTGAGAAGAGATTGTAAAGTAAGAGACACTTAGCATGCATGTTCAATGAATAAAATGTTGTTCTAACTTCAAGGATGCGGTGATCTGTTTTGTCGAAGCTGGAGTATCTCTGCTAAGTGAGTGAGCTTTTCCCTGCAAATATACAGCATTACCGCTGTGAATTGTTGCTAAATGTAAGGGGGTAAAGCGGGCCTTACTACAGATAGAAAGTGGCTGCTAAGGATGCTATAGTTAACAGTTTCGCACGTTGTGAAATGCAGCATAGTAGAAAGTATGAGATTAACACCTGATATCACCAAATCAACATGACGATACCGCGCGTTCGATTTCCCATCAGGAAATTTTAGGATACATTTCTATGGTTTAGCATTTTTTCAAATAAATGCTGGAAACTCAAATAAACACTGGTACCTCGAATAAATTCCAGGAGCATTTACAGTCGAACCTGTACATGTATTTAACGGCCTAAGTTCTTGCAGGTTCCAATTTTTGCGGTATTTTTATTTCAGGATTAAAAAAAAAAGGTTCCCGCAAAAAACTTTTTCCGCAAAAAGTAACTCGTAGTTGAAAAATTGAAAAACGGAAAGAAATCGTCCAAATGTTGATCAACTGATGCCGCGTTATTATCGCTGTTTTAACCATTATCAGAGCAGTAAACCACAGCTTAACAAGATGTTACTGCGATAGACTAATAATTAAACCCTGATTATAACGTGTTTTATAAGTGTACGTTACGTTGTACATACCGTAAAGTTCCGAAAGTAACGGCCCTCGTTACTTTCGGAATTAGCAGCCTTTGGGCTCGCTACTTTCTGGGGCTCGCTACTTTCGGTGGGTCGTTACTTTCGGGGAACAAAAACCGTCAAATAAAGCTTGTGGTGCGAGCTCGTATAAATTATACGGGTTTTGTTTTTACAACGCGCAACATGGACGTATGAAGCTTTGTGGCATAAGGATAGCTTCCCTTGTAGTAAAGTTCCTTATTGTGATCAAGTTATGACACTGAACGAAGATTATTACTTGTACATTTGACTATTGATTGGAAAAAAATATGTATATTATTTATAATTAAAAAAAACCCCTTGCAATCGCTACTTTCGGGGGGCTCGCTACTTTTGGGATTCATTAGCAGCCACAAAGTTTTGACCTTACTTTCGGGGTCGCTACTTTTCGGGGGGTCGTTACTTTCGGAACTTTACGGTATATCAAAAAACAACAATGTTACGTTGTATTACAAACATGTTGTAATTCCAATTGTAAGCAACCAGTTGAAAATCGCAAAAATTAATTCCTTTCTCGAAAAACCAGCCTCTGCCAATCGCAAAAATTAGATCCCGCAATACAGAAAAAATCGCCAATCTGAAAAATAAACTCACACAAAATGATTTAGTGCCACGTGGTAGAGCTGTTTTAGGATCCGACACAGCAGAACCCAACAAAGAAAAAGTAATTCAGTTGTAAGTGTGTAGTATTGCTGTCCAAAATGACAAAAAAGCAAATAAAGAAAACTCCAGCATTTCTCCGATCATGATTGGCTGAAAGGACAGGTCACTTGATTGACAGAAACATGTCACGCAATGTTTTTGGAACAAACGAACATTGCATCGAGACCATGAGAAATATTATGGCCATCAGATATTTTCACTGACCAAAGCTTCACAGTATTTGGTCTCGTTTTTGCTTTAAGGAAATAGGTTTTTTTTTTAAGAAACCAGAAAAGTAGCTGATTTTGTGGTAAACGCCGATACGTAATTTTTTTAAATCTTTTACCGCAAATAAATGTCTGGGATATTGGTCTGATTCGACTTCTGTTGACTGTAACAAAAGGTCCGCATGGCGTACATATGGTTATTGCACATCTTTAAAATTTGTTTTGGTATATTCAATCCAATAATTTTCAGTGTTGCTTTCTATAAACTGTTCAGGATTATTCATCATATATAGTACTCCCGTACAACGTATCCACCGGGCCATATCCATTTCTGGTATCTCTAAGTGATGAATTGCATTTCATTATATATTTTGTGTGAAACAAATCTAAAGAAACTAATCTCCTGTATCTTCCTACAGCGTTTCCTCTAATAAATGGCAAGTTATTCTTCCTCCTACAGAAAATGCAGGCGCGCATTGGCAGCTGCCCTAACGTTGTTTCTGTGTGCGTTTTGTTCAAAATTTAATATGGATTGAATTACAGCTCTGTGAGCTAATTCGAGAACGAGTTTTAACTCCTGAATACGAAAGAAATGAACGGTTGTAGCATATGGTGGACAAATTTCACTCGCTCAATCGATGGACTGCAATTTATTAATTTATAAGAATGCAATATATAGAAAGGCTGACTGTATAGTTGGGATAATTTTTCCTGTATTTCGTCCGGCACGGCCTGACTTCTTCAGGGAACTTACTTTAAGAAAAAACTAAATTCAAAACACAATGAGACAAATAATATAAGATTGCAAGCAAAAAACGATACAATTCAAATAACTGAGAAACAAAAGAATATACGTTAGCAAGATAATACATGAAAGCTATATACAATGTTTATATTTCTTCTCGCCTGTTGATACCCTTGGGTTCAAGGGTTAGTAGTATAGTGGTTGGGGGTACGAGATCATTTTGAAAAATGCTCTCAAACTCCCAACCACAATCCTACTTCCCAGCTTTGGAATAAAATATTGGAATAAAATATTGGAATACTAAAATGGAATAAAAATATTGGAATAAAATATTGGAATAAAATATTGGAATAAACTGGAAATCAAATATTGGAATCTGATGCCAAAATCAACCCTGAGGTTCAGAAATGGAAAATAGAAAAACAACCTCTTCGTTCAACACCCTTCCCAGCTTTGGAATAAAATATTGGAATAAAATATTGGAATACTAAAATGGAATAAAAATATTGGAATAAAATATTGGAATAAAATATTGGAATAAACTGGAATCTGATGTTGAAATCAAATTTTCAAAAACGACCCAACACACCAGAACCACAACAACTCCCGCAAGCTGTTAGAATCTGATGCTGAAATCAAATATTGGAATCTGATGCTGAATTCAACCCTGAGGTTCAGAAATTGAAAATAGAAAAACAACCCCTTCGCTCAACACATTGATTCTTTATTGGAAATCAAAAACTTCACCAAATACATAGTCAGCGCTTTAACCTTGCATTCAGTATTGGAACAAAATAATTAGAATGAAAAAAGTTTATTGTTGTTTTATATTGTAATGCCCATATGCATAGCTTGTTATTCCATCTTCATGAATATATCTTTTATTATCAAAACAACTGAGAGACACTTTGTTTATCTCATAACTTCCAAGCTGATGGTTTTGACTTCTGATGGTTTTCATCTTGTGATGCATCTGTTTATTATTGAATAGTGTTTCTTTATAGTTTCCATGTGTGATATTGTTTTTTATGACATTCTTTTTAATTCCCTTTGCTGTCTTTCCTTCTTGTTGGTTGTCTTTAAGGTAGCTGTACATTTTTGAACGCAAACCAACAAATTCACGAATGGGGACTCCTGCTGCTTCATCTTTGAATTTGCCGATTATTTTCTTGTTTGTCTTGTCAAAATATTGTGAGCTTTCATTGTAGTCACTGTTGTCAAATCTATCTTTATCATTCCAAAAGTCTTGATATACATCTTCAGCCTTAATCTCATATGTGAGACTGTCTGTGTCTGTGAATAATAACTTGGCTTTGTCTCCATATTTGATTTTAATATAGTTGTAATGGAAATCATACATCAACGTTTTGCTTAAGTCAAGGATACACATACCCACATAAGCCGGCCGGTTAAGAGTAAGTGTTTCTTTGATCTTATGCACAGCTACTAAATCTTTGTTGAAGATCTTGCTGCTGACATATGTTGGTTTGCTTGTTAATTTCAACAGTTTCTTTTCATCAGTCACTAATCTAACATCTACCCGCTTTCTGATGTTTTCCATAGTTTTCCCGAATACGCTGTTATTCATAAGTTTGAAGAAGTCCTTTTCAAAAGCATTTTTGGCATTCTTGCGTTTTTCAGTATTGAAGTCAATATATTGTCTGAGCCAAGGGGTTTGATTAAATTCGAGGACTCGGTGGACTTTTGTTATTTTCAAACCAAGGTCAAGATATAATTGGAGGCTTCTGTAATGCAGCACATACTTTTCTTTGTTGCCCAATGTTGGAATCAATTTATGTACAAGACCTGTTGATATGTTATATTCATCAGCAATTTTTTTGCAATAATCTGACAACATGTCTTCTGTTACTTTCACTTTTTCTGGGCCAAGTGGGTAGTCATTATGAAGATTATGTAATCCTTCAGGGTATTCAAGGTCAACTTCCAGTATTAAACCTTTCTTGCTTTCTTCAGTATATTTGGCTAAGTTTGTTTTATCAATCTGACTTTGTGTCATCCATTTGAACCCACCCGTTGGAAGATACTGACTCATTGCCCAACCGTATAGATTATTTGCATCAAGATACATAATATATTTTGAGGGTGCATTATCATCATATGTTTTCAAGTATTTATTGTTTGCTTTTCCATAACGATTTGCTATATAGCTGATTCCACCCCGCATACCCTTTTCAATAAACTGAAACATATCAATATCAACCATAAGCTCTAATTCAATTCTTGTCATTTTCAACATTGCATCCCATGATAGTCCAGGACTGGTGAAATAATGGCAGGGGTCTAGTTTGTAGTATTCGAGACAAGTTTTCCTGAAGGATTCAAATACATCAGCAAGCAACAGGATGTCCGATTCAAGATATAAGTCATGATACTCACCCATGTTTTTAAAGAGAATGTATTCCACACACTTTGAGCATGTTGATAGTCTTCAGTTGATATGTGGTTATCATTTAATATGCTGTAAAATTCTTCTTTTGATGGCAGTGTTTCATTGAACTTATCAAAACTATCCATGAAGTCGTAAGGGTAAACTCCTTTTCTTGTCATTAACTCAAGCTTTTTGCCTTCAAATATTTGAGAGGTATATTTCAATGATTGTTGTGGCAGATTGCTTACCAGCTTTTCAAGACTGGAGCTCATGAATTGGAAACTATCAAGAAACACAAGATGATTGCCAAGCATGAAAGCCATGTATTTTTCCATGTTGTTTGGTATCGCATTGATATTCATCTGGACCTCTTCTCCTTTCTTGTTTTTGTATGCATGCTTTTTGACGATGGCTCCAATCTCTTGCATTATGAAATGACTGTCATATCCTCTCAAATTGTGGAAGATAACAGGTATTTTTATTTCTTCATGGCTTATTCTCAGTTTAAGATTGCAGTCTTGATGTGCTGATCCTCTGAATTTACCAGTGATATGACAATGATCTCTTACTCGAATGTTTTTCTCAGCATATTTCTTGTCACAGATATGACATGCTTCTGCTTTTTGGAATGCTTCTTCATCTTCTTTTGTCATTCTCAATGGTTTGTTGAATGATCGTTTCATTTGCCTTTTACAATATTTGACTTCATGCAGCATTGCTTCCATGAATTTGTGTACTGCATTGACACCTCTGTATTTCATCACAGGTTTGCTGTACTTATCATCATAACAACAAACAATCTTGTAGCCATACCCACAGTCTGTATGCTTCTGATATGCTTCAGTGAAGGATTTATCATCAGCAAGTTGACATCCTTGGATCTTTTCTGTTATGGCCTCAAAATCAGCATATATGACAAATGGTATTTGTTGTTGTTTATTGAAGTTGTTGAATTTAAGAATATTATTATCCTTATCAGGCATTTTGATTGCTTGTGTTCCATTCAATTGAAGGCAGTTATCTTTGTGATTGTTCAATACTCTTTCAGAACTGAAACATTGCAGACAGTACATGCAAAAGTGCTTCTTTTCCTGATGTTTGGTTTGGTTATACATGAATTTATTAAAATCCTTTATGAGGACATAATGTTTGTTTTCATCTTTTGTTACCAATAGTAGTTCCATATGATCTTCATACTGTTCTTTCGATATATATATTGGGTATGGTTGCTTTACTTCATAACTGAATACATTTATTCTGATGTTATTCATTTTCTCAATTTGATTGAACTGTTTGACGGCTACTGGAAATGTGACTCCTGTGTAGTCCAATTGGTTGATATATTCCTTGTCAGATTTTTTGATTCTCTGAGGGTATTTAGCTTGTGGGTTTAAGTGTCTGATGTGACACCATCTGAAGCATTCATTATCCTCATTTTTCATATTAATCAATCCCTTTGCACTGTTTCGGAGTTCTTGTGGTAGTTGAATATATGAGGAACCTTTCATTGGTTGGTATAGCACCACATTGAGATAATGGCTGTCAACAGATTCAATAGTCCAACCAGAACCTTCAGATACCCATTGAGCTATCTTATTCAATATGAGGTCTTTTGACGCTTTCAGTGATTCATCAACCTCAAGATTATTCACAATTGTATGAGGCACACTGTTGAAATAAGAGGTTTTGTATATTGTGTCTTTGCTTGTTTGTTTGATGAATGTAACCTTCAATGTTTCAACGAATTTCAAGCCTTTCATATCTGTGAGGATGCTTTTAATATGATGCTTTATGGCCAGTCTTGTGGTTTGCAGTTGTGCCTGCGGATTTGTGTCATTTTTGATATGGATTTCAAAAGACTTTGTGTAGCCTTTCAGAGCTTTATTGACTTGTTCTATCTTTGTTCTTGGTAGTGGAACTGGTTTCTTTGTCCTCGGCGTTGGGACTGGTTTAGATTCATCTTCATCTTCATCAAAAGCCCGTTCTCTCTTGGTCCTTGGGAATGGGACTGGTTTGTAACCATCTCTGAATTCTAATGGCGGAAGGATTATGTTGTTTTCATACTCTTGTACCTTCTGCCTTACACTCTCTCGAGCAGATGGAATCGGCTTTATAAGTTGTGGTTTGACATTTTTGGATTGCGTTTGTGTTGTTTTAAACATTTGAGTTTGCGGTGTTTCAAACATTTGCAACAACAGTTTGATCAGTTGAGATTTGTTTAATTTCTCGAGATCGCGTTGGTTCATATAATATGTTGAGATAATATTTTCCATTTTATTATACTATTGAATATTATTTTGTTCTTAAGCCTTAATAAATTTACTATAGTCTTTTTTGATTTTTTGTATTTTGGTGCGTTTGAAATAACCCAAAATTTGAGTTATTTTAAAACAATTATAGAATTTGTGGTGTTTTCTTGATCAGCTTCCGCACGTTATTTGCATGCTTCTGTGTATCAAGATGGCACCATTTCCCAGCTAATGAGTAATCTCTATTCCCACATGAAGGACATAGCCATGATTTATTCAACATGTACTTAGTCTTGCTTCGTGTAATAGCTTGATTCCTATCTTCTTCACTTGAATATTTGATTGGTCTTCCCATTATATAATATCTATATATAATTATTTCTTTATATCCTATATAGTGCGTTTAAAATGTATTTTTACATCAATTCAATTATCAAGCATATAGTCAATCAGAATCAGATCACATATTCTTCAATCATATCACTCAAATCACGATACACACGCTGAACACTCATGCCCTCATCTCTCTCTCCATCAAAAGAGGAAGATACACTTGGTGTTATCATTGGATTGAAATTAACAATGACACTGTGTTCACTTGAGCGATCACATGGGTAAGTATGCTTTATATTCCGTGGTCTTATATATTCTTCTATACCAGTTTGTTGATCACTTCTGTTGACATATTTTATTTCCCACTTTGAGTTGTCTATTTTTGTGATTTGCTCATCTGCTTTCAGTTCACAAAGATTAGAATAACCACATTCAAACTTAACAGTATAAAAACTAATAGTGCCATCATGATGTTTGTCAAATACTCTGTTTCCATCATATTTGTCTATGAAGTCGTCAATAGTCATCCCAGCTTCACAATTAGAATCATCACAATAAGAATCTTCACAATCAGAATTAGTGCATATCTTGTTGCGTTTCTTCACAATCAGAATCATCACAATAAGAATCTTTACAATAATAATTAGTGCATTTCTTTTCGCGTTCAAATACATCTGAAATGTTAGTCATTTGTTGTATATAATATCTATATGTAATTATTTCTTTATATCATATAGTGCGTTTAAATCTTTTATAGCATATTTATATCCTTCAAATTTCAAGTGCGTTTAAATCCTTCATTGGTATCCAACTGTTAAATTCATCACTATACCCCTTCCACTTCACTAAAGCTTGTTTCTTCTTATAGTTCCTCCGAATGACTTTATCAATACGAAAAACATCCTGCTTGGCTTTTAATAATTCAGGTTCATAGAAACTCCCATAGATATCTTCACCTCTGAGATCTTTTAGTTTGTATGTGATTGGATTAGTGTATTGCATCTTATCAACTGTGAACACTTCTTCTGTCCAGTTTGGTGTATAACCCTTGTCAAACACTTTCCGTTTATATTTACTTATTCTTACCTTGTCACCAACTTTGAATTTTGGTTTTGATGATAACGACTCCATTTCACCATATAGATTGAAATATACAACTCCTTCATTTTTCCTTTTGCTCGCTTCAATAGGTGTCATTTTAATGCTTGAATGCTTTGTACTATTGTATTCTTTTACCAACTGAGGTAGCATATCTAAATATTGTGTTGTATTTTTAGCTGTGAACTGTTTCCACATTTTATTTTTCATTGTACGATTCCATCTTTCAACAACTGATGACTTCTCTTCATTTTCTGTTGAATACAGTGTAATGTTGTGTTTATCAAGTAACGATTTCATATGTTTGTTATAAAACTCAGAACCTTTATCTGTCCATAAAAACTTTGGTTTTCTACCTTCTTTGAATATCGTTTTAAATGCTTCAGTAACTGTCTCGCCTTTTTTATTTTTTAATGGTTCAATCCATCCATACTTTGAGAAAACATCAATTACAGTCAACAAATATTTAACCCCTTTATTCCATTTGCTGAATTGTTGCATTTCAACCAGATCTGCAGCCCATATCTCATCTATTCCATTTACAATAACTCTTCTTGTTTTGAAATGCCTTTTGATTGGTTTATGAAGTTCATCGGCTAATTGTTGAGCCCAATCATTATTACTCAACGCCGTTTTCCGTTTTTTGGCTTCTTTTGTTTAACACCAAGACCTAATTTCTGTTTAGTATTTATCATGTTTCTTGCTAACCAATGTCCCCATTGTCTTTCATTATAAGGTATATTGTCAAGAGTTTTTACCATTTTTTTATCTGCTTTATTTTTGCACTTTTTGTCATCTTTACACACAGAATAATCTACATCATGTTGCATTGCTACTGAGTCTGTTTTACCTGTTGGTTGATCATAGATTTCTAATATTTGACCTGTTGTTGGGTTATATCTTACTTGTGAATCTAAATCGTTATACGGACCTGTGTATTTATGGCCTGGTAAGGTAAAACCTCCTTTCGGTTTTGGTAATCTTCCGATCAATTTATGAATATCAACCCTTGACCATATTGGCTTCTATCATAAAGCGGATTCGTTGGATCACTTGTATCAGTATACATACTCATATCATATACCATTCCTTTACCAATCGGTGATATTTTCTTTGAAATATCGCTCGTGAACGAATCCAGAGCTTGATCCAAATAGTTATGCCCAACCTTTTTGATCTTAGATTTAACAAAATCAGATTTTACAGCTCGGCTCAAAGCTTGGCGTCCAACTAAAGATCCCATTTTCAGAGCTCCTTTGAAGAGCTCTGACGCCAAATCGCCCCCATCTTGTGAGGGCATAACTAGTTTTTTGGCTGTTTAACGAACTTGGTCTTCTTGATACCACACTCAGCACATGTGCAGAAAAACATCAATCTACCATTCTTAGCTTGTTTATAGCCAGATGGTTCCACACACTCAGTTTGTTTCTTCTGTTTAACACAATATGATTTAACCATTTTATATATAATATAAGTTACATAATATTTCTGAAATAATTCGTTACAAAACTTTCATTATACATAGTATTTGTCAAACTAAATGGTTTTAATATATCATAATAGCTTTTCTTATATATCAAAGCTTGATGTAAAAAATACAAGCAATAGTAGCCACATAGTACACTATAAATGTTCTGATATTGAGAAGTGTTGTATACTACTCGCGCACCATCTTTTTGAGCTCTTATTTTGAATTCTTCAGGATAATGCATACCAAAACTATCAAAATACCATAAAATCTTATTATTATCATGAGATGGAACACAGCAGACCCAATGCGTACCAACATTTTCATACGAATCAAGATTTATTATGCATGGACTATGTATTTTAAGCATGTGTTCATCTCTCGAAAAAATACCTTTGAAGTTTGGTATTCTTAGATATTGTATCCATTGCATGAGATCAACGTTACTCAGTGGTTTGTTTACAAATGTCGGTTTTATAATATTGTTCCTAATAGAGGGATTCCATTGAATGGGCTGTTTTTGCCTAGCAGTAGTCCTTTTCCTGACTTTTTTTTTTGGACCTTTTTTTTGGTTCCCATACCAATAGAATTTGATGGCCAATTACCAATGAATGGTGGGGGTCTATATAACCCGATTCTTGGAGCTCCTTTACCACCCTTTGGAGGCAAACCCATCTTAGGAGCTCCATTGCCAGTTATCTTTTTAATGGCTTCAATAGCAAGGGGAATGCCTATACTAGCTAGAAGAGCACCTAAGAAGCCGCCAGATTGTTTTTTAGTTGGTTTTACAAATATTTTACCACCTGATTGAAGTGAATTCAGTATTTGTTCTTTCTGTTTCTTTGTCAACAAATGTTTATATTGGATTAGTTGATCAATTTTATTTTGCGGAATGAGGAAACCACCGGTTTGTATTCCTTTTCCAGATATTGCCTTCACAACCTGAGATGCTCCCTCACTTGCCAAACCAGAAAGTGCACTTAACCCAAGTGTTTTAGCAATGGTTGGTGCAAATGCTCTGCCAAGAGATAAAAGTGATGTAAATAATGAACCTCCATAACGGATTGATTTACGGATCTGTGTTTTACTTATTTTGATATCTGACCCTTTACCAAAGGCTTTTGCTTTGATAAGTTTGTTAATTTGTCTATTGGTAAGCATCATTTCATCAGATCCTGATAATTCATTTTTAGTTAATCTGATTGTTATTGCAGTATTTGTTTTATAAGCTTTTGCAAGTCTTTGCTTTTGACCTTCAGATAATTTAACTTTATAAGAATGATAAGTTGTCATATCTCGTATATATTATATGTTATATAATTTTTGGTTACAAAACATATTTATTCTGTTCTCTCTTAAACTACTTTTTCTTAAACAATAACCAATTCATTACCCACCTTGTCAATAACTACCATTTCTTCATACAAAACTATTGCATGCACAGAAAATGCACTATCTGCTGCACTATTTGCATTCAATTTATATCTGAATATCAACTGTTTGGGGTCTCTTGTCATTTTTTCAGTTTGATATGACAAGTCGAAAAAAATTAACGAGTATAAACTCTTATAATTGGAAAGATTCAATTGGGTTCCAGTATTATAATCATTCTTTCTTTGGGTGTATGTCATCAGATCGTTAAAAATTCGTACTATGCTTTCACTGTCATACTCTGATTCTGGATAAAAAACACCATTTCCATATTCAAGGCGACATGTTGTTAAATAGGAACCGTTCGCACGATCAGCATTTATATTAAAGGTATCGAGTTCAAATGGGTTTGTCTCATCATTGTTTGATTTAGCTCGTTGCAAATATACAAATATTGCTTTTACATTATCAATTGAGGATGAAATTTGGAAGAATCCTGAACTATGTGTTGGTGCTGACAATTCATACATTTCACGTAGATATGTCCAGGTTGTCTCTTTCAAATATGAGTTGATAAATTTATCGTATAAACTGTCCTTTGGTGTCAATTTTGGAATCCAAAGTAAGAATCGATTAATAACAACTCGACCATCATCAACAGCATTCAATTTTTGAATCAGCTCATCGTCATCCTGCAGTTCGATGTTAAATTGAAGCTGCATAGGGACCAACATTTTATCTTCAAGTTCTTCAAAAAAAGAGTATCTATTAATAGGTATGATTACATTAACATCATTATTTCCAGTTGTTAGAAGTCGTCTAGCTTCAAATCCAGCATTTTGATTAGCATTGGCAATAAGATGATTTGTATCCAAATACCACAATGAATTCTTTGCTACAGATCTACTATAATCGTCTGAGTATTCCAACAGATTCTTTGCAAAGCTAACCTTGTGCAAATTATCAGTATCGTAAACGATTTTCCCTGCAGATCGAATCATCATATGGTCGATCAGTGAATGTGCTCCATTGATTATTGTGATTCTATCAGCTCCATAAGCTGTGCCATCAGCTAATTTTTGAACTTGAAATTGAACTTCAAAATATGCATTATACCAATCGTAAAATGATGATCTATCATTGATTGTGAATTTATAGCCATTTTTGACTTGATGCTGCCCATTAGCGGGGGTTCTGATAACATCATCGAGTTGAAATCTTACAAATTCATTTCTTTGCAAATATTCATTTGATCTGAAAGCCATTTCTATTATATATTATTATCTTACATAATTTTTCGTTTTCTTTTTAATCCCATTACCAGATATCAAACGGTTCAATATCATATCAGTGCTCTCCTCTTGTTTTTTGTGTTGAGTAGGTGTAATCATTGTTTTTTGCTTTGTATTATTTCGTCTCATATTAGCTAGTTTGCTCATAATTAAATCGCCAGATTTCTCAGATATTTTTTTACCAAGTCGTTCTCCTGTGTGTGATATTCCTGATTCTAATGCTTTTTTGGCTACAGGCTTGGCAAATTTTTTGAATACAGAAGATATGATACTTTTCATTGGCTTTAAAAATATTATCAACAATTAACCCTGATCCTTTGTGTTTGTAAACAAATTTACCTAATTTCGGATGGTAAAACCTTGTGAATTCATATGGTTTCATTATATCATTATATTACATAATTCTTTTCAGTAGCAGCGAAAAAGCTGTATCTGCCCCATTCAAATCAATTTGACGTCGTTTACCATCTGTCATGTATACTCTTATGCTACTAATGGTTGTTTTATTTACTGGATTATAAGCAACTCGGAGAGGTTCTAAAGTAAAACTATACGAGGGCCTCAAAACGGATGTGCTAAAACTGAACAGAATATCGCTTTCTTGACCATCAACCAGTGACTCATTGATCAGATCACAATGCACATTCAGCATATCCGTATCTTGGCTCAGATTAGGCACTCTGATACCTACATTTTCTTCGTCTTTTAGAATAACCTTATCAAATCCTATTAATTCATAAAAATTTGATCGTGTTAAATCTAATTGATAATTTTGGATCATTTTTATTGAAGCCCTAAAAGTTGAATCATTAAATTCTAAATTTATTGGATATATATCCTTTTTCCCTGCTTCTTTTATAACAGTTACATTTTGAATGTGATTATTGATTCCAATATAATCCCAGACTCCTGCTGGAAAAGAAATATCGTGAAATGTTGAACCATTATCAGAGCTGTATGAAATTAATTGATTCTTATATCCGCTATTGATGTTAAACCATGTAAACGACATATTGATGATTCTATTAAGACCAATAACATATTGTGAATTACTATCTAAGATTATCGGTTGAGTGAATTTTGTAATAAAATTTTCAGGTTTATTGTTGCCTGTATTTTTTACTGAATATGACGATAACACTATTTCTCTATCCATATATAATATCGTTAGATTATTTTATATCTTAAAATATTTTTTATACAATGTCTCATGTTGTGCTTTATTAATGCTTGATGTTTTCAGCAGCATATCTGAAATAGCCACTCCAGTGTCTCTTATCTCTTTTGATGTGTTACCAGCCATCATTGAACCTATGATAATTTCCAGTTTTTTAATTAGTTGTTTTGGATTATTGAAAAAGATGATATTACCACCTCTTCCTTTCTTATTTTTAATACCAGATCCTTTTTTTGTTTTTAATTGGTTATCATAAAAGCTAATGTAATTTTTTAGGGCTACAAATGCACTATTAAGCTGTTCATGTTTCAGATTTTTTTCTGATTCACTTATTTGACCCTTTTTATACGTCTTTTGTTATGTTACCCTTTAAGGCCTTTAACTGATTCCGTTATGATTAGCATTATGTACTATCTTTTTCAAATATTTTGTAGTCTTTGTTTGATTCATCGTTGTATCATCAAGTTGTTTTTGAACACTATCATAATTTGGAAGATCCAATCCATCTAATAAGCCATTCTCATCATCAACTTCTTCATCATAATCCTCCTCCTCATCTTCACTCATTATCCCATAGTCTGGCCCCTCATCATAATCATATATTGGAGGCTCTTCTGGAAGATCAAGATCTGGATTCATATATATTTGTTTTTTTCCTTCTAACAAATCTTGTAAACTATCTTCATAAGATGGAGGTTTTGGTACGATCTCATTAGTAGTTTGTCCTATATCATCCGCATATAAATTATCAAGATCAAAATCTTCAAGTTCATCATCGATAGAAATACCATAATCAGGTACTTCTCCTTTTTTACAGGTTTTCTTTTTATTGGTTTTTGCAAATTGGATATCATGACATCATTCAATTTAGATGTTATTGGTTTGAATGCTTTCTTAAAAGACGTTTCACTTACCTTTTCACCTAAATTTCTTTCCGTTATTGTATCACGGACAAAATTAATTTTATTCCCAAGTTTGCTTTTATTTTTCGCAAGTTCCTGCCATTTAAGTAAACTCATTTTATTATATTATTACATTACATAATATTTTTTATAAGTTTTTTAATGACAAAATATCGAATATTAAATATAAAACGAGTTGTACTACATAGTGTACTACATCATGTACAACATCACGTAGTACATGATGTTGTACTGAATAATGTAACATAATAATATAAATGAAAATTCCAAACTATGATGGTGAAGATAGTAACATGAATTTTAAACAATTGTATGACTTTATGCCTGATAATACTTTTAGAATGTTAATTTGTGGGCCTTCAGGATCAGGAAAAACAAACACTTTAATGCATATGCTTTATAACTTAATTTATTTTGATAAATTATATCTCTATGCAAAAAATCTTGAACAATCGAAATATCAAAATATGCAAAAAACATTTAAACCAATAAGTGAAGAGGTTGGTTATGATATTATAGAGGCGAGTAATGATAAAATTATACCAGTATCTGGATTAACAGATGATAATCAAAAAAGTAGTCATATTCGATGATTTCGTGTGTGAAAAGAATCAAAAACCGTTGATTGATTATTTTATCGGAGGTAGACACTACAATTGCAGTGTTATTTATCTTAGCCAGTCGTATTACAAAACACCAAAAGATATACGTCTTAATTGTTCCCACTTTTGTATATATGATTTCCCAAGCAATAATGAAAAATCAATGATATGCCGTGAAAATGGTATCAGTAAAGAACAATACAAGAGAGCAACTGAAGATCCGTATTCATTTCTGTATATTGATAAGCCAAGGAAATTCATAACAAAAAATTTTAATGAAAACATATAATCTAATATAATAATATAAAATGAGTTACTCAAATGGGTTGTTACCAGATCAATCTTCTGATCACCAACTTCAAGGAAATTCAAAGGGTGAAAAAGGAGATCAAGGTATTGGATTTCGATTAACTGATGATGGTAATTATAACATGCAAAATAAACGGTTGGTTAATATTGCTGATCCAATCGAAGGTCAAGATTCTGTCAACTATATGACAATGAAAGGACAAACGCTATTATTAGATGGTACTAACCACATGACTTCAAAATTAAACATGAATGGAAAGGATATAATCAATTCTGGTGATATAATTATGCAGAATAAATTAATCAAACAGATGGGGAATCCCGTTGGCGATCAAGATGGTGTCAATCTATTAACACTTAATTCTGGATTAAATAAAAAAATGGATGAGATCGATGGGGATCTTGATATGAAGAATAATAAGATATTATATGTTGAAAACAATCCTGATCATAAATTTGATGATGAATACACTCATATCGTTCGTGATGTGAAGTCAGTTGTTAATAAAGAATACCTTAACCAAAAATTTCTGAAAAAGAACAAAGATGAGACTTTTTTCGATCTGAAAGGTCAATTAATTAAAAATTCAGAATCATTTAATCTAAGTTCATACGATGATCAAAGTCTTGTTCCAAAAAATACATAGATCAGACTGTGACAAAAAAAGCTGATAAAAACAGTGTGTTGCTTCTAGATGGTACTAATAAAATGACTTCAGATTTAGATATGGATCATAATGATATGAAAAATATTAATAATGCTTTGATAAGAACAGCCACAATACCCGTTTTAAACACGATGACCCCTCCTAATCCTCAAGATATGAGAGCAATTAATAAATTATATTTAGACAAACGAATCAAAAATATTCACGGTTCAAGTGATCTTGATATGAAATACCATAAAATTGTTAATTTAGCAACTCCTCTCAGTCAAGAGAATGGTGCCGCCGTTAATGTTGCCTTTGTGAGTGAGGAATTGAGAAAATCAAACACACTGATAACTATTAATATGAAGAAATATGTTGATGAATCTCATATTTCAAGTTCAAACAACAAAAAGATTTTTTAGATATTTGATGGAAGACAAAAAAGAATCGGTGAATGAACACAATATTATCATTGATGGAATTGTCAATTTTAGCAGGTCTCCACACAGTTTGAACAAAAAAGCTTATAGTCTAAAACTCGGGATAAATTCCCAAAAGAAATATTCATCCCGAATCGGTTTCAATATGCTCAAGCTACCAGAAGGAGAATTTACTTTTGTAATTGAATTTTTTCCGCCATCAATGACTAATGTGAGTTTGAATGTGGTTTCAACGTCTTTGAATATTTCACAACAAGCAACAAAAAGTTTTCAGAATTATACCAGATCAATCATTCATATGCATAAATGGTCACTTACTCCACCAGAATTTATTTATTTAGATTTAAAATGTGATGGATCTTCTTCAAGTCCAAGCCAGGGGCAGGGTTATTTGATTGTTTATGGTGTTAAAGGGAGTCAAAGTGATGTATCATCAGATGTTTACGATACTGTTTTTGTCATTGAAAATGGTAATATGGTGATGGAAACTGATATTGATATGAATAGCCATCAAATAAAAAATTCCACGCATTTCTTACATGGTATTCTAAATACAAAAGACGAAAATAAGACATTTTTATTAAACGGGTGTGATAAATTAATTGTGCCTAATTACAGCCATATTATTCAAATAAAAGCAATGCATTTCAAATTTGCATCTCAATATACAAAATTTAAATTGAAAATAAAACATGGGTTCCTTCTTCAAACCGTAAATAATTACACATCACCTTCGGCTACCCAACTTCAAACAATAGATATAGATCTGGAGCTTGCATTTGGCCATTTAGCAATTGAATTAACTTCTGAAGCAGTAGAAGATGAAGAAATATTGTTAATGGTTGAATATAGAGTTCCATGATGAATCATTTAATCTAATTGAATAATATATATGCCAAGAAAAATAAGTGAGAGCATTTATCAATTCAATCATATTGATAAAGAACTTAGTAAAGAAATAATCGATGAGATAAAATCGTTATATACATATTACCATAAAAAATATTGGTGCCACAAGAAGGCTTTCAAATACTTTAAACGCTTGAATATGATGGCAAATATATCATCTGTTGGACTTGTTGTTGTGGGATCTGTGGTTGGTGGTATTACTTTGAATCCTATTATATTAGGAACAATATCAGGAACAGGCATTCTTCTAAAAAGTTATTGTGAAATTAAAAACTTCTCTCGGAAAATTGAAATGGCTAAATTTGCATTCACAACATATCAAAAAACTTTGGTTGATTTGAGATCTTGTTTGAGGGGGAGCCAGTTTAATCATAACCAATTCATAAATGAAATGAGATTATTAGATGAGATAATTATTGACTTGTGTCCTATCGTGGATAAATTCGAAAAACAATATGCTGAGAAATTCACGACTAAATAATCTGTAAAATCTCTGCCTGTATCATGACGTCACGACACAGCTGTGTTGTTATGTCACACTATTTCTCATGACGTCACGACACAGCTGTGTTGTTATGTCATACTATTTCTTAATTTTTCTTCGAAGCTTCGTTGGTTTGCTTTCAATATACTTCAAAGCCACATTTTCACATATATCTTTCCATATGGCATTATATTGTATCAGGGTTTTCGAGCTCTTGGGTAAGACAAAATATTTATAACATGGAGATTGTAATAATTCAAATAGCTTTCGGAATATGAAGTTAAATTTTATTGACCGTTTTCTTTCGTCGTTAAGTAAAACACCTTCAATCTTCTTAAACATACTATTAATTTTGACTATATCTTGATGTGATATGTGAATCCTGTGTTTAAAGCATATATCGTCTAATACGTTCTTTATATGATACTTCCGGTGATAGACCGACTTCTTCCTAAATTTATACATGTTTTCATAAAAATCAATATACTCTGACACCAAAACATATGAGTCTACAACACCACAGTTTATACAAACAAACATACCATTTTCATTAATCGTTTCTTTATTATCACAACATGGTTCATCATCTTTACATGTTACATTTTCAGCTAACTCTTGATCACAGAAAGGGCAGATAATCTCTCCATCTTTCTTCAAGCCGTTATGAATATTCTTATCACAATTCATTCTATACTATTAGATGAGATTATATTTTAAGTACAATCCAATTGCGCTTGTGAATAAACCATTGTAAAATAACAGTTTCACAAAAGTATCCTATGATTGTCTCATGACCTTAAACAATAGCCTTTGCTCTTATATATTACAAACATCACAAATAAATAATTTTTCAATGAAAAATTTCACAAATAAATAATTTTTCAATGAAAAATTTCACAATTGTGAAGTAAAAATGTGAAGTTTCTGATTGGTTGGTAAAATCATACGATTGTCTCATAACTGTCTCATGACCTGATATGATCAGACTGCCAGCGGGGGAATCCCCGAATATGACATCCGGTTTTCCGAGAAAGTCACGCAATGGAGCCACTCTCTATTCTATTTAATCAGACCACACCATCTCACAACACAACAAAATAAAAAAACATATTGCTTGGTTAATGTTGAATGTAAACTCTTCTTTAGCACCCATGTGTGCTTCAATAACTCTAATTGAGTCTTGTATCTTCTCACAGATCGCTTCAAATCTCGTAGTGAGTTCATCCAAGGAAGGCATCCTTTCTTTGTATGTTAACTTAAACCAAAACCAAAACCAAAAAACGAACCAACTTTTCAACCAAATGGTTAAATTATGGGCAAGAATTCAACTATCTCTTGACTGTCTCGTGATCTATTGACTCATTTCCTGGGGAAAGTCCCTAACGTCATCAACTTCCGGTGTTTCGGAGAATGTCACGCAATGGAATAAACGCATCATTTGTTTTAAATAACATATAGTTTCATTTGATTCCCATATTTGATTCCCATATTTGATTTCCATTTTGTTCCGATATTTTGTTCCGATATTTTGTTCCGATATTTTTATTCCAATATTTTATTCCAATATTTTATTCCAATATTTTTATTCCATTTTAGTATTCCAATATTTTATTCCAATATTTTATTCCAAAGCTGGGAAGGGTGTTGAACGAAGAGGTTGTTTTTTCTATTTTCCATTTCTGAACCTCAGGGTTGATTTCGGCATCAGATTCCAATATTTGATTTCCAGTTTATTCCAATATTTTATTCCAATATTTTATTCCAATATTTTTATTCCATTTTAGTATTCCAATATTTTATTCCAATATTTTATTCCAAAGCTGGGAAGTAGGATTGTGGTTGGGAGTTTGAGAGCATTTTTCAAAATGATCTCGTACCCCCAACCACTATACTACTAGGGTTTGACCGCTATCGATAAGGTACGCCTCCCGAGCTTTGCGTATTGTTCCGGGTGTGTTCCTGGTTTTACATGATCAGGTCCAATCTCGTTCCCAGAGTCCTTGTTACCCTTATTTCCCAACCGCTGGTCTAGGTTGACGCGGGCTCTGGGTACGAGATTGGATCAGGCCTGTATGGATCAACTGTACATGTACCATGACACATAAATAAAATAGTGATAAATAAATAAATATTGACAAATTGCTGACTACAACAATATTGTTGTTATGTAAGCTTAACAAATGACAAATACCATGATGGATACATCAAAGTAACAATAATTATTGTAAAACATTTTACACCTTTTATAAATCCATAATAAATTATTCTTAATATTTCTTATTTAATATTAGCAAGCTAGATGTTAAGTTATGACCATGTATATATCATTTCACCATGCATGGACATCATTAGTTGTATTTCTAATTTACTGAAGTGTATCTTGTAAAGGAGGGTTTCCTGTTTTCCCTGAAATATATAAAATCTTATTGGTGATAGTTTGTGGATATAAAAAAGTATTCAGTAAAAAAGGTCAAATCTTTGTTGTGGCTTTTTGAAAGTGATGGTATTTCTACTACAATTTTTAGTGCCTTTTAAAAGTTTCCATTTTACTATAAATATGTTATTATATTTTCTGTAAGTTAATTTCAATATATAACTTTTTGTTATACATTAAAAGCAACTTCAACAAAACCTGCCTTATTGATCCACTTGAATTCCAATATGGTATAGAGCAAATAATGGAAGAATGACATCAAGTTGAAAATGAACCAAGTGTTTCATGGTCACTTGACCGTATAAGCGTGTTTGTGGCCTGTGTACCTCGCTCGTTTAATTGTGCCCTCATACTTTTATAACGAGGTATGCATGCAGATTTCGTTTGTTTGTGGCCTTGCAATATGTACAATGCAGGTCATGTATAGCGTGTTTGCGACCTCGCGCTTTAATAGCCTGTTTGTGGCCTCACGCTTTTAGAACGAAGAATATACATTGTGTTTAGTGTGTTTGTGGCCTCATACTTTTAGAACGAGGTATACACATATATATGTCGCGTGCAGGCATATTATATGTGGCGTCGCGTGTTTGTTTTGATCTGCAAGCGCCTGTGCTAGCGCCTGATACTACATGGAAGCGTGTAATAGTGGCCTCGTACTTTTAGAACGAGGTATACACATATATATGTCGCGTGCAGGCATATTATATGTCGCATCGCGTGTTTATTTTGATCTGCTAGCGCCTCGTACTTTTAGAACGAGGTATACACATATATATGTCGCGCGCCCCTGTCTCTCACGACCTGACTACGAAAAAGTCGGATCGACTTTAGCTGTGTCGGGTCGTCACGAACCGTACGGATCGTCACGATCTGTCGAAATATTCATGCACACATCTCTCGGATCACGACCTGACTACGAAAAAGTCGGATCGACTTTAACTGTGTCGGGTCGTCACGAACCGTACGGATCGTCACGATCTGTCAAAATAGTCATGAACACATCTCTCGGATTTGGCGGGCCGACTTCCGGTAAGTCGAGTTCACTTCCGTTTCGAACATCACGACCTGACTTCCGCTAGACGGGTCGTCTCCGAGAAAAGACGACCCGACTCAGTTGGTGTGTATTGGACATGTATGTATGAAAGACCCCATCCCCCCACCCACCCCCCACCCCCCCCCCCCCCCACACTCTCAGGGAAGCCGATGACAAGTTAACTTTCTTATATGGAACGGCAGACGTTTGACGCGCGCCGGAATTTCTCGAGACGATTTTCCGGGAATCTTGTCTGCAATTCTAAGAACCAACCACAGGTCACCAAAGCGCTGTATGAGAGTTTGTATGGAGCTGAAATTCGAACGAAAATAATTTTCACTTTTCTTAAGAAAAGTAACAAGTGTTTCTCTTAGTTCACTACAGTGGCAGATTCGGCCAATTTTCGCTCGCTTGCGCTTCGCGCTCGGCGCTCACTCCAAAACTGCTTGTAGTCTACTGATAAGCATTTTGTGATGATTTTATAGTGGGGGCCTGTGGGGAGGGGGAGGAAGAGTTGGTCTTTACTTTTGTCTAGGAACAGGGTATAACAAACGACATTTTTTGGTCTGGAACAGGGTATCAGTTTCCCAAAAGATCGGTAATTTATACTCTGGAATAGGATACTGTTAAACAGACGAAACCCGGGACGAAACGAAACGCGTAGGAGTATTATTATGAAAGAAGCTTTACAACTACAAGTTCGCAGTGCTGCTTACTAGTTTAGCCTTTTGGGTTAGAAAAAAAATTGTTAAAAATTGTCTGGAACAGGGTATCTTTTTTTAACATTTAGTCTGGAACAGTTTTGTGGTCTGCATGGAACAGGGTAAGGGTTTTTTGGGAGTCGTCAAGCGCTGCCAGCTCATGAATCTTTTGTAAATCAAAAAATAATTCCGATCAAATATTCCATAACTATAAAGTTTTTGACCGTTTTTTCCCTATATGAAAGTTTATCCTCTAAACTTCACATAATTAAGTATTCGCTACATTAGTTTTCAGTTGAGAACTCCAATATCCCTAAAAATTAAAAAAAAATCGCTAAATTAAATAGTTGCTAAAATCTTGGGGAAGAAAAATCACTATATTTTATAGCAGCAGCTAAAAATAGTAACCTTAGGTGTAAACATATACCGATCTCACGTGAACTCGTGTGACATGCTCGTGACTTGAAATTCAATCTGAAAGATTACGCCATGAGAAGATATCCAGTCTGGGGAAGATCAAAAGCTTTTGAATTTTCCTTCTAAGAAAAGAATGAGTTCGATTGTAACAGCCGTGTTTAAAGCCACCATTGGCCTGCTTGTGAATAAAGGCAGAGATAAGGCAGCAGAGAAGCTGAAAGATGGCGATGTAACAGATCAGAAATTTCGTGGCTTGATCGTGCGTGAAATCGACGACATCAAGTCGAAGTTGGATGGATTATCAAAGAAAGATTTGCTAGCGAGTATCAGCTTCTTCAAGGAAGGAATCGAGTTGCTGTATGAAGTGTTTGACAAAGTAAGGTCCAGAAGCGAGCACAGCGCGGTAACAGCACAAGCAGCTTGTGCTGAGGCATTTTCTCTCGCTGAAGGAATGAGAAACTTGACACTTACTGGCCTGGATGAATCAGCTACGAGGAAGCTTTCTAATGCAAAGAAGAGATTCGAAAAAGCTCGCGAAGAAGCAACAAGGGCGTTCGCTAATGACGCTCTACAGACGTCTGACCGCATTCTGGCTATGCAATATCGAGTTATGGCGACAATACTAGAGACAGTAGACAATCCCGCGGACGCCATAGCACCATGTAGAGTATGCATTGAAGAGCTCAACTGTCTGCCAGCAGTTCAGAATAGTTTTGCTGTTCAACTCAAGAAAGGCATCCAGGCGGTAATGGGTTTATTTAGTAAAGAAGAACGAAGGAAAATCATTTCCAGTGTCTGTCACGTGAATCGTGCTATCCACGATGTCACGCAAGCAGTCGGTGACGGACCGCTCGTGATCTTGTCTACTGTTGATACCGGTGAAGAGAAAGTTGATCCATTACGTGACGAAAGAGTAACAAAAGTTCTACGTAAACAGGGCATGGATCACTGCTGTGTAACACCATGGTCATTTGGTCAGGAGGGTGAAGAGGAGCAGAAGCTGAAGGACTCGCGGGGAATGACTACAAACTCCAACGGACAATTCATTGTAGGGGACTATGAGGATCGTAACGTGAAGGTGTTTGACAGCAGCGGCAAGTTTGTGAATCATTTCAGTCTTCCTGCTGATGACATAAACAGAAAGTTTAAATTCATTGTAGATTTAATTATTGACACGACTGACAGCATCTATGTACTGGTCGGCGTGGAGAGGCCTGGGATGAGAGTGATGGGTTTGTCGTTTTGGTATTTAATGACACCGCTGGCCAGCATCACGAGTTTTCTGTGAAAGGAGACGGAGTCTGGAGAAACTGGACAGCCTGGGGAAGGCTGACAATCCACGAAAGTGGCAAAGTACTGGTACTGACGCTCACTGATGGAAAGAACATAGTTCATGTGTACGAGACTGATGGACAGTTTGTTCGCAGTTTTGGAGAAGGAATATTGGAGGATGCGTCGGATATCACTGCTGTTAATGATGGCCGTGTTTATGGTATTGGACAGTGATCCGTCGAGCGGAGATTGGTATGTTCAGATATTCAGTGAACGAGGTAACCATCATCCTCGGAGACCCAGGGGCAGATAGTGGGGGCGAGCGAAAAAAATCGGCAAAGAAAAGTAGGAGCGAACGAAAATAGCCCCTGGGGACGATTTCTTACCGCACTAGTTCCAACGGCTAATTAAATGCCGCTTCCTGATTGGGCAGAAAAACCTTTGTATTATTCTGCCCAATCGGCGAGCAGATAGGTCTGCGGTCCGTTTCGTGTGTTCTAACATGAAGCCAACAAGAAGGCTGTAGTTCGATCGCCATATTTGTCTTGTTTGTTCGTCAAGATTTTGCTCGGGAAGGAAAGTTTCAGTTACAGCTTGTCTCAAGGACGAAAAAGTAGGAAAATCGATTGTCATGTCCGCAAGGAAACCGTCGGAAAATCCACACTTTGGATCGATCGCAGGTATCGTAATACTAGCTTGCTTTACGAATATAATGCGAGTTTATGATCTTTATGCGACTCGCCGATCTGATGTTTACATTCGTTCTTTCATGGAAACATATAGACGCATCCTGTAACAGAAACTTTCCCAGCCTGAGTAATTTTTTCACGCACGGGCCAGACAGGTATATGTCGATCGAGCTACGCGTGCAGCACGTTCCGACCTAGGTATATTTTCGCGCGAAATAACATCAAATCTTTTAGTCGATGCTCATGATGGCTGAAAATACATGTGTTTCTTCGGAAACAATTGGAAAGGCTATTGAAGCAAGTTTAATTCTTATTCAATGACATGCAAATATGTTGCTGGGCATTCTATTTTCTGTTAGCTAAGCGTCGAGAAAATAGAGAGGCTGCGAACAGTCTACATTCTACAATTTAGCCAAAACACAATCACTGCGCATGGCCAAGATCACTTTTCAGCCCGGGCTGAAAATTCCATTCCGATTACATGGTTTTTTTTAGCCCGTTTGGCTGGGCTGAAAATTCCAGCCCGGTTTCTCAAACCGGGCTGAAACCTTGTCCATGTAAAACTTCATTTCAAGAGGATTTGTTTCGGAAGCCGGGCTGAAATCTCAGCCCCCTAACCGGGCTGGAATTTCAGCCCGGGCTGAAATTCGCCATGTAATCACCCCCTTAGAGTGAAAATAAGTCTAACTATAGCCTGCGTGGCAGGCGTAGAAAGGGGGGGGGGGGGGAGGAAGGGAGTTCGGGCGTGAGCGCGAAGCGCGAGGAGAGCGCGCGGAACGCGATCGGCGGGAAGAGGGGCAGGGAACGCCTGCTACAAAAGCCGCTTCATTTGCATTTCCGCCGACCGATATTTTGTAATCCAATTAAGTCAACTGTCAATACAACGACCAATCACGCGCTTTTCTACATGATTGACTTCACGCGGAGATTTTGAAGGCGTGAAAAAATAATTCTTGCATGAACGAGCAGCCGAGTATCATGAGAAAATCTGCAGAAGGTTTGCAAAGGGGGAAGAAAGCGATTTTGTGGCGTTAGTTAGGAAGGGCTTCCTTTGAAAGTTTATTTTCACCGTCGGGAAGAGAAGAAAGTCCGGGGCTGGCTTTGGCTGTGAACTTTGGATGTCAACTGCGTGGACGATCGAAACAAAAGACAGCTTCCCACGACTATCATGCCAGAAAGAAGCAATCAATCGAAAATGCCGGGCCCGGCTTGAAAGGAAATGCAAGAAATAAACGTGCTACACGGAATATTTAATATCCAGTCCCTCCAGCCGAAACAAACCTCAGCAAAACGCATTTTAACGGCAAATATACAAAATTATGTCACGAACTGTAAGAATCTCGTTTTATACTACAGTGTAAAGTTACGTTCTGCGGGAGATATGTCGTTGCAATCAACCACAGAATATCCCAGTGATTCTATATCCTGTAGCTGGTCTTTGATTATGCTTATATCAACGGAGAGATGAAAACAATCGTTGCTTTACCATTCATCTGGAAGTCCTTGAGTTCTTGGCGCGAAACATTCGATATATCAGGCTTTTACCGTCCCTGTCGGCAACACTGCCAAAACTTCTTTACCAACTAAAAGAGCTTTTCCAGCCGGTTTCAAGCTTATTTGGGAACTGGCGACGATGTCAAATCAGATAAAATTCTCCACAAAGCATCCTCATCGGCCGTCATTTTGATTATGTTTCAGTAATTTCGTATTGCGTGACAGTATGCGACTTATTGTTCAAATAACCAATCAGAATTTTGCGGCCACCAACGGCCGCAGAAATGAACAAATGGGGGTTCTCATAGCAGGCGTTCCTCCCCAGCCTCCCCCACGCCGATCGCGCTCCGCGCGCTCTCCTCGCGCTTAGCGCTCGCGCCCGAACTCCCCTCTTCCCTCCCCTTTCTACGCCTGCCACGCAGGCTAGTCTAACTATTACATGTAGGACTTCCTCTGTAATCAAATTATTTTCATTCTTTTTCAAAAACATATTATTTTTCTTAGACTGTAAATCTGTAATACTGAAAACCTGTACATCTCGTCTTCATATCAGTTAGAGAAAACAGGCAATATGTGTTTTGTGAAAGGAAAAAAAATAGCAAAATATATTGTCCTTATAATCCCTCATGAAAAACAACCCACCCGCATCCCCTTCACCTTCCATTGTTTATAAAAAATAATTTGTTTCTTCACTGATATGCTGATTACATGTAACTCATAATCAAAACATACATTCTGTATTATAAAACAATATTTTTTTTAAATTTACATTTCAATCA
Source organism: Desmophyllum pertusum (assembly GCA_029204205.1). NCBI lineage: Eukaryota > Metazoa > Cnidaria > Anthozoa > Scleractinia > Caryophylliidae > Desmophyllum > Desmophyllum pertusum. The sequence goes on along the minus strand of MU826903.1, from coordinate 4,327 downwards.
AAATAAGTCTCTTAAAAATAATAAATAGATTTTATTTTTTGGAAGCCAAAATAAAATAATTATATAGTCATCATAATAAGCCTATTATTATAGATTACGTAAACCCCAGTGCTACATACATGTACCTCATTGAAACAAACCCTGTTTATCTATAAGTCATATCTTAGCTAAACAAGATACATTTATTAATTAGTCAGAAGGATCTTTTAGGATTCAGCGAGAGACAGTCGCAAGAAATATATTCCGGAGTTCAAATTATAGTTAGAAGAAAGATCATGGGACTGCCGTAGTTTTCTGATTTAAGTCAACCTAAACAAAAATAAAAAATCCCCAATGTATCAATGCTAGAGCTGATAACAATACTTTAGTGTTGGTCTTTTCCAGTGAAACTATCTAATCATAAAAGTAGAAAAAAGCTGTCAGTCATATTGGCGCTAAACATGTGACAATCACACAAGAGACAATCATTCACGAAAGGCTGTCCAGAATCACCAGGAGACAGTTACACGAGGCAATCAATCTGAAGGGACATTAGACAATCGTGATTGTCGGCAGCCTATGCTCCACCGCAGAGTAAACAGGCTTAAGTAAGTAAGTAAATAGAATAATCATGAGACAGCTGTATATTTTTTCATTTTCTCAGATTACATTCTACTCTTTAATACACAGTCAGATGTTTCTTGTAACATATTATTGAGTACTAATGATATCCTGCATGTATTACCATATGTTAAGTTTATGGGGCATTGTACATGTATGAGATCATCAGTTGTCACTTGATTCTTTCTAGGGGAGGGATGAGGTGAGTAGTTTGAGTGCACTTCCCGCTCTCTCCTCACGCTTCGTGCTCGCGCTCAACTCTCCTCATCCCTCCCTTTTCTAGATTACCCCTTCCTTCCTCTCTCCATCCCCCTCCATTAAAAAAATATTTTACAAAATTAAATTATCTAAACATCAATAAAAATGTCTTCCCATCATTAAATAACATAACATAATTTTTTTAATGGTATTGTCTCTACCATGTTTAATGTCTTGGCTTGGAAGAACAAAAGCTGGCAATCATATCTTGACTAAACTACATATATTAGGCAATCGTATAGGAGACAGTCACTTGGTAAAGGTCATACAAGAAACAGCCAAGGGGGTACTCAAGAAATTATATCAGACAGTTAGTTTTATATATTTTATACATATAAAATGTAGAATTAAATATTATATGGGATGATCATGGAAAACCATAAAATAATAACAGAGGTATATGGGGTCAATAATTGACAGATATATAATAGTAGTTGATATACAAACAATTATTGTTCGCTTATTGTTTGTATCAACTACTGTTATATCTGTATTGTTCTTCTAACATTCTCCCCTCCACCCCTCTTTCTCTCTCTTTCTACCCCCATTCCCACTAAAAATATATTTTCTTAAATAAAAATACTATCACATCATCAAAAGAAATAACACTGAACGAAGTATGCCTTTCCATGTTTTAATGTTTAATACTAAAGATAACAATTCTTCTATTTTCTCATCTTTGAAGAAGAAAAATAATTACTCAGGCTAGGGAAAGTTACGTTTACGTTTCCATGAAAGAACGAGAGTGTAAACATCAGATCGGCGAGTCGCATATATTAAACTAGCACTCGCATATTTTTTAAAGCAAGCTAGTATTACGATACCTGCGATCGATCCAAAGTGTGGATTTTCCGACGGTTTCCTTGCGGACATGACAATCGATTTTCCTACTTTTTCGTCCTTGAGACAAGCTGTAACTGAAACTTTCCTTCCCGAGCAAAATCTTGACGAACAAACAAGACAAATATGGCGATCGAACTACAGCCTTCTTGTTGGCTTCATGTTAGAACACACGAAACGGACCGCAGACCTATCTGCTCGCCGATTGGGCAGAATAATACAAAGGTTTTTCTGCCCAATCAGGAAGCGGCATTTAATTAGCCGTTGGAACTAGTGCGGTAAGAAATCGTCCCCAGGGGCTATTTTCGTTCGCTCCTACTTTTCTTTGCCGATTTTTTTCGCTCGCCCCCACTATCTGCCCCTGGGTCTCCGAGGATGGGTAACCATCTGAACAAGTTTAAAGTAAAACTCGAAGGATATTACTTTCCTAGAATTGCATTTCACCGGGCAAGTGAACATGTCGTCGTTGCAGCAAAAGTGGAAGAGCGCCTGCAGTTGCAAATATTCACCAAAGATGGTGAGTTTGTGCGCAGCACTGAAATCCATGACGAATGGTTTTATGACTTACACGGGTTGACAGTGACTACTGAGGGACGCATTGCTGTAGTTTTTAAAGATCGTCATAAGATTGCAAAGGTACTCGTTGTGTGAAAAATATGAGGTCATGGCGCCACAATTGAACATTTGTTTTCGTAAAGAAAACTCACCTTTTTAAGCAAGCAGTTTTTTTAACGATTTTGCATTGATAACATTTTAATGTTTTTATTTTTTTTATGCATGTAAATATTTTTATTGTTTTAATTTTTATTCATGTAAAGCGCCATTGGACATTACGATTGGCGCTATGTAAGTATTTCAGAAAAAAGAAATTTAAATATAAATCCGTTTACCTCACAGTGAGTACTGAGCGACTATGGAGGGACACATTACCACTGTGAATTGCTGTTAACGGGGGTTAAACTTAACTACAGAGTCGTTGCTATGGGACGCTATTCATAGTTAGCAGTACGTTTTCGCGCGTTGTAAAATGCCAACATGATGGGAAGTATGAGATTGAACACCTAATATCACCAAATGGCCATTACGACACTGCGTGTTAAAATGAAAAATCGCTAAAACTCGAAGGAAAAGACATCATCATCGGAGGTGGTTCTTTTATCATAGCACGGAAAAACAGAAAAATATTGAAGAAAACTGCTTTTATAATAACCCGTATTTCAAAAAATCCATGCTAGATGTTTTGTATCGGAATGTATAAACAGATGTTATATCAATGAAATGAAATGAATGTTTAATCGGAATATTTGTAAATCGGAAACAGATTTCTTCCTGATTTACATTAACATTTAATAATTTTACTTCAATTTATTCGCCTAAAATGATTTTTATAGCCAAGATAGTCGATAAACATGAACATTTAGATGCGTCCATGTCATAAGATCGATACAATAAACGCGGCAGATCTGTAGGGGCATTTCAAAAAAGTAAATTCTCGAAATAACTTGGGATTTTAAATTTATAGTTTTTTTAAAAAGCTTTCATGCAATTAAAAATTGCAAAGGCAAAGGTCAAATGTAATAAATTCCGGTGTGGATGACTCAATCTATTAACGCAACAAACAGTTGATATTAACATATACAGCTGCCACTGACAAAATACAGTGTAATAGAAAACTTAACCCGAATTATTAAAAGTAAGGAAGTACATAACATATCGTAATTACCGTAAAAGCTCTATTTAGCCCCCCCCCCCCCCCTTTGGAAGTCAGATTTTGTAATAAGCCCCCCCTCCCATCCATCAGGCTGATGTAAATGACTTTTAAGCCAATTTGTATTGAAACGTTGTCTTTAATTTCCAGAACTATCGTTGAGTTAGGGTATAAATGACGTTGCATTTGTAAGACGGTCATACATAACCCAGTTCTTGTTCTGTTTTAGAGAAGTGAATTTTCTCGAAAATTTATGAATAAGCCCCCCCCTTCTTGAGGCATAAAATTAAATAAGCCCCCGGGGGCTTAATAGAGCTTTTACGGTAATTGAAAAAGGAACATTTAACAGGATTTGTGGTTAGGATAATTAACCTCTAGCTATACATATGAGGTGTTGTGATACACAAACATATTAGTTATACCGAGTTGTTCCTCGTGGCTTCCAAGTCTTAGAAGAGTTTTTGTGAAACTTTGTTACTATAACTTATCTCTAAGTTAACGACAATGAAAACAAAATATATTTTGTCTTGGAACATCTCGTCTCATTTTTTTGGCATTTATTCATTTAGTTGATTCCTTTTAAGTGTCGGTTTTGAAGGCAATACCGAAAGAGCTGAAGGAGCTCTGTCTATATTATTGTTTTATATGTAGTTCCTCAGCACAGCCAAATATTTAGGTGTGATTTTACAGTTGTTTGAACCGATTGAACTTAGATTTATTTCCGGTAAATAGTTACCTGTAGTATATCATGTCGATAGTTGTTCGATTAAATGATTCTCAAGTAAAACTAAAGTGCAAAAAATTTAGAAACTAAAGTGCGATTACATTTTTACATACATGTATAATTAACTCTGTAAAAACAGATATAAGGAACGATGTAATACCAAAAATACTGAAGAATCGAGATTTAGTAGAAAGCAC
>MU826902.1:45252-138409 GCA_029204205.1 Desmophyllum pertusum | reverse complement strand
CTACCGACGACCAAAAGTGACTACCGACGACCACCAAGTGACTACCGACGACCACCGAGTGACTACCGATGACCACCGAGTGACTACCGACGACCAAAAAGTGACTACCGACGACACCAAGTGACTACCGACGACCACCGAGTGACTACCGATGACCACCGAGTGACTACCGACGACCACCGAGTGACTACCGACGACCACCGAGTGACTACCGACGACCACCGAGTGACTACCGACGACCACCAAGTGACTACCGATGACCACCAAGTGACTACCGACGACCACCGAGTGACTACCGACGACCACCGAGTGACTACCGACGACCACCGAGTGACTACCGACGACCACCGAGTGACTACCGACGACCACCAAGTGACTACCGATGACCACCAAGTGACTACCGACGACCACCGAGTGACTACCGACGACCACCAAGTGACTACCGACGACCACCGAGTGACTACCGATGACCACCGAGTGACTACCGACGACCACCGAGTGACTACCGACGACCAAAAGTGACTACCGACGACCACCAAGTGACTACCGATGACCACCAAGTGACTACCGACGACCACCGAGTGACTACCGACGACCACCAAGTGACTACCGACGACCACCAAGTGACTACCGACGACCACCGAGTGACTACCGACGACCACCGAGTGACTACCGACGACCAAAAAGTGACTACCGACGACCACAAAGTGACTACCGACGACCACCGAGTGACTACCGATGACCACCAAGTGACTACCGACGACCACCAAGTGACTACCGACGACCACCGAGTGACTACCGACGACCACCGAGTGACTACCGACGACCAAAAAGTGACTACCGACGACCACCAAGTGACTACCGATGACGACCAAGTGACTACCGACGACCACCGAGTGACTACCGACGACCACCGAGTGACTACCGACGACCACCGAGTGACTACCGACGACCAAAAAGTGACTACCGACGACCACCAAGTGACTACCGATGACCACCAAGTGACTACCGACGACCACCGAGTGACTACCGACGACCACCAAGTGACTACCGACGACCACCGAGTGACTACCGACGACCAAAAGTGACTACCGACGACCACCGAGTGACTACCGATGACCACCAAGTGACTACCGACGACCACCGAGTGACTACCGACGACCACCAAGTGACTACCGACGACCACCAAGTGACTACCGACGACCACCGAGTGACTACCGACGACCACCGAGTGACTACCGACGACCAAAAGTGACTACCGACGACCACCAAGTGACTACCGACGACCAAAAAGTGACTACCGACGACCACCGAGTGACTACCGATGACCACCGAGTGACTACCGACGACCACCGAGTGACTACCGACGACCAAGTGACTACCGACGACCACCAAGTGACTACCGACGACCACCGAGTGACTACCGACGACCACCGAGTGACTACCGACGACCACCGAGTGACTACCGACGACCACCGAGTGACTACCGACGACCAAAAGTGACTACCGACGACCAAAAGTGACTACCGACGACCACCGAGTGACTACCGATGACCACCGAGTGACTACCGACGACCAAAAAGTGACTACCGATGACCACCGAGTGACTACCGACGACCACCGAGTGACTACCGACGACCAAAAGTGACTACCGACGACCACCGAGTGACTACCGACGACCACCAAGTGACTACCGACGACCACCAAGTGACTACCGATGACCACCAAGTGACTACCGATGACCACCAAGTGACTACCGACGACCACCGAGTGACTACCGACGACCACCGAGTGACTACCGACGACCACCGAGTGACTACCGACGACCAAAAGTGACTACCGACGACCAAAAGTGACTACCGACGACCAAAAAGTGACTACCGACGACCACCGAGTGACTACCGATGACCACCGAGTGACTACCGACGACCAAAAAGTGACTACCGACGACCAAAAAGTGACTACCGACGACCACCGAGTGACTACCGACGACCACCAAGTGACTACCGACGACCACCGAGTGACTACCGACGACCAAAAAGTGACTACCGACGACCACCGAGTGACTACCGATGACCACCGAGTGACTACCGACGACCACCGAGTGACTACCGACGACCAAAAGTGACTACCGACGACCACCGAGTGACTACCGATGACCACCGAGTGACTACCGACGACCAAAAAGTGACTACCGACGACCACCAAGTGACTACCGACGACCACCGAGTGACTACCGATGACCACCGAGTGACTACCGATGACCACCGACTACCGACGATTAAAAAGTGACTACCGACGACCAAAAAGTGACTACCGACGACCACCGAGTGACTACCGACGACCACCGAGTGACTACCGACGACCAAAAAGTGACTACCGACGACCACCAAGTGACTACCGACGACCAAAAGTGACTACCGACGACCACCGAGTGACTACCGATGACCACCGAGTGACTACCGACGACCACCGAGTGACTACCGACGACCACCAAGTGACTACCGACGACCACCAAGTGACTACCGACGACCACCGAGTGACTACCGACGACCACCGAGTGACTACCGACGACCAAAAAGTGACTACCGACGACCAAAAGTGACTACCGACGACCACCGAGTGACTACCGATGACCACCGAGTGACTACCGACGACCAAAAAGTGACTACCGACGACCACCAAGTGACTACCGACGACCACCGAGTGACTACCGACGACCACCAAGTGACTACCGACGACCACCGAGTGACTACCGACGACCACCGAGTGACTACCGACGACCACCAAGTGACTACCGACGACCACCGAGTGACTACCGACGACCAAAAGTGACTACCGATTACCACCAAGTGACTACCGACGACCACCGAGTGACTACCGACGACCAAAAAGTGACTACCGACGACGAACAAGTGACTACCGACGACCACCAAGTGACTACCGACGACCACCAAGTGACTACCGATGACCACCAAGTGACTACCGATGACCACCAAGTGACTACCGACAACCACCGAGTGACTACCGAGGGCCACCGAGTGACTACCGACGACCACCGAGTGACTACCGACGACCAAAAAGTGACTACCGACGACCAAAAAGTGACTACCGACGACCACCGAGTGACTACCGACGACCACCAAGTGACTACCGATGACCACCAAGTGACTACCGACGACCACCGAGTGACTACCGACGACCACCGAGTGACTACCGACGACCAAAAAGTGACTACCGACGACCAAGTGACTACCGACGACCAAGTGACTACCGACGACCACCGAGTGACTACCGACGACCACCGAGTGACTACCGACGACCACCGAGTGACTACCGACGACCAAAAAGTGACTACCGACGACCACCAAGTGACTACCGATGACCACCAAGTGACTACCGACGACCACCGAGTGACTACCGACGACCACCGAGTGACTACCGACGACCACCGAGTGACTACCGACGACCACCGAGTGACTACCGACGACCACCGAGTGACTACCGACGACCACCGAGTGACTACCGACGACCAAAAGTGACTACCGACGACCACCAAGTGACTACCGACGACCACCGAGTGACTACCGATGACCACCGAGTGACTACCGACGACCACCAAGTGACTACCGACGACCACCAAGTGACTACCGACGACCACCGAGTGACTACCGACGACCAAAAAGTGACTACCGACGACCAAAAAGTGACTACCGACGACCACCAAGTGACTACCGACGACCACCGAGTGACTACCGATGACCACCAAGTGACTACCGATGACCACCAAGTGACTACCGACGACCACCGAGTGACTACCGACGACCACCGAGTGACTACCGACGACCACCGAGTGACTACCGACGACCAAAAAGTGACTACCGACGACCACCAAGTGACTACCGACGACCAAAAGTGACTACCGACGACCACCGAGTGACTACCGACGACCACCGAGTGACTACCGACGACCAAAAAGTGACTACCGACGACCACCAAGTGACTACCGACGACCACCGAGTGACTACCGACGACCACCGAGTGACTACCGACGACCAAAAAGTGACTACCGACGACCAAATAGTGACTACCGACGACCACCAAGTGACTACCGACGACCACCGAGTGACTACCGATGACCACCGAGTGACTACCGACGACCACCGAGTGACTACCGACGACCAAAAAGTGACTACCGACGACCAAAAAGTGACTACCGACGACCACCGAGTGACTACCGACGACCACCAAGTGACTACCGACGACCACCGAGTGACTACCGACGACCACCGAGTGACTACCGACGACCAAAAAGTGACTACCGACGACCAAAAGTGACTACCGATGACCACCGAGTGACTACCGATGACCACCGAGTGACTACCGACGACCAAAAGTGACTACCGACGACCAAAAGTGACTACCGACGACCACCGAGTGACTACCGATGACCACCGAGTGACTACCGATGACCACCGAGTGACTACCGACGACCAAAAAGTGACTACCGACGACCACCAAGTGACTACCGACGACCACCGAGTGACTACCGACGACCACCGAGTGACTACCGACGACCAAAAAGTGACTACCGACGACCAAAAAGTGACTACCGACGACCAAAAAGTGACTACCGACGACCACCGAGTGACTACCGATGACCACCGAGTGACTACCGACGACCACCGAGTGACTACCGACGACCACCGAGTGACTACCGACGACCACCAAGTGACTACCGACGACCACCGAGTGACTACCGACGACCACCGAGTGACTACCGACGACCAAAAAGTGACTACCGACGACCACCAAGTGACTACCGACGACCACCGAGTGACTACCGACGACCACCGAGTGACTACCGACGACCAAAAAGTGACTACCGATTACCACCAAGTGACTACCGACGACCACCGAGTGACTACCGACGACCACCAAGTGACTACCGACGACCACCAAGTGACTACCGACGACCACCGAGTGACTACCGACGACCACCAAGTGACTACCGATGACCACCAAGTGACTACCGATGACCACCAAGTGACTACCGACAACCACCGAGTGACTACCGACGACCACCGAGTGACTACCGACGACCACCGAGTGACTACCGACGACCACCAAGTGACTACCGACGACCACCAAGTGACTACCGACGACCAAAAGTGACTACCGACGACCACCGAGTGACTACCGACGACCACCGAGTGACTACCGACGACCACCAAGTGACTACCGACGACCAAGTGACTACCGACGACCACCGAGTGACTACCGACGACCACCAAGTGACTACCGACGACCAAAAGTGACTACCGACGACCACCAAGTGACTACCGACGACCACCGAGTGACTACCGATGACCACCGAGTGACTACCGACGACCACCGAGTGACTACCGACGACCACAAGTGACTACCGACGACCACCAAGTGACTACCGACGACCACCGAGTGACTACCGACGACCACCGAGTGACTACCGACGACCAAAAAGTGACTACCGACGACCACCAAGTGACTACCGACGACCACCGAGTGACTACCGACGACCACCGAGTGACTACCGACGACCAAAAAGTGACTACCGACGACCACCAAGTGACTACCGACGACCACCGAGTGACTACCGACGACCACCAAGTGACTACCGACGACCACCGAGTGACTACCGACGACCACCGAGTGACTACCGACGACCACCAAGTGACTACCGAAGGCCACCGAGTGACTACCGACGACCACCAAGTGACTACCGATTACCACCAAGTGACTACCGACGACCACCGAGTGACTACCGACGACCAAAAAGTGACTACCGACGACCACCAAGTGACTACCGACGACCACCAAGTGACTACCGACGACCACCAAGTGACTACCGATGACCACCAAGTGACTACCGATGACCACCAAGTGACTACCGACGACCACCGAGTGACTACCGACGACCACCGAGTGACTACCGACGACCACCGAGTGACTACCGACGACCAAAAAGTGACTACCGACGACCAAAAGTGACTACCGACGACCACCGAGTGACTACCGACGACCAAAAAGTGACTACCGACGACCACCAAGTGACTACCGACGACCAAAAAGTGACTACCGACGACCACCGAGTGACTACCGACGACCAAAAAGTGACTACCGACGACCGAGTGACTACCGACGACCAAAAAGTGACTACCGACGACCACCGAGTGACTACCGACGACCACCGAGTGACTACCGACGACCACCGAGTGACTACCGACGACCAAAAAGTGACTACCGACGACCACCAAGTGACTACCGATGACCACCGAGTGACTACCGACGACCACCGAGTGACTACCGACGACCACCGAGTGACTACCGACGACCAAAAAGTGACTACCGACGACCACCAAGTGACTACCGACGACCACCGAGTGACTACCGACGACCACCGAGTGACTACCGACGACCAAAAAGTGACTACCGACGACCACCAAGTGACTACCGACGACCACCGAGTGACTACCGATGACCACCGAGTGACTACCGACGACCAAAAAGTGACTACCGACGACCACCAAGTGACTACCGACGACCACCAAGTGACTACCGACGACCACCGAGTGACTACCGACGACCAAAAGTGACTACCGACGACCAACAAGTGACTACCGACGACCACCAAGTGACTACCGACGACCACCAAGTGACTACCGATGACCACCAAGTGACTACCGATGACCACCAAGTGACTACCGACGACCACCGAGTGACTACCGAGGGCCACCGAGTGACTACCGACGACCACCGAGTGACTACCGACGACCAAAAAGTGACTACCGACGACCACCAAGTGACTACCGATGACCAAAAAGTGACTACCGACGACCACCGAGTGACTACCGACGACCACCGAGTGACTACCGACGACCAAAAAGTGACTACCGACGACCACCAAGTGACTACCGACGACCACCGAGTGACTACCGACGACCACCGAGTGACTACCGACGACCAAAAAGTGACTACCGACGACCAAATAGTGACTACCGACGACCACCAAGTGACTACCGACGACCACCGAGTGACTACCGATGACCACCGAGTGACTACCGACGACCACCGAGTGACTACCGACGACCACCGAGTGACTACCGACGACCAAAAGTGACTACCGACGACCACCGAGTGACTACCGACGACCAAAAAGTGACTACCGACGACCACCGAGTGACTACCGATGACCACCGAGTGACTACCGACGACCAACAAGTGACTACCGACGACCAAAAATGACTACCGATGACCACCGAGTGACTACCGATGACCACCGAGTGACTACCGACGACCAAAAAGTGACTACCGACGACCAAAAAGTGACTACCGACGACCACCGAGTGACTACCGATGACCACCGAGTGACTACCGATGACCACCGAGTGACTACCGACGACCACCGAGTGACTACCGACGACCAAAAAGTGACTACCGACGACCACCGAGTGACTACCGACGACCACCGAGTGACTATTGACGACCAAAAAGTGACTACCGACGACCAAAAAGTGACTACCGACGACCAAAAAGTGACTACCGACGACCACCGAGTGACTACCGATGACCACCGAGTGACTACCGACGACCACCGAGTGACTACCGACGACCACCGAGTGACTACCGACGACCAAAAAGTGACTACCGACGACCACCGAGTGACTACCGACGACCACCGAGTGACTACCGACGACCAAAAAGTGACTACCGACGACCACCAAGTGACTACCGACGACCACCGAGTGACTACCGATGACCACCGAGTGACTACCGACGACCAAAAGTGACTACCGATTACCACCAAGTGACTACCGACGACCACCGAGTGACTACCGACGACCAACAAGTGACTACCGACGACGAACAAGTGACTACCGACGACCACCAAGTGACTACCGACGACCACCAAGTGACTACCGATGACCACCAAGTGACTACCGATGACCACCAAGTGACTACCGACAACCACCGAGTGACTACCGACGACCACCGAGTGACTACCGACGACCACCGAGTGACTACCGACGACCAAAAAGTGACTACCGACGACCACCAAGTGACTACCGACGACCACCAAGTGACTACCGACGACCACCGAGTGACTACCGATGACCACCGAGTGACTACCGACGACCAAAAAGTGACTACCGACCACCAAGTGACTACCGACGACCACCGAGTGACTACCGACGACCACCAAGTGACTACCGACGACCACCGAGTGACTACCGACGACCAAAAAGTGACTACCGACGACCACCGAGTGACTACCGATGACCACCGAGTGACTACCGACGACCACCGAGTGACTACCGACGACCAAAAAGTGACTACCGATGACCACCGAGTGACTACCGATGACCACCGAGTGACTACCGACGACCAAAAAGTGACTACCGACGACCACCAAGTGACTACCGACGACCACCGAGTGACTACCGATGACCACCGAGTGACTACCGATGACCACCGAGTGACTACCGACGACCACCAAGTGACTACCGACGACCACCAAGTGACTACCGACGACCACCGAGTGACTACCGACGACCACCGAGTGACTACCGACGACCAAAAAGTGACTACCGACGACCAAAAAGTGACTACCGACGACCACAAAGTGACTACCGACGACCACCGAGTGACTACCGATGACCACCGAGTGACTACCGACGACCACCGAGTGACTACCGACGACCACCGAGTGACTACCGACGACCAAAAAGTGACTACCGACGACCACCGAGTGACTACCGACGACCACCGAGTGACTACCGACGACCAAAAAGTGACTACCGACGACCAAAAAGTGACTACCGACGACCACCGAGTGACTACCGATGACCACCGAGTGACTACCGACGACCAAAAAGTGACTACCGACGACCACCAAGTGACTACCGACGACCACCGAGTGACTACCGACGACCACCAAGTGACTACCGACGACCACCGAGTGACTACCGACGACCACCGAGTGACTACCGACGACCACCAAGTGACTACCGAAGGCCACCGAGTGACTACCGACGACCACCAAGTGACTACCGATTACCACCAAGTGACTACCGACGACCACCGAGTGACTACCGACGACCAAAAAGTGACTACCGACGACCACCAAGTGACTACCGACGACCACCAAGTGACTACCGACGACCACCAAGTGACTACCGATGACCACCAAGTGACTACCGATGACCACCAAGTGACTACCGACGACCACCGAGTGACTACCGACGACCACCGAGTGACTACCGACGACCACCGAGTGACTACCGACGACCAAAAGTGACTACCGACGACCACCAAGTGACTACCGACGACCACCGAGTGACTACCGACGACCACCGAGTGACTACCGACGACCACCGAGTGACTACCGACGACCAAAAAGTGACTACCGACGACCACCGAGTGACTACCGACGACCACCGAGTGACTACCGACGACCACCAGTGACTACCGACGACCACCGAGTGACTACCGACGACCAAAAAGTGACTACCGATGACCACCAAGTGACTACCGACGACCACCGAGTGACTACCGACGACCACCGAGTGACTACCGACGACCACCAAGTGACTACCGATGACCACCAAGTGACTACCGACGACCACCGAGTGACTACCGACGACCAAAAAGTGACTACCGACGACCACCAAGTGACTACCGACGACCACCAAGTGACTACCGACGACCACCGAGTGACTACCGATGACCACCAAGTGACTACCGATGACCACCAAGTGACTACCGACGACCACCGAGTGACTACCGACGACCACCGAGTGACTACCGACGACCACCGAGTGACTACCGACGACCAAAAAGTGACTACCGACGACCACCAAGTGACTACCGACGACCAAAAGTGACTACCGACGACCACCGAGTGACTACCGATGACCACCGAGTGACTACCGACGACCAAAAAGTGACTACCGACGACCACCAAGTGACTACCGACGACCACCGAGTGACTACCGACGACCACCGAGTGACTACCGACGACCACCGAGTGACTACCGACGACCACCAAGTGACTACCGACGACCACCGAGTGACTACCGACGACCACCGAGTGACTACCGACGACCACCGAGTGACTACCGACGACCAAAAGTGACTACCGACGACCACCGAGTGACTACCGATGACCACCGAGTGACTACCGACGACCAAAAAGTGACTACCGACGACCAAAAAGTGACTACCGACGACCACCGAGTGACTACCGATGACCACCGAGTGACTACCGATGACCACCGAGTGACTACCGACGACCACCGAGTGACTACCGACGACCACCGAGTGACTACCGACGACCACCGAGTGACTACCGACGACCAAAAAGTGACTACCGACGACCAAAAGTGACTACCGACGACCACCAAGTGACTACCGACGACCACCGAGTGACTACCGATGACCACCGAGTGACTACCGACGACCACCGAGTGACTACCGACGACCACCAAGTGACTACCGACGACCACCAAGTGACTACCGACGACCACCGAGTGACTACCGACGACCACCGAGTGACTACCGACGACCACAAGTGACTACCGACGACCACCAAGTGACTACCGACGACCACCGAGTGACTACCGACGACCACCGAGTGACTACCGACGACCAAAAAGTGACTACCGACGACCACCAAGTGACTACCGACGACCACCGAGTGACTACCGACGACCACCAAGTGACTACCGACGACCACCGAGTGACTACCGACGACCACCGAGTGACTACCGACGACCACCAAGTGACTACCGATGACCACCGAGTGACTACCGACGACCACCGAGTGACTACCGATGACCACCAAGTGACTACCGACGACCACCGAGTGACTACCGACGACCACCGAGTGACTACCGACGACCACCAAGTGACTACCGACGACCACCGAGTGACTACCGACGACCACCAAGTGACTACCGATGACCACCAAGTGACTACCGATGACCACCAAGTGACTACCGACGACCACCGAGTGACTACCGACGACCACCGAGTGACTACCGACGACCACCGAGTGACTACCGACGACCACCAGTGACTACCGACGACCACCAAGTGACTACCGACGACCACCAAGTGACTACCGACGACCACCGAGTGACTACCGACGACCACCGAGTGACTACCGACGACCAAAAAGTGACTACCGACGACCACCAAGTGACTACCGACGACCACCGAGTGACTACCGACGACCACCGAGTGACTACCGACGACCACCGAGTGACTACCGACGACCACCGAGTGACTACCGACGACCACCAAGTGACTACCGACGACCAAAAAGTGACTACCGACGACCACCGAGTGACTACCGATGACCACCGAGTGACTACCGACGACCACCGAGTGACTACCGACGACCAAAAAGTGACTACCGACGACCAAAAAGTGACTACCGACGACCACCGAGTGACTACCGATGACCACCGAGTGACTACCGACGACCACCGAGTGACTACCGACGACCACCAAGTGACTACCGACGACCACCGAGTGACTACCGACGACCACCGAGTGACTACCGACGACCACCGAGTGACTACCGACGACCACCAAGTGACTACCGACGACCACCGAGTGACTACCGACGACCACCAAGTGACTACCGATGACCACCAAGTGACTACCGATGACCACCAAGTGACTACCGATGACCACCAAGTGACTACCGACGACCACCGAGTGACTACCGACGACCACCGAGTGACTACCGACGACCAAAAAGTGACTACCGACGACCACCAAGTGACTACCGACGACCACCGAGTGACTACCGACGACCACCGAGTGACTACCGACGACCAAAAAGTGACTACCGACGACCACCAAGTGACTACCGACGACCAAAAAGTGACTACCGACGACCACCGAGTGACTACCGACGACCACCGAGTGACTACCGACGACCACCGAGTGACTACCGACGACCAAAAAGTGACTACCGACGACCACCAAGTGACTACCGATGACCACCAAGTGACTACCGACGACCACCGAGTGACTACCGACGACCACCGAGTGACTACCGACGACCACCGAGTGACTACCGATGACCACCAAGTGACTACCGACGACCACCGAGTGACTACCGACGACCACCAAGTGACTACCGACGACCACCGAGTGACTACCGACGACCACCGAGTGACTACCGATGACCACCGAGTGACTACCGACGACCACCGAGTGACTACCGACGACCAAAAGTGACTACCGACGACCACCAAGTGACTACCGACGACCACCGAGTGACTACCGATGACCACCAAGTGACTACCGATGACCACCAAGTGACTACCGACGACCACCGAGTGACTACCGACGACCACCGAGTGACTACCGATGACCAACAAGTGACTACCGACGACCACCGAGTGACTACCGACGACCACCAAGTGACTACCGATGACCACCAAGTGACTACCGACGACCACCGAGTGACTACCGACGACCACCGAGTGACTACCGACGACCACCGAGTGACTACCGACGACCAAAAAGTGACTACCGACGACCACCAAGTGACTACCGATGACCACCGAGTGACTACCGACGACCACCAAGTGACTACCGACGACCACCGAGTGACTACCGACGACCACCGAGTGACTACCGACGACCACCGAGTGACTACCGACGACCACCGAGTGACTACCGACGACCAAAAAGTGACTACCGACGACCACCAAGTGACTACCGACGACCACCGAGTGACTACCGACGACCACCGAGTGACTACCGACGACCACCAAGTGACTACCGACGACCACCGAGTGACTACCGACGACCACCGAGTGACTACCGACGACCACCGAGTGACTACCGACGACCACCAAGTGACTACCGACGACCACCAAGTGACTACCGACGACCACCGAGTGACTACCGACGACCACCGAGTGACTACCGACGACCAAAAGTGACTACCGACGACCACCAAGTGACTACCGATGACCACCAAGTGACTACCGACGACCACCGAGTGACTACCGACGACCACCGAGTGACTACCGACGACCACCGAGTGACTACCGACGACCAAAAAGTGACTACCGACGACCACCAAGTGACTACCGACGACCACCGAGTGACTACCGACGACCACCGAGTGACTACCGACGACCAAAAAGTGACTACCGACGACCACCGAGTGACTACCGATGACCACCGAGTGACTACCGACGACCACCGAGTGACTACCGACGACCAAAAAGTGACTACCGACGACCACCAAGTGACTACCGACGACCACCGAGTGACTACCGATGACCACCAAGTGACTACCGATGACCACCGAGTGACTACCGACGACCACCGAGTGACTACCGACGACCACCGAGTGACTACCGATGACCAAAAAGTGACTACCGACGACCACCGAGTGACTACCGACGACCAAAAAGTGACTACCGACGACCACCAAGTGACTACCGACGACCACCGAGTGACTACCGACGACCACCGAGTGACTACCGACGACCAAAAAGTGACTACCGACGACCACCAAGTGACTACCGACGACCACCAAGTGACTACCGATGACCACCGAGTGACTACCGACGACCACCGAGTGACTACCGACGACCACCGAGTGACTACCGACGACCACCAAGTGACTACCGACGACCACCGAGTGACTACCGACGACCACCGAGTGACTACCGATGACCACCAAGTGACTACCGACGACCACCAAGTGACTACCGACGACCACCGAGTGACTACCGACGACCACCGAGTGACTACCGACGACCAAAAAGTGACTACCGACGACCACCAAGTGACTACCGATGACCACCAAGTGACTACCGACGACCACCGAGTGACTACCGACGACCACCGAGTGACTACCGACGACCAAAAGTGACTACCGACGACCACCAAGTGACTACCGATGACCACCAAGTGACTACCGACGACCACCGAGTGACTACCGACGACCACCGAGTGACTACCGACGACCACCGAGTGACTACCGACGACCAAAAAGTGACTACCGATGACCACCAAGTGACTACCGACGACCACCGAGTGACTACCGACGACCACCGAGTGACTACCGACGACCACCAAGTGACTACCGACGACCACCAAGTGACTACCGACGACCACCGAGTGACTACCGATGACCACCGAGTGACTACCGACGACCACCGAGTGACTACCGACGACCAAAAAGTGACTACCGACGACCACCGAGTGACTACCGATGACCACCAAGTGACTACCGACGACCACCGAGTGACTACCGACGACCACCAAGTGACTACCGACGACCACCAAGTGACTACCGACGACCACCGAGTGACTACCGACGACCAAAAAGTGACTACCGACGACCACCGAGTGACTACCGACGACCACCAAGTGACTACCGACGACCACCAAGTGACTACCGATGACCACCGAGTGACTACCGACGACCACCGAGTGACTACCGACGACCAAAAAGTGACTACCGACGACCACCAAGTGACTACCGACGACCACCAAGTGACTACCGACGACCACCGAGTGACTACCGACGACCACCAAGTGACTACCGACGACCACCGAGTGACTACCGACGACCACAAGTGACTACCGACGACCACCAAGTGACTACCGATGACCACCAAGTGACTACCGACGACCACCGAGTGACTACCGACGACCACCAAGTGACTACCGACGACCACCAAGTGACTACCGACGACCACCGAGTGACTACCGATGACCACCAAGTGACTACCGATGACCACCAAGTGACTACCGACGACCACCGAGTGACTACCGACGACCACCGAGTGACTACCGACGACCAAAAAGTGACTACCGATGACCACCAAGTGACTACCGACGACCACCGAGTGACTACCGACGACCACCGAGTGACTACCGACGACCAAAAAGTGACTACCGACGACCACCAAGTGACTACCGACGACCAAAGTGACTACCGACGACCACCGAGTGACTACCGACGACCACCGAGTGACTACCGACGACCACCGAGTGACTACCGACGACCAAAAGTGACTACCGACGACCACCGAGTGACTACCGACGACCACCGAGTGACTACCGACGACCAAAAAGTGACTACCGACGACCACCAAGTGACTACCGACGACCACCGAGTGACTACCGATGACCACCGAGTGACTACCGACGACCACCGAGTGACTACCGACGACCACCAAGTGACTACCGACGACCACCGAGTGACTACCGACGACCACCAAGTGACTACCGATGACCACCGAGTGACTACCGACGACCACCGAGTGACTACCGACGACCAAAAGTGACTACCGACGACCACCAAGTGACTACCGACGACCACCAAGTGACTACCGATGACCACCAAGTGACTACCGACGACCACCGAGTGACTACCGACGACCACCGAGTGACTACCGACGACCACCGAGTGACTACCGATGACCAAAAAGTGACTACCGACGACCACCGAGTGACTACCGACGACCAAAGTGACTACCGACGACCACCAAGTGACTACCGACGACCACCGAGTGACTACCGACGACCACCGAGTGACTACCGACGACCACCAAGTGACTACCGACGACCACCAAGTGACTACCGATGACCACCAAGTGACTACCGACGACCACCGAGTGACTACCGACGACCACCGAGTGACTACCGACGACCACAAAGTGACTACCGACGACCACCGAGTGACTACCGACGACCACCGAGTGACTACCGACGACCACCGAGTGACTACCGACGACCACAAAGTGACTACCGACGACCACCAAGTGACTACCGACGACCACCAAGTGACTACCGACGACCACCGAGTGACTACCGACGACCACCAAGTGACTACCGACGACCAAAAAGTGACTACCGACGACCACCGAGTGACTACCGATGACCACCGAGTGACTACCGACGACCACCAAGTGACTACCGACGACCACCAAGTGACTACCGACGACCACCGAGTGACTACCGACGACCACCGAGTGACTACCGACGACCAAAAGTGACTACCGACGACCACCAAGTGACTACCGACGACCACCAAGTGACTACCGACGACCACCGAGTGACTACCGACGACCACCGAGTGACTACCGACGACCACCGAGTGACTACCGACGACCAAAAGTGACTACCGACGACCACCAAGTGACTACCGATGACCACCGAGTGACTACCGACGACCACCAAGTGACTACCGACGACCACCAAGTGACTACCGACGACCACCGAGTGACTACCGATGACCACCGAGTGACTACCGATGACCACCGAGTGACTACCGACGACCAAAAAGTGACTACCGACGACCAAAAAGTGACTACCGACGACCACCGAGTGACTACCGATGACCACCGAGTGACTACCGACGACCACCGAGTGACTACCGACGACCACCAAGTGACTACCGACGACCACCGAGTGACTACCGATGACCACCAAGTGACTACCGACGACCACCGAGTGACTACCGACGACCAAAAGTGACTACCGACGACCACCAAGTGACTACCGACGACCACCGAGTGACTACCGACGACCACCGAGTGACTACCGACGACCAAAAGTGACTACCGACGACCACCAAGTGACTACCGACGACCACCGAGTGACTACCGACGACCACCGAGTGACTACCGACGACCACCGAGTGACTACCGACGACCACCGAGTGACTACCGACGACCAAAAAGTGACTACCGACGACCACCGAGTGACTACCGACGACCACCGAGTGACTACCGACGACCACCAAGTGACTACCGACGACCACCAAGTGACTACCGACGACCACCGAGTGACTACCGACGACCACCGAGTGACTACCGACGACCAAAAAGTGACTACCGACGACCAAAAGTGACTACCGACGACCACCAAGTGACTACCGACGACCACCGAGTGACTACCGACGACCACCGAGTGACTACCGACGACCAAAAGTGACTACCGACGACCACCAAGTGACTACCGATGACCACCAAGTGACTACCGACGACCACCGAGTGACTACCGACGACCACCGAGTGACTACCGACGACCACCGAGTGACTACCGACGACCACCAAGTGACTACCGACGACCACCGAGTGACTACCGACGACCACCAGTGACTACCGACGACCACCGAGTGACTACCGACGACCAAAAGTGACTACCGACGACCACAAGTGACTACCGATGACCACCAAGTGACTACCGATGACCACCGAGTGACTACCGACGACCACCGAGTGACTACCGACGACCAAAAAGTGACTACCGACGACCACCGAGTGACTACCGATGACCACCAAGTGACTACCGATGACCACCAAGTGACTACCGACGACCACCGAGTGACTACCGACGACCACCGAGTGACTACCGACGACCACCGAGTGACTACCGACGACCACCGAGTGACTACCGACGACCAAAAAGTGACTACCGACGACCACCAAGTGACTACCGACGACCAAAAAGTGACTACCGACGACCACCGAGTGACTACCGATGACCACCGAGTGACTACCGACGACCACCGAGTGACTACCGACGACCAAAAAGTGACTACCGATGACCAAAAGTGACTACCGACGACCACCAAGTGACTACCGATGACCACCAAGTGACTACCGACGACCACCGAGTGACTACCGACGACCACCAAGTGACTACCGACGACCACCGAGTGACTACCGACGACCACCGAGTGACTACCGACGACCACCGAGTGACTACCGACGACCACCGAGTGACTACCGACGACCAAAAAGTGACTACCGACGACCACCAAGTGACTACCGACGACCACCGAGTGACTACCGATGACCACCAAGTGACTACCGATGACCACCAAGTGACTACCGACGACCACCGAGTGACTACCGACGACCACCGAGTGACTACCGACGACCAAAAAGTGACTACCGACGACCACCAAGTGACTACCGACGACCACCGAGTGACTACCGACGACCACCGAGTGACTACCGACGACCAAAAGTGACTACCGACGACCACCGAGTGACTACCGACGACCACCAAGTGACTACCGACGACCACCGAGTGACTACCGACGACCACCGAGTGACTACCGACGACCACCGAGTGACTACCGACGACCAAAAAGTGACTACCGACGACCACCGAGTGACTACCGATGACCACCGAGTGACTACCGACGACCACCAAGTGACTACCGACGACCACCGAGTGACT
The DNA here is from genome assembly GCA_029204205.1 of Desmophyllum pertusum. Lineage (NCBI taxonomy): Eukaryota > Metazoa > Cnidaria > Anthozoa > Scleractinia > Caryophylliidae > Desmophyllum > Desmophyllum pertusum. The sequence goes on along the minus strand of MU826902.1, from coordinate 120,130 downwards.
ACCGACGACCACCGAGTGACTACCGATGACCACCGAGTGACTACCGACGACCACCGAGTGACTACCGACGACCAAAAAGTGACTACCGACGACCACCAAGTGACTACCGACGACCACCAAGTGACTACCGATGACCACCGAGTGACTACCGACGACCACCGAGTGACTACCGACGACCAAAAGTGACTACCGACGACCAAAAAGTGACTACCGACGACCACCGAGTGACTACCGACGACCACCGAGTGACTACCGACGACCACCGAGTGACTACCGACGACCACCGAGTGACTACCGACGACCACCAAGTGACTACCGATGACCACCAAGTGACTACCGACAACCACCGAGTGACTACCGACGACCAAAAAGTGACTACCGACGACCAAAAAGTGACTACCGACGACCACCGAGTGACTACCGACGACCACCGAGTGACTACCGACGACCACCAAGTGACTACCGACGACCACCAAGTGACTACCGACGACCACCGAGTGACTACCGACGACCACCGAGTGACTACCGACGACCACCAAGTGACTACCGACGACCAAAAAGTGACTACCGACGACCACCGAGTGACTACCGATGACCACCGAGTGACTACCGACGACCACCGAGTGACTACCGACGACCACCGAGTGACTACCGACGACCAAAAGTGACTACCGACGACCACCGAGTGACTACCGACGACCACCGAGTGACTACCGACGACCAAAAAGTGACTACCGACGACCACCAAGTGACTACCGACGACCACCGAGTGACTACCGACGACCACCGAGTGACTACCGACGACCAAAAAGTGACTACCGACGACCACCAAGTGACTACCGACGACCACCGAGTGACTACCGATGACCACCGAGTGACTACCGACGACCACCGAGTGACTACCGACGACCACCAAGTGACTACCGACGACCAAAAAGTGACTACCGACGACCACCGAGTGACTACCGACGACCACCGAGTGACTACCGACGACCACCGAGTGACTACCGACGACCAAAAGTGACTACCGACGACCACCGAGTGACTACCGATGACCACCGAGTGACTACCGACGACCACCAAGTGACTACCGACGACCAAAAAGTGACTACCGACGACCACCGAGTGACTACCGATGACCACCGAGTGACTACCGATGACCACCGAGTGACTACCGACGACCAAAAAGTGACTACCGACGACCAAAAAGTGACTACCGACGACCACCGAGTGACTACCGATGACCACCGAGTGACTACCGATGACCACCGAGTGACTACCGACGACCACCAAGTGACTACCGACGACCACCAAGTGACTACCGATGACCACCAAGTGACTACCGACAACCACCGAGTGACTACCGACGACCAAAAAGTGACTACCGACGACCAAAAAGTGACTACCGACGACTACCGAGTGACTACCGACGACCACCGAGTGACTACCGACGACCAAAAAGTGACTACCGACGACCACCAAGTGACTACCGATGACCACCGAGTGACTACCGATGACCACCGAGTGACTACCGACGACCAAAAGTGACTACCGACGACCAAAAAGTGACTACCGACGACCACCGAGTGACTACCGATGACCACCGAGTGACTACCGATGACCACCGAGTGACTACCAACGACCACCGGTGACTACCGACGACCAAAAAGTGACTACCGACGACCACCGAGTGACTACCGACGACCACCGAGTGACTACCGACGACCAAAAAGTGACTACCGACGACCAAAAGTGACTACCGACGACCACCGAGTGACTACCGATGACCACCGAGTGACTACCGACGACCAAAAAGTGACTACCGACGACCACCAAGTGACTACCGACGACCACCGAGTGACTACCGATGACCACCGAGTGACTACCGACGACCAAAAGTGACTACCGACGACCACCGAGTGACTACCGACGACCAAGTGACTACCGACGACCACCGAGTGACTACCGACGACCACCGAGTGACTACCGACGACCACCGAGTGACTACCGACGACCAAAAAGTGACTACCGACGACCACCGAGTGACTACCGATGACCACCGAGTGACTACCGACGACCACCAAGTGACTACCGACGACCACCGAGTGACTACCGACGACCACCGAGTGACTACCGACGACCACCGAGTGACTACCGATGACCACCGAATGACTACCGACGACCAAAAAGTGACTACCGACGACCACCAAGTGACTACCGGCGACTACCGAGTGACTACCGATGACCACCGAGTGACTACCGATGACCACCGAGTGACTACCGACGACCACCAAGTGACTACCGACGACCACCAAGTGACTACCGATGACCACCAAGTGACTACCGACAACCACCGAGTGACTACCGACGACCAAAAAGTGACTACCGACGAACAAAAAGTGACTACCGCGACTACCGAGTGACTACCGACGACCACCGAGTGACTACCGACGACCAAAAGTGACTACCGACGACCAAAAAGTGACTACCGACGACCACCGAGTGACTACCGATGACCACCGAGTGACTACCGATGACCACCGAGTGACTACCGACGACCACCGAGTGACTACCGACGACCAAAAAGTGACTACCGACGACCACCGAGTGACTACCGACGACCACCGAGTGACTACCGACGACCACCAAGTGACTACCGAAAACCAAAAAGTGACTACCGACGACCACCGAGTGACTACCGATGACCACCGAGTGACTACCGACGACCAAAAAGTGACTACCGACGACCAAAAAGTGACTACCGACGACCACCGAGTGACTACCGATGACAACCGAGTGACTACCGATGACCACCAAGTGACTACCGACGATTAAAAGTGACTACCGACGACCAAAAAGCGACTACCGATGACCTCCAAGTGACTACCGACAACCACCGAGTGACTACCGAGGGCCACCGAGTGACTACCGACGACCACCGAGTGACTACCGACGACCAAAAAGTGACTACCGACGACCAAAAGTGACTACCGACGACCAAAAAGTGACTACCGATGACCACCGAGTGACTACCGACGACCAAAAAGTGACTACCGACGACCAAAAAGTGACTACCGATGACCACCGAGTGACTACCGATGACCACCGAGTGACTACCGACGATTACCAAGTGACTACCGACGACCAAAAAGTGACTACCGACGACCACCGAGTGACTACCGATGACCACCGAGTGACTACCGATGACCACCGAGTGACTACCGACGATTAAAAAGTGACTACCGACGTCCAAAAAGTGACTACCGACGACCACCGAGTGACTACCGACGACCACCGAGTGACTACCGACGACCAAAAGTGACTACCGACGACCAAAAAGTGACTACCGACGACCACCGAGTGACTACCGATGACCACCGAGTGACTACCGACGACCAAAAGTGACTACCGACTACCACCATGTGACTACCGACGACCACCGAGTGACTACCGATGACCACCGAGTGACTACCGACGACCAAAAAGTGACTACCGACGATTAAAAGTGACTACCGACGACCAAAAAGTGACTACCGACGACCACCGAGTGACTACCGACGACCACCGAGTGACTAACGACGACCACCGAGTGACTACCGACGACCAAGAAGTGACTACCGACGACCACCGAGTGACTACCGATGACCACCGAGTGACTACCGACGACCAACAAGTGACTACCGACGACCAAAAAGTGACTACCGACGACCAGAGTGACTACAGATGACCACCGAGTGACTACGGATGACCACCGAGTGACTACCGACGACCAAAAAGCGACTACCGACGACCAAAAAGTGACTACCGGCGACTACCGAGTGACTACCGATGACCACCGAGTGACTACCGATGACCACCGAGTGACTGCCGACGATTAAAAAGTGACTACCGACGACCAAAAAGTGACTACCGATGACCTCCAAGTGACTACCGACAACCACCGAGTGACTACCGAGGGCCACCGAGTGACTACCGACGACCAAAAAGTGACTACCGACGACCAAAAAGTGACTACCGACGAGAAAAAGTGACTACCGATGACCACCGAGTGACTACCGACGACCAAAAAGTGACTACCGACGACCAAAAAGTGACTACCTACGACCACCGAGTGACTACCGATGACAACCGAGTGACTACCGATGACCACCGAGTGACTACCGACGATTAAAAAGTGACTACCGACGACCAAAAAGCGACTACCGATGACCTCCAAGTGACTACCGACAACCACCGAGTGACTACCGAGGGCCACCGAGTGACTACCGACGACCACCGAGTGACTACCGACGACCAAAAAGTGACTACCGACGACCACCGAGTGACTACCGAGGGCCACCGAGTGACTACCGACGACCACCGAGTGACTACCAACGACCAAAAAGTGACTACCGACTACCAAAAGTGACTAAAGACGACCACCGAGTGACTACCGATGACCACCGAGTGACTACCGATGACCACCGAGTGACTACCGACGACCAGAAAGTGACTAACGACAACCAAAAATTGACTACCGACGACCACCGAGTGACTACCGATGACCACCGAGTGACTACCGATGACCACAGAGTGACTACCGACAATTAAAAAGTGACTACCGACGACCACCGAGTGACTACCGACGACCAAAAAGTGACTACCGACAACCAAAAAGTGACTACCGACGACCAAAAAGTGACTACCGACAACCACCGAGTGACTACCGATGACCACCGAGTGACTACCGACGACCAAAAAGTGACTACCGACGACCAAAAGGTGACTACCAACGACCACCGAGTGACTACCGATGACCACCAAGTGACTACCGATGACCTCCAAGTGACTACCGACGACCACTGAGTGACTACCGACGACCACCAAATGACTACCGACGACCGCCAAGTGACTATCGACAACCACCGAGGGACTACCAAGGGCCACTGAGAGGCTACCGACGACCATCGAGTGACTACCGACGACCAAAAAGTGACTACCGACTACCAAAAAGTGACTAAAGACAACCACCAAGTGACTACCGATGACCACCAAGTGACTACCGATGACCACCAAGTGACTACCGACGACCACAGAGTGACTACCGACAACCACCAAATGACTACCGACGACCTCCAAGTGACTACCGACAACCACCGAGTGACTACCGAAGGCCACCGAGTGACTACCGATGACCAAAAAGTGACTACCGACTACCACCAAGTGACTACTGACGACCACCGAGTGACTACCGACGACCACCGAGTGACTACCGACGACCACCGAGTGACTACCGACGACCAAAAAGTGACTACCGACGACCAAAAATTGACTACCGACGACCACCGAGCGACTAACGATGACCACCGAGTGACTACCGACGACCAAAAAGTGACTACCGACGACCAAAAGTGACTACCGACAACCACCGAGTGACTACCGACGACCACCGAGTGACTACCGACGACCAAAAAGTGACTACCGACGACCAAAAAGTGACTACCGACGACCACCGAGTGACTACCAATGACCACCGAGTGACTACCGACGACCAAAAAGTGACAACGGACGAGCACAAAGTGACTACCGACGACCACCGAGTGACTACCGATGACCACCGAGTGACTACCGATGACCACCGAGTGACTACCGACGATTAAAAAGTGACTAGCTACGACCACCGAGTGACTACCGACGAACACCAAATGACTACCGACGACCTCCAAGTGACTACCGACAACCACCGAGTGACTACCGATGACCACCAAGTGACTACCGATGACCACCAAGTGACTACCGACGACCACCGAGTGACTACCGACGACCACTGAGTGACTACCGACGACGAAAAAGTGACTACCGACGACCACCGAGTGACTACCGATGACCACCAAGTGACTACCGATGACCACCAAGTGACTACCGACGACCACTGAGTGACTACCGACGAGCACCAAATGACTACCGACGACCTACAAGTGACTACCGACAACCACCGAGTGACTACCGAGGGCCACCGAGTGACTACCGACGACCACCGAGTGACTACGGACGACCAAAAAGTGACTAACGACAACCAAAAAGTGACTACCGACGACCACCGAGTGACTACCGATGACCACCGAGTGACTACCGACGATTAAAAAGTGACTACCGACGACCAAAAAGTGACTACCGACGACCACCGAGTGACTACCGAGGGCCACCGAGTGACTACTGACGACCACCGAGTGACTACCGACGACCAAAAAGTGACTACCTACTACTAAAAAGTGACTAAAGACGACCACGGAGTGACTACCGATGACCACCGAGTGACTACCGATGACCACCGAGTGACTACCGACGACCAGAAAGTGACTAACGCCAACCAAAAATTGACTACCGACGACCACCGAGTGACTACCGATGACCACCGAATGACTACCGATGACCACCGAGTGACTACCGACAATTAAAAAGTGACTACCGACGACCAAAAAGTGACTACCGATGACCAAAAAGTGACTACCGACGACCAAAAAGTGACTACCGACGACCACCGAGTGACTACCGATAACCACCGAGTGACTACCGATGACCACCGAGTGACTACCGACGACCAAAAAGTGACTACCGACGACCAAAAGTGACTACCGACGACCACCGAGTGACTACCGATGACCACCGAGTGACTACCGACGACCAAAAGTGACTACCGACGACCACCGAGTGACTACCGATGACCACCGAGTGACTACCGATGACCACCGAGTGACTACCGACGATTAAAAAGTGACTACCGACGACCAAAAAGTGACTACCGACGACCACCGAGTGACTACCGACGACCACCGAGTGACTACCGACGACCAAAGAGTGACTACGGACGACCAAAAAGTGACTAACGACGACCACCGAGTGACTACCGATGACCACCGAGTGACTACCGACGATTAAAAAGTGACTACCTACGACCAAAAAGTGACTACCGACGACCACCGAGTGACTACCGATGACCACCGAGTGACTACCGACGACCAAAAAGTGACTACCGACGACCAAAAAGTGACTACCGACGACCACCGAGTGACTACCGATGACCACCGAGTGACTACCGATGACCACCGAGTGACTACCGATGACCACCGAGTGACTACCGACGATTAAAAAGTGACTACCGACGACCACCGAGTGACTACCGACTACCACCGAGTGACTACCGACGACCAAAAAGTGACTACCGACGACCAAAAAGTGACTACCGACGACCACCGAGTGACTACCAATGACCACCGAGTGACTACCGACGACCAAAAAGTGACTAGCGACGACCAAAAAGTGACTACCGACGACCACCGAGTGACTACCGATGACCACCAAGTGACTACCGATGACCACCAAGTGACTACCGACGACCAGAGTGACTACCGACGAACACCAAATGACTACCGACGACCTCCAAGTGACTACCGACAACCACCGAGTGACTACCGAGGGCCACCGAGTGACTACCGACGACCACCGAGTGACTACCGACGACCAAAAAGTGACTACCGACTACCAAAAAGTGACTAAAGACGACCACCGTTTGACTACCGATGACCACCGAGTGACTACCGATGACCACCGAGTGACTACCGACGACCAAAAAGTGACTACCGACGACCAAAAAGTGACCACCGACGACCACCGAGTGACTACCGATGATCACCGTGTGACTACCGACTACCAAAAAGTGACTACCGACGACCAAAAAGTGACTACCGACGACCACCGAGTGACTACCGATGACCACCGAGTGACTACCGATGACCACCGAGTGACTACCGACGATTAAACAGTGACTACCGACGACCAAAAAGTGACTACCGACGACCACCGAGTGACTACCGACGACCACCGAGTGACTACCGACGACCGCCGAGTGACTACCGACGACCAAAAAGTGACTACCGATGACCACCAAGTGACTACCTACCACCACTGAGTGACTACCGACGACCACCAAATGACTACCGACGACCTCCAAGTGACTATCGACAACCACCGAGTGACTACCGTGGGCCACCGAGTGGCTACCGACGACCATCGAGTGACTACCGACGACCAAAAAGTGACTACCGACGACCAAAAAGTGACTACCGACGACCACCGAGTGACTACCGATGACCACCGAGTGACTACCGATGACCACCGAGTGACTACCGACGATTAAAAAGTGACTACCGACGACCAAAAGTGACTACCGACGACCAAAAAGTGACTACCGACTACCACCAAGTGACTACCGACGACCACCGTGTGACTACCGACGACCAAAGAGTGACTACCGATTACCACCAAGTGACTACCGACGACCACCGAGTGACTACCGACGAACAAAAAGTTTCTACCGACGACGAACAAGTGACAAACTACGACCACCAAGTAACTACGGTCGACCACGAAGTGACTACCGATGACCACCAAGTGACTACCGATGACCTCCAACTGACTACCGACAACCACTGACTGACTACCGTGGGCCACCGAGTGACTACCGACGACCACCGAGTGACTACCGATTAAAAAGTGAGTACCGACGACCAAAAAGTGACTACCGACGACCACCGTGTGACTACCGACGACCACCGAGTGACTACCGACGACCACCGAGTGACTACCGAGTGACTACCGAGGGCCACCGACGACCACCGACGACCACCGACTAACTACCGACGACCAAAAAGTGACTACCGACGACCACTGAGTGACTACCGACGACCACCAAATGACTACCGACGACCTCCAAGTGACTACCGACAACCACCGAGTGACTACCGAAGGCCACCGAGTGACTACCGATGACCAAAAAGTGACTACCGACTACCACCAAGTGACTACTGACGACCACCGAGTGACTACCGACGACCACCGAGTGACTACCGACGACCACCGAGTGACTACCAACGAACAAAAAGTGACTACCGACGAACAAAAAGTGACTACCGACGACCACCAAGTAACTACAATCGACCACCAAGTGACTACCGATGACCACCAAGTGACTACCGATGACCTCCAAGTGACTACCGACAACCACCGACGGACTACCGAGGGCCACCGAGTGACTACCGACGACCACCGAGTGACTACCGACGATTAAAAAGTGACTACCGACGACCAAAAAGTGACTACCGACGACCACCGTGTGACTACCGACGACCACCGAGTGACTACCGACGACCACCGAGTGACTACCGAGTGACTACCGAGGGCCACCGACGACCACCGACGACCACCGACGACCACCGACTAACTACCGACGACTAAAAAGTGACTACCGACGACCACCAAGTGACTACCGACTACGAAAAAGTGACAAACGACAACCACCAAGTAACTACCGCCGACCAAGTGACTACCGATGGCCACCAAGTGACTACCGACGACCACCGAGTGACTACCGAAGGCCACCGAGTGACTTCCGACGACCACCAAGAGACTACCGACGACCAAAAAGTGACTACCGTCGACCACCAAGTGACTACCGATGACCACCTAGTGACTACCATTGACCACCGAGTGACTAACGACGACCACCAATTGACTACCGAAGACCTCCATGTGACCACCGACAACCACCGAGTGACTACCGAGGGCTATCATGTGACTACCGACGACCACCGAGTGACTACCGACGACCAAAAAGTGACTACCGACTACCAAAAAGTGACTACCGACGACCACCGAGTGACTACTGATGACCACCAAGTGACTACCGAAGACCACCAAGTGACTACCGACGACCACGGAGTGACTACCGACGACCACCAAATGACTACCGACAACCAAAAAGTGACTACCGTCGACCACCAATTGACTACCGACGACGAAAAAGTGACAAACAATGGCCGCCAAGTAACTACCGCCGACCACCAAGTGACTACCGATGACCACCAAGGGACTACTGACGGCCACCGAGTGACTACCGACGAACACCGAGTGACTACCAAAGACCAAAAAGTTACTACCGCCGACCACCAAGAAGTCAAAACGGATTAAAATTCCGTAAAGACGTGTAAACGGTTTAAAATTCCAAAACTACGTCAATACGGATCACAATTCCGAATAGACGTCAAAGCGGATTAAAATTCAGAAATGACGTCGAAAACGGAAAAAATTCTGAAAGGACGACAAAATGGATTAAAATGCTGAAGAGGTCAAAACGGATTAAAATTCTGAAATGATGTCAAAAACGGATTCAAATTCCGAAAAGACGTCCAAAGGATTAAAATTCCGAATAGACGTCACAGCGGATTAAAATTCAGAAATGACGTCGAAAACGGATTAAAATTATGAAAAGACGACAAAATGGATTAAACTGCTGAAAACAGGTCAAAACGGATTAAAATTCCGAAATGACGTCAAAACGGATTAAATTCCGGAAAGATGTCAAAACGGAATAAAATTCCAAAAAGACATCAAAACGGATTAAAATTACGGAAAGACGACAAAACGGATTAAAATTCCGAAATGACGTCAAAACGGATTAAAATTCTGAAAAAACGTCAAAATGGATTAAAATTCTGAAAAGATGTCAAAACAGATCAAAAATTCCGAAAAGATGTCAAAACGGATTAAAATTCCAAAAAGACGTCAAAACGGATTGAAATTCCGAAAAGACGTCAAAACGGATCAAATTCCGAAATGACGCGATAACGGATTAAAATTCCGAAATGACGTCAAAATGGATTAAAATTCCGAGTAGACGTCAAAACGGATCAAAATTTCGAAATGACGTCAAAACTGATTAAAATTCCGAAATGATGTCAAAACGGATCAAAATTCCGGAAAGAAGTCAAAAGGGATTAAAATTCCGTAAAGACGTGTAAACGGTTTAAAATTCCGAAAACACGTCAAAACGAATTAAAATTCCAAAACTACGTCAAAACGGATCACAATTCCGAATAGACGTCAAAGCGGATTAAAATTCAGAAATGACGTCGAAAACGGAAAAAAATTCTGAAAGGACGACAAAATGGATTAAAATTCTGAAATGATGTCAAAACGGATTCAAATTCCGAAAAGACGTCCAAAGGATTAAAATTCCGAAATGACGTCAAAACGGATTAAAATTCCAAATGACGTCAAAACGGATTAAAATTCCGAAAAGATGTCAAAACGGATTAAAATTCCGAAAAGACGTCAAAACGCATCAAATTCCGAAATGACGTCAAAACGGATTAAAATTCCGATAAGATGACAAAACGGATTGAAATTCCGAAATGACGTCAAAACGGATTAAATTACGGAAAGACTACAAAACGGATTAAAATTCCGAAATGACGTCAAAACGGATTAAATTTCTGAAAAGATGTCAAAACAGATAAAAAATTCCGAAAAGATGTCAAAACGGATTAAAATTCCGAGAAGACGTCAAAATGGATCAAAATTCCGAAATGACGTCAAAACGGATTAAAATTCCGGAAAGAAGTCAAAACGGATTAAAATTCCGTAAAGACGTGTAAACGGTTTAAAATTCCGAAAGCACGTCAAAACGGATTAAAATTCCAAAACTACGTCAAAACGGATCACAATTCCGAATAGACGTCAAAGCGGATTAAAATTCAGAAATGACGTCGAAAACGGATTAAAATTATGAAAAGACGACAAAATGGATTAAACTGCTGAAAAGAGGTCAAAACGGATTAAAATTCCGAAATGACGTCAAAACGGATTAAAATTCCGGAAAGATGTCAAAACGGAATAAAATTCAAAAAAAACATCAAAACGGATTAAAATTACGGAAAGACGACAAAACAGATTAAAATTCCGAAATGACGTCAAAAGGGATTAAAATTCCGAAATGACGTCAAAACGAATTAAAATTCTGAAAAAAACGTCAAAATGGATTAAAATTCTGAAAAGATGTCAAAACAGATCAAAAATTCCGAAAAGATGTCAAAACGGATTAAAATTCCGAAAAGACGTCAAAACGGATTAAAATTCCGAAATGATGTCAAAACGGATCAAAATTCTGAAAAGACGTCAAAATGGATTAAAATTCTGAAAAGAGGTCGAAACGGATTAAAATTCCGGAAAGAAGTCAAAACGGATTAAAATTCCGTAAACACGTGTAAACGGTTTAAAATTCCGAAAACACGTCAAAACGAATTAAAATTCCAAAACTACGTCAAAACGGATCACAATTCCGAATAGACGTCAAAGCGGATTAAAATTCAGAAATGACGTCGAAAACGGAAAAAATTCTGAAAGGACGACAAAATGGATTAAACTGCGGAAAAGAGGTCAAAACTGATTAAAATTCTAAAATGATGTCAAAACGGATTCAAATTCCGAAAAGACGTCCAAAGGATTAAAATTCCGAAATGACGTCAAAACGGATTAAAATTCCGAAATGACGTCAAAACGGATTAAAATTCCAAAAGATGTCAAAACGGATTAAAATTCCGAAAAGACGTCAAAACGCATCAAATTCCGAAATGACGTCAAAACGGATTAAAATTCCGATAAGATGACAAAACGGATTAAAATTCCGAAAAGACTTCAAAATGGATTAAAATTCCGAGAAGTCGTCAAAATGGATTAAAATTCCGATAAGATGACAAAACGGATTAAAATTCCGTAAAGACGTGTAAACGGTTTAAAATTCCGAAAGCACGTCAAAACGGATTAAAATTCCAAAACTACGTCAAAACGGATCACAATTCCGAATAGACGTCAAAACAGATAAAAAATTCCGAAAAGATGTCAAAACGGATTAAAATTCCGAGAAGACGTCAAAATGGATCAAAATTCCGAAATGACGTCAAAACGGATTAAAATTCCGGAAAGAAGTCAAAACGGATTAAAATTCCGTAAAGACGTGTAAACGGTTTAAAATTCCGAAAGCACGTCAAAACGGATTAAAATTCCAAAACTACGTCAAAACGGATCATAATTCCGAATAGACGTCAAAGCAGATTAAAATTCAGAAATGACGTCGAAAACGGATTAAAATTATGAAAAGACGACAAAATGGATTAAACTGCTGAAAAGAGGTCAAAACGGATTAAAATTCCGAAATGACGTCAAAACGGATTAAAATTCCGGAAAGATGTCAAAACGGAATAAAATTCCAAAAAGACATCAAAACGGATTAAAATTACGGAAAGACGACAAAACCGATTAAAATTCCGAAATGACGTCAAAAGGGATTAAAATTCCGAAATGACGTCAAAACGGATTAAAATTCTGAAAAAACGTCAAAATGGATTAAAATTCTGAAAAGATGTCAAAACAGATCAAAAATTCCGAAAAGATGTCAAAACGGATTAAAATTCCGAAAAGACGTCAAAACGGATTGAAATTCCGAAAAGACGTCAAAACGGATCAAATTCCGAAATGACGTGATAACGGATTAAAATTCCGAAATGACGTCAAAATGGATTAAAATTCCGAGTAGACGTCAAAACGGATCAAAATTTCGAAGTGACGTCAAAACGGATTAAAATTCCGAAATGATGTCAAAACGGATCAAAATTCTGAAAAGAGGTCAAAACGGATTAAAATTCCGGAAAGAAGTCAAAACGGATTAAAATTCCGTAAAGACGTGTAAACGGTTTAAAATTCCGAAAACACGTCAAAACGAATTAAAATTCCAAAACTACGTCAAAACGGATCACAATTCCGAATAGACGTCAAAGCGGATTAAAATTCAGAAATGACGTCGAAAACGGATTAAAATTCTGAAAGGACGACAAAATGGATTAAAATGCTGAAAAGAGGTCAAAACGGATTAAAATTCTGAAATGATGTCAAAACGGATTCAAATTCCGAAAAGACGTCCAAAGGATTAAAATTCCGAAATGACGTCAAAACGGATAAAAATTCCGAAATGACGTCAAAACGGATTAAAATTCCGAAAAGATGTCAAAACGGATTAAAATTCCCAAAAGACGTCAAAACGCATCAAATTCCGAAATGACGTCAAAACGGATTAAAATTCCGATAAGATAACAAAACGGATTAAAATTCCGAAAAGACTTCAAAATGGATTAAAATTCCGAGAAGACGTCAAAATGGATCAAAATTCCGAAATGACGTCAAAACGGATTAAAATTCCGTAAAGACGTGTAAACGGTTTAAAATTCCGAAAGCACGTCAAAACGGATTAAAATTCCAACACTACGTCAAAACGGATCACAATTCCGAATAGACGTCAAAGCGGATTAAAATTCAGAAATGACGTCGAAAACGGATTAAAATTATGAAAAGACGACAAAATGGATTAAACTGCTGAAAAGAGGTCAAAACGGATTAAAATTCCGAAATGACGTCATAACGGATTAAAATTCCGGAAAGATGTCAAAACGGAATAAAATTCCAAAAAAACATCAAAACGGATTAAAATTACGGAAAGACGACAAAACAGATTAAAATTCCGAAATGACGTCAAAAGGGATTAAAATTCCGAAATGACGTCAAAACGAATTAAAATTCTGAAAAAAAACGTCAAAATGGATTAAAATTCTGAAAAGATGTCAAAACAGATCAAAAATTCCGAAAAGATGTCAAAACGGATTAAAATTCCGAAAAGACGTCAAAACGGATTAAAATTCCGAAATGATGTCAAAACGGATCAAAATTCTGAAAAGACGTCAAAATGGATTAAAATTCTGAAAAGAGGTCGAAACGGATTAAAATTCCGGAAAGAAGTCAAAACGGATTAAAATTCCGTAAACACGTGTAAACGGTTTAAAATTCCGAAAACACGTCAAAACGAATTAAAATTCCAAAACTACGTCAAAACGGATCACAATTCCGAATAGACGTCAAAGCGGATTAAAATTCAGAAATGACGTCGAAAACGGAAAAAAATTCTGAAAGGACGACAAAATGGATTAAACTGCGGAAAAGAGGTCAAAACTGATTAAAATTCTAAAATGATGTCAAAACGGATTCAAATTCCGAAAAGACGTCCAAAGGATTAAAATTCCGAAATGACGTCAAAACGGATTAAAATTCCGAAATGACGTCAAAACGGATTAAAATTCCAAAAAGATGTCAAAACGGATTAAAATTCCGAAAAGACGTCAAAACGCATCAAATTCCGAATGACGTCAAAACGGATTAAAATTCCGATAAGATGACAAAACGGATTAAAATTCCGAAAAGACTTCAAAATGGATTAAAATTCCGAGAAGTCGTCAAAATGGATTAAAATTCCGATAAGATGACAAAACGGATTAAAATTCCGTAAAGACGTGTAAACGGTTTAAAATTCCGAAAGCACGTCAAAACGGATTAAAATTCCAAAACTACGTCAAAACGGATCACAATTCCGAATAGACGTCAAAACAGATAAAAATTCCGAAAAGATGTCAAAACGGATTAAAATTCCGAGAAGACGTCAAAATGGATCAAAATTCCGAAATGACGTCAAAACGGATTAAAATTCCGGAAAGAAGTCAAAACGGATTAAAATTCCGTAAAGACGTGTAAACGGTTTAAAATTCCGAAAGCACGTCAAAACGGATTAAAATTCCAAAACTACGTCAAAACGGATCACAATTCCGAATAGACGTCAAAGCGGATTAAAATTCAGAAATGACGTCGAAAACGAATTAAAATTATGAAAAGACGACAAAATGGATTAAACTGCTGAAAAGAGGTCAAAACGGATTAAAATTCCGAAATGACGTCAAAACGGATTAAAATTCCGGAAAGATGTCAAAACGGAATAAAATTCCAAAAAGACATCAAAACGGATTAAAATTACGGAAAGACGACAAAACCGATTAAAATTCCGAAATGACGTCAAAAGGGATTAAAATTCCGAAATGACGTCAAAACGGATTAAAATTCTGAAAAAACGTCAAAATGGATTAAAATTCTGAAAAGATGTCAAAACAGATCAAAAATTCCGAAAAGATGTCAAAACGGATTAAAATTCCGAAAAGACGTCAAAACGGATTGAAATTCCGAAAAGACGTCAAAACGGATCAAATTCCGAAATGACGTGATAACGGATTAAAATTCCGAAATGACGTCAAAATGGATTAAAATTCCGAGTAGACGTCAAAACGGATCAAAATTTCGAAGTGACGTCAAAACGGATTAAAATTCCGAAATGATGTCAAAACGGATCAAAATTCTGAAAAGAGGTCAAAACGGATTAAAATTCCGGAAAGAAGTCAAAACGGATTAAAATTCCGTAAAGACGTGTAAACGGATTAAAATTCCGAAAACACGTCAAAACGAATTAAAATTCCAAAACTACGTCAAAACGGATCACAATTCCGAATAGACGTCAAAGCGGATTAAAATTCAGAAATGACGTCGAAAACGGATTAAAATTCTGAAAGGACGACAAAATGGATTAAAATGCTGAAAAGAGGTCAAAACGGATTAAAATTCTGAAATGATGTCAAAACGGATTAAAATTCCGTAAAGACGTCAAAACGGATTAAAATTCTGAAAAGACGTCAAAATGGATCAAAATTCTGAAAGGATGTCAAAACAGATTAAAATTCCGAAAAGACGTCAAAACGGATTAAAATTCTGAAAAAACGTCAAAACGGATTAAAATTCTGAAATGACGCCAAAACGGATTAAAATTCGGGAAAGACGTCAAAACGGATCAAATTCCGAAATGACGTCAAAACGGATTAAAATTCCGATAAGATCACAAAACAGATTAAAATTCCGGAATGAGGTCAAAACGGATTAAAATTCCGAAAAGACGTCAAAACGGATTAAAATTCCGAAGAGACGTCAAAACGGATCAAATTCCGAAATGTCGTCAAAACGGATTAAAATTCTGAAAAGACTTCAAAACGAATTAAAATTCCGAAATAACCTCAAAACGGATTAAAATTCCGAAATGATTTCAAAACGGATGAAAATTCCTAATAGACGTCAAATTGGATTAAAATTCCGAAATGACGTCAAAACTGACCAATATTCTGATAAGACGTCAAAACCGATTAAAATTCCGAAATGATGTCAAAACGTATCAAAATTCCGAAAAGACGTCAGAGCCGATTAAAATTCCAAAATGACGTAAAAACGGATTAAAATTCCGAAATGATGTCAAAACGGATCAAAATTCCGAAATGACGTCAAAACGGATTAAAATTCCGAAAAGGCGTCAAATCGGAGTGAAATTACGAAAAGACGTCAGAACGGGTCAAATTCCGAAATGACGTCAAAACGGATTAAAATTCCGAAATGACGTCAAAACGGAAAAAAATTCCGAAATCACGTCAAAACGGATTAAAATTCCGAAATGACGTCAGAACGGTTTAAAATTCCGGAAAGATGTCAAAACGGATTAAAATTCCGAAATGACGTCAAAACGGATCAAATTCAGAAAAGAGGTCAAAACGGATTAAAATTCCGCGAAGATGTCAAAATGGATTAAAATTCTGAAAACACGTCAAAACGGATTATAATTCCGAAATGACCTCAAAACGGATTAAAATTCCGAAATGATTTCAAAACGGATGAAAATTCCGAATAGAAGTCAAAGTGGATTAAAATTCCGAAATGACGTCAAAACTGTTAATATTCTGATAACACGTCAAAACCGATTAAAATTCCGAAATGACGTCAGAACGGTTAAAAATTCCGGAAAGATGTCAAAACGGATTAAAATTACGGAAAGACGTCAAAACGGATCAAAATTCTGAAAAGACGTCAAAATGGATTAAAATTCTGAAAAGAGGTCAAAACGGATTAAAATTCCGGAAAGACGTCAAAACGGATTAAAATTCCGTAAAGACGTGTAAAGGGATTAAAATTCCGTAAACACGTCAAAACGAATTAAAATTCCAAAACTACGTCAAAACGGATCACAATTCCGAATAGACGTCAAAGCAGATTAAAATTCCGACAAGACGTCAAACGGATTAAAATTCTGAAAAGACGTCACAATGGATTAAAATTCCGAAATGACGTCAAAACGGATTAAAATTCTGAAAAGACGTCAAAACCGATTAAAATTCCGAAATGATGTCAAAGCGTATCAAAATTCCGAAAAGACGTCAAAACGGATTAAAATTCTGAAAAGACGTCAAAATGGATCAAAATTCTGAAAGGATGTCAAAACAGATTAAAATTCCGAAAAGACGTCAAATCGGATTAAAATTCCGAAAACACGTCAAAACGGATTAAAATTCTGAAAAGACGTCAAATCGGATTAAAATTCTGAAATGACGTCAAAACGGATTAAAATTCCGATAAGATCACAAAACGGATTAAAATTCCGAAAGACTTCAAAACGGATCAAATTCCGAAATGTCGTCAAAACGGATTAAAATTCTGAAAAGACTTCAAAACGGATTAAAATTCCGTAATGACGTCAAAACGGATCAAAATTCAGAAAAGAGGTCAAAACGGATTAAAATTCCGAGATGTCAAAATGGATTAAAATTCTGAAAAAACGCCAAAACGGATTATAATTCCGAAATGACCTCAAAACGGATTAAAATTCCGAAATGATTTCAAAACGGATGAAAATTCCGAATAGAAGTCAAAACGGATTAAAATTCCGAAATGACGTCAGAACGGTTTAAAATTCCGAAAAGATGTCAAAACGGATTAAAATTCCCAAATGACGTCAAAACGGATGAAAATTCCGAATAGAAGTCAAAACGGATTAAAATTCCGAAATGACGTCATAACTGATTAAAATTCCGGAAAGATGTCAAAACGGATTAAAATTCCCAAATAACGTCAAAACGGATCAAATTCCGAAAAGAGGTCAAAACGGATTAAAATTCCGAAACGATGTCATAACGGATTAAAATTCCATAAGGAGGTCAAAACGGACCAGTTAAACAACCTGTTAACCAACCCGTTAACCAACCAGTTAACCCTCCCGTTAACCAACCATTTTACAGACCTGTTAACCAACCAGTTAAGCAACCCAGTTACGAACCAGTTAACCAACCCGTTAACCAACCCGTTAACCAATCCGTTAACCAACCCGTTAACCAACCCGTTAACCAACCCGTTAACCAACCAGTTAACCAAACCGTTAACCACCGCTTTTTCCTACCCGTTGACCAACCCATTAACCAACCAGTTAACCAACCCGTTAACCAACCAGATAACCAACGAGTTAACCAACCGGTAAACCAACCCGTTAACCAACTAGTTAACCAACCCGTTATCCAACTAGTTAACCCACCCTGTAACCAACCCGTTAACCAACCTGTTAACCAACCAGTTAACCCACCGTTAACCAACCCGTTAACCAACCCGTTAACCAACCCGTTAACCAACCCGTTAACCAACCCGTTAACCAACCCGTTAACCAACCCGTTAACCAACCCGTTAACCAACCCGTTAACCAACTCGTTTACCAAACCGTTGACAAACCCGTTTTCCAACCCATTAACCAGCTAGTTAACCAACCCGTTAACCATGCAACCATTAACCAACCAAATAACCAACCCATTAACGAACCCGATAACCAACCATTTAACCAACCCGTTAACCAACTAGTTAACCAACCAGTTAACCAATCCGTTAACCAATCCGTTAACCAACCCGTTAACCAACCCGTTAACCAACCCGTTAACCAACCCGTTAACCAACCAGTTAACCAACCCGTTAACCAACCCGTTAACCAACCTGTTAACCAACCGGTTTTCCAACCTGTTAACTAACCAGTTAACCAACCTGTTAACCAACTAGTTGACCAACCCGTTAACCAACCAGTTAACTGACCAGTTAACCAACGCGTGAACCAACCAGTTAACCAACCAGTTAACCAACCAGTTAACCAACCCGTTAACCAACCCGTTAACAAACCCGTTAACAAACCCGTTAACCAACCAGTTAACCAACCCGTTAACCAACCCGTTAACCAACCCGTTTACCAACCCGTTAACCAACTATTTAACCAACCAGTTAACCAACCCGTTAACCAACCCGTTAACAAACCCGTTAACCAACCAGTCAACCAACTCGTTAACCAACCCGTTAACCAACCCGTTTACCAACCCGTTAACCAACTAATTAACCAACCCGTTTATCAACCAGTTATCCAACCAGTTATCCAACCAGTTAACCAACCAGTTAACCAACCGTTAACCAACCCGTTAACTAACCATTTAACCAACCCGTAAACCAACCTGTTAACCAACCGTTAACCAACCCGTTAACCACAGTTAACTAACCCGTTAACCAACCCGTTAACCAGCCAGTTAACCAACCCGTTAACGAAGCCATTAACCAACCAGTTAACCAACCACTTAACGCTCCCTTTAACCAACCAGTTAACCCACCATTTAACTGACCAGTTAACCAACGCGTGAACCAACCAGTTAACCAACCAGTTAACCAACCCGTTAACCAACCCGTTAACAAACCCGTTAACCAACCAGTTAACCAACCCGTTAACCAACCCGTTAAACAACTATTTAACCAACCCGTTTACCAACCAGTTATCCAACCAGTTAACCAACCCGTTAACCAACCAGTTAACCAACCCGTTAACCAACCCGTTAACCACCCCGTTTTCCAACCCGTTAATCAACCAGTTAACCAAACAGTTAACCAACCCGTTAACCAACCCGTTAACAAACTCGTTAACCAACCAGTTAACCAACCCGTTAACCAAACCGTTTACCAACCCGTTAACCAACTAATTAACTAACCCGTTTACCAACCGGTTATCCAACCAGTTAACCAACCCGTTAACCAACCAGTTAACCAACCAGTTAACCAACCGTTAACCAAATCATTTGCAATTTAGAACACTGAAATAAGTCCTTTCAGTAAGCAATACGGCTAGCGAATGAGACTTTGGACTTTAACTAGAGCTTTTATAGCCAGACGGATGTCTTGATCTAGGCCAATGGCGAATTACGTACCATAGTAACTAAGGAACTCATGTAGCGCTCAACGAGACATGAATGGGAATATCTATAATCCAGCCATACAGAATGAGTGATATAAATGTACTAGACAGTGTTGCAACATGTGTAGGTGAATCACCATTGTACTCCCTTGTACATTCCAGACAAACGGCATAATGGTACATTCACATCACGTTCGCATTACATGAGATTATAAATTAACAATACCAACCCAACATGGCCCTAGAGCGTCTCGCTCCATTAACTGCGCTTTACAGTTTAGCTGTAAAGCTTTATTAATGTCACAGTTCCTTTGGCTATGTTAAATGTTTCATATAACGATGTAGATAACAAACGCAATAAACAACACAATGTTTGGCGTAAAGGGGGAACACCTCTCCGCAATCGGCGTGACAGACGACTTCTATTGCATGATCCTAAAGCCTTACTTATCTCCCCAGTGCCAAGACCCGCACTGGATCGGACAAGTTGTAGGCAGATCAAAAGCTAGCTTATGCGACCTAGAAGCCTACCTCTATAAACGGCACTACGAGCTGAAACCTCCGGCCAGCATCGTGCTAGAGGAGGCAGATCAAAAGCTTACGCGACCTAGAAGCCTAACTCTATAAACGGCACTACGAGCTGAAACCTCCGGCCAGCATCGTGCTAGAGTGTAGGCAGTTTTTGACTTGCTCAAGCCTACTTATCTCCCCAGCACTACGAGCCGACTCCGCCGGCACGTGCTGGATCGGACAAGAACACAGGCAGATAAAGAGCATAAAATATCGCTTGCTCAAGCCTACTTATCTCCCCAGCACTACGAGCCGACTCCGCTGGCACGTGCTGGATCAGACAAGTATGCAGGCAGATAAAGAGCATAAATTAATTATCGCAATTCAAACGAGCGAAAAAACAAAGCTTGGGGAAGTCGCTGCGAGACTTAACCGCCACTGATACATGCGGAGCAGGTATCCCCCCAAGCAAACCCAGGAATTAAGTGGAGGAAACACTGGCCGATCTCGGCACAGCATTTTTTTTTTTTTTTTTTTTTTTTCAGTAAGTCAATACAATTGAATACAATCAGGCTTTTAGCCAGAACTTGAAAAGTGGGTGTCCTGGAGGCATTTCCCCCATAAATTTGTTAAAGCTTTGCTGCATTTTTTATCATTTTCTCCCAGAATTGGCCATATCCACAGGACACCTGGACGCCCTTCTGGCTAAAAGCTTGAAGACAGTACCATATTTAAATTGACACTCCCCTTACAGGGCTTTTCAGTGACAACAAATCACAGTTAATCATTTGAGGTGTTTCTATACAATGCTAATAGGAAATGGAATACCACCATCCAAAAAGTTTAATCTCCTTGAGAGATTTGTAGAGCAGTCTGGCGTGATTGAAACAAATTAATGTTCTCTGTGCTGGGTCCCTGTGGGTAAGCAGCAACAGGTTCATCATAGCCAGCTGCAGCTCTTCCAGCTCCTCTGAGTTGTGGCACAAGAAATCCAACAACTGATAGCAAGTGACAAACTTCTCCAAAATAGCTCATATGCAAATGGAGAAAATAACAAAACAAAATAGGTAAGGTAATGATCCGTAGGATCAAGGTTCCATGTAAAGGTTCCATGTAAATTATGAGCACAACACCGGTGCTACCACCCTGCTGGCGGGTGGGTGTGCAGGGAACTAACCCCATGCATATGATGAACATACATACGAAGTATAAGGTATTCTAAATGAAAGTAAGCTGCTGTGGACACCACTAGATATAGCAACCAGGTACATACTGTACATGTATAAATCACAGTACTATTATAAAACTAAGAATTTCATCCTGAACGTGATTGCTGGCGACATGAAAATCATTCTTTATCAGAACTAAGACTAACAGGCGATGGTGCTAGAGCAGCAATGTTTCTGAGGCAAAGTGTTAGAATTCCGACTACACACCAGAGAGTAGTGCAATAGCTCATGTTGCCAGACGATGTTCGACTTCAAGCTGCTTCAAGGAATTCTCTGAATGTTACATTGATTAATGAAATGTGTTGCAATCCTTAGAAATTATGTTAACTCTAAAAGCAAGAACTGGAAGCAATTGTCGGTTCATCATGATCCCACATGCAATCATAACTAATGGCCTCAAATGCTTTTGAAGACTAAAATAAAACGGCATAATTTATAAGCAAATAAAGTATGGTTCAATTGACTGGGTGTACTTAGCAAGACTTTAAAAAGAATGGATTTGCATGTATGCTCCATTTGATGCCATGGTCTATGTATATATGTAAGTGAATAAATGTAACATTACATAAGCGATCTCAGACTGCATGCATTGAAAGACCGAGACTGTACGCAAACATATGCGAATAAATAAGACGTACATAATTGACGAATGTAGGTGATGTCACGGAAGCGTAGACCGCATGTGCGGATTCGAACATCCAAGCTGAATTTGAAAAATCTCGCTTATCTCCACAAAACAAGGATACCAACACATGCACAGGACTCCAGAAGAGTGTGCCGTCTCGCTAGGGCTCACAAGCAATTATATCAATTTACTATCTATAATAAAAGCCATCACCATGAATGGTGGCGCCTAGACTTAATGGGCCTAGCATGGATGGGATGCTAAGGTTTATAAGGGGAAATTATATTGGTAATATATAAAATTATGGTTACCACGTGATACACTTCCAAAGCTGGTGTACGTAAACATTCTAAACAATGTTGACCTATGTCGAAAATCGGACTTAACCAGCCCTAAAACTTACTTACAAAATAGTAACCAAGTAAAGACAACAAATAAATAAAGTAGTATAAGAGGGTAAAACAACCCATGGCTGAGACAAAAGCGCATCAAATGGGGATGATTTGATCCAAAAGGGGAGTTTGGAATTTCCAATCTTCAAAAACTGGCGTATGCAGAACTGAATGTAGAACGATTTAAAACCAGAAAGATGGGCAAGCTGAGTTGCTAAGCTTAGATCAGGTAATAGTAATTGGAGAAGTAAAACGACGGAAAATATGTCGATGGACAGCTTAGTGTAAATGATAAATGGGGAGGCACAAACCTGATCTGTACAGTTCGATGGGAAACAAAAACAAAAACAAACAAAAAAGTAGTGCAACATAGAGACATACTATGGGGGGATCCTTTACCTGCATGACCGCTCCAAGTGGTGAGAAAAGCACTGAAATAAACTTGACGAACCGAGAAACTGAGGAATATCGCGAAAATTATTTCGAAGACTATTGCGAATACATGGGCTCGAACGGCCAGCGGTAAATACTGCAACAAAATGTTACTACATGTAGTGCACATTTAGTGTACTGTAGAATATTGGTATAGAAAATAAAATATAGCGGCGAACAGGGGTTTTTAAAACACAGAATATGACACGCATAAGCGATTGAAATTTTATACAAACCTGAAACGTTTCGCTTGAGCAATCCTCTTGGGAAGAGCATGAATGGTGATCCGTAGAGATCCTGGAGATATATCTTGCACAGTATGAATCAAGCGGAGTCCGTGACCGCGTGACGAGGCCTCCGTAAAAGCAAAGTTCCCTTGATTTGACCTTAGATTTGACCACTGCAGAGCGCCATGTTCCAGCTCGAACAAAGTTTCCCTTCTCCGGACGAGAATACTTGCTTCAGCTACCTTTCTGATCGATCGTTCGATGCTGTGTGAAGGGATATGGCAACAAAAGCGATCTTGTTGAAGGAGTTACGGGAAAAAGATCCTGCCGCGAGTCGAGGCAAATAATGTGTTCGTTCGCCTTGATTGTTCCGACGCTTCCTACATATACGCAGCATGTAGCACGGAGATAAATTCAGTAACTCGGCGAAGGATGTGCTGGTTTTGCGTCAACTGTTTTAATTTAACAATGCCAACTGGGTATATTGCCGACGCAAGACGCTAGCGATCACGTTGTTCTTTGAATTCTTTAGGAACGCCCCGTGGACGAGCCATTACGAATTACAATTTAGAACATTGAAATAAGTCCTTTCAGTAAGCAATACGGCTAGCGAATGAGACTTTGGACTTTAACTAGAGCTTTTATAGCCAGACGGATGTCTTGATCTAGGCCAATGGCGAATTACGTACCATAGTAACTAAGGAACTCATGTAGCGCTCAACGAGACATGAATGGGAATATCTATAATCCAGCCATACAGAATGAGTGATATAAATGTACTAGATAGTGTTGCAACATGTGTAGGTGAATCACCATTGTACTCCCTTGTACATTCCAGACAAACGGCATAATGGTACATTCACATCACGTTCGCATTACATGAGATTATAAATTAACAATACCAACCCAACATGGCCCTAGAGCGTCTCGCTCCATTAACTGCGCTTTACAGTTTAGCTGTAAAGCTTTATTAACCAAACAGTTAACCAACCCGTTAACCAACCCGTTAACAAACCCGTTAACCAACCAGTTAACCAACCCGTTAACCAAACCGTTTACCAACCCGTTAATCAACTAATTAACTAACCCGTTTACCAACCGGTTATCCAACCAGTTAACCAACCCGTTAACCAACCAGTTAACCAACCAGTTAACCAACCGTTAACCAACCCGTTAACTAACCCGTTAACCAACCCATTTACCAACCTGTTAACCAACCGTTAACCAACCCGTTAACCAACCAGTTAATAATCCGTTAACCAACCCGTTAACCAGCCAGTTAACCAACCCGTTAACGAACCCATTAACCAACCAGTTAACGCTCCCTTTAACCAACCAGTTCACAGGCCAGTTAACGCTCCCGGTAACCAACCCGTTAACTGACCCGTTAACCAACCAGTTAACCCACCCGTTAACCAACCAGGTAACCAACTCGTTAACCAAATCGTTAACCAACACGTTAACCAAGCCGTTAACCAACCAGTTAACCGACTCGTTAACGAACCAGTTAACCAACCCGTTAACCAACCCGTTAACAAATCCGTTAACGAACCAGTGAACGGACCAGTTAACCGACCAGTTAACCTACCAGTTAACTGACCAGTTACCCATCCCGTTAACCGACCAGTTAACCAACCAGTTAACGTACCTGTTAACCAACCAGTTAACCAACCGTTAACGAACCAGTTAACGAACCAGTTAACCGACCAGTTAACCTACCAGTTAACTGACCAGTTACCCAACCCGTTAACCGACCAGTTAACCAACCAGTTAACGGCCCTGTTAACCAACCAGTTAACCAACCGTTAACGAACCAGTTAACGGACCAGTTAACCGACCAGTTAACCTACCAGTTAACTGACCAGTTAACCAACCCGTTAACCGACCAGTTAACCAACCAGTTAACCAACCTTTTAACGAACCAGTTAACGGATCAGTTAACCAACCCGTTAACCATCCCGTTAACGAACCAGTTAACGGACCAGTTAACCAACACGTTAACCAACACGTTAACCAACACGTTAACCAACCATATAACCAATCCGTTAACCAACCAGTTAACCAAATAGTTAACCAACCCGTTAACCAACTAGTTAACTCACCCGATAACCAGCCCGTTAACCAACTAGTTAACCAACTAGTTAACCAACCCGTTAACCAACCCGTTAACCAACCAGTTAACCAACCCGTTAACCAACCCGTTAACCAACCCGTTAACCAACCCGTTTTCCAACCTGTTACCTAACCAGTTAATCAACCCGTTAACCAACTAGTTAACCAACCCGTTAACCAACCAGTTAACCCACCCGTTAACCAACCAGTTAACCGACTCGTTAACCAACACGTTAACCAACACGTTAACCAAGCCGTTAACCAACCAGTTAACCGACTCGTTAACGAACCAGTTAACCAACCCGTTAACCAACCCGTTAACAAACACGTTAACGAACCAGTTAACGGACCAGTTAACCGACCAGTTAACCTACCAGTTAACTGTCCAGTTACCCAACCCGTTAACCGACCAGTTAACCAACCAGTTAACGGACCTGTTAACCAACCAGTTAACCAACCGTTAACGAACCAGTTAACGGACCAGTTAACCGACCAGTTAACCTACCAGTTAACTGACCAGTTACCCATCCCGTTAACCGACCAGTTAACCAACCAGTTAACCAACCAGTTAACAAACCAGTTAACGGATCAGTTAACCAATTCGTTAACCAGCCCGTTAACGAACCAGTTAACGGACCAGTTAACCATCCAGTTAACCAACACGTTAACCAACCAGATCACCAATCCGTTAACCAACCAGTTAACCAACACGTTAACCAACCCGTTTTCCAACCTGTAACCTAACCAGTTAACCAACCCGTTAACCAACTAGTTAACTCACCCGGTAACCAGCCCGTTAACCAACTAGTTAACCAACCCGTTAACCAACCCGTTAACCAACCAGTTAACCAACCCGTTAACCAACCCGTTAACCAACCCGTTAACCAACCCGTTTTCCAACCTGTTATCTAACCAGTTAACCAACCCGTTAACCAACTAGTTAACTCACCCGGTAACCAGCCCGTTAACCAACTAGTTAACCAACCCGTTAACCAACCCGTTAACCAACCAGTTAACCAACCCGTTAACCAACCCGTTAACCAACCCGTTAACCACCCCGTTTTCCAACCCGTTAACCAACCAGTTAACCAACCAGTTAACCAACCCGTTAACCAACCCGTTAACAAACCCGTTAATCAACCAGTTAACCAACCCTTTAACCAACCCGTTTACCAACCCGTTAACCAACTAATTAACCAACCCGTTTACCAACCAGTTATCCAACCAGTTAATCAACCCGTTAACCAACCAGTTAACCAACCAGTTAACCAACCGTTAACCAACCCGTTTACTAACCAGTTAACCAACCCGTTAACCAACCTGTTAACCAACAGTTAACCAACCTGTTAACTAACCAGTTAACTAACCCGTTAACCAACCCGTTAACCAGCCAGTTAACCAACCCGTTAACGAAGCCATTAACCAACCAGTTAAAACCAGTTAACGCTCCCTTTAACCAACCAGTTCACAGGCCAGTTAACGCTCCCGGTAACCAACCCGTTAACCAACCAGTTAACCAACCCGTTAACCAACCAGTTAACTGACCCGTTAACCGACCCGTTAACCAACACGTTAACCGACCCGTTAACCAACCAGTTAACCCACCCGTTAACCCGACTCGTTAACCAACTCGTTAACCAACACGTTAACCAAGCCGTTAACCAACCCGTTAACCAACCAGTTAACGAACCTAACCAACCAGTTAACCAACCAGTTAACCAACCCGTTATGTAAATTGATGTAAATTTATATAAATATATATAAAATATATATAAATATATCTATATAGTGGCGATAAATCTCGATTCGTGCTTTTATCCATAATGCTTTGCAGTAAATCTCTCTTTGTTTTTAACCAGAATCCTTTGCTTCCAACTAGCTACTTTATAAAGTCACTGTTCAGTTCTTTGATAATTGAGCTTGAATGTTTAAATATGTTGATTCACATAAGTCCTGCTGCTGTTTTGTATTTGTTTATATTACCGTTGGATTCGCAATCCCTGTTTTGCAATTTGATTGGCTAGTTTAAATGGAAATCATCATAAATTTGTCAAAAATATGTCAAAAATGTTATAGTGGTAATAGACAAAGACACCCAACTGATCAATTCGGTGGAACATCTGTTCGGACAGGCTATAATTGTCTCAGAAATTCGGATTCAGGGACTATTTATATGGAGTGTTTATATGGAACAAAGTTGGCTGGCCCCCAGGGTCACCCACCTTACCGTCAAAGCGAGTAACCATCCACCCAGGGTGACCCTGCCCCCTTCCCCTAGCCAACTTTGCGATTTCACATGTAAACGGTTAGCTGTTATTTATAAAGATATGTATGAAAAGTTCTCTCGCCCGGGTGGCTCGGTATGGAGGGTGACCCTCCTACCAGGGACAAAATGTCTCCATATAAACAGGCCCTTAGTTAAGTGAGATGAAAAACTAGAGGTTTATTTATTCTTTGGTGAAATGTCTCCTCGAACTCTCGTAATCTGGGGAAAATTAACACCTGTTGTTTTCGGAGAAGTAAAAATTTCGTTTGGCTACGAAAAATCCCAGTTAGGATTTTCAGAAAGGCAAAAGCCACTCGCAAATTCGGGTAATAATATTTCGCTCCCTAAATATTTCTGCCACTTAAATATTCAGCTTATAAAGTTTCCGAACAGATCAAGCTGTGTTAGTCCACCAAGTATCAATTAAAAAGGTTCCATGGCTAAGGAATTTGACTTAACTAATTTTAAAAAGGGCATTGCATCAAGTCATTCTTTTTAAGAAAACAAAACCTTTATTGAAGTCAGTTCAAATCGACAACAACTATTCAACAACTACAATGAACATACTAATACATCAAGGCCAGAAAATACAGAAAAACAAAGGAAAGGGGACAATACAATAACAACAATATTTATATCGGATTATTAAAGTTCTTAGGACGAAGTAATTCATTGATCAAACACGTTAAACTATGCTAAAACTGAATCGACCAGAGTATTACTAAAGTAGATTATAGTTTTCTATTTGCCATTGAAGAGATACTTTTTCTCAAATTCGTGCAAATTTAATAAACTAGGGATTGTTTCATACGATTTACAGATTTACTTCTTTAAAAGGGGCATTATCACGGGGATTTGATGTCATTTCAAAAACCAGAAAACCTAAAAATAATGGTCAAATTTTGTAATAAGTTACCATCTTAGTGCACTAAAAGTGTCAATAAGTGTCTGGCCATAGATTGACTGGGTCGGAATGGCTTGCAGTTTGAAAAAAGTTAGGCTAACTTTTTTAAAGTTCTCGCATTTTCGTTTCCAAATGCACTATAACAGATCATATGTTCCTCTTTCAAGAATTTGGTTGATTTATTTCTCTTGGTGATCTAGAATTATTTTGTAAATAAGTAAAGGTACGGAAGCACAGTTTTGACCAAAAAAGGTCAAAATCCCCATGATACTGCCCCTTTAATTTGCAGCACAATGATTGGTGTCCCTTTGAAGTCACGTATCACGCTCATGTATCACGCTCACGTGTCACGCTCACGTGTTACGCTCAGTTATCACGCTCACGTGTCACGCGCACGTGTCACGCTCACGTATCACGCTCACATATCACGCTCACGTTTCACGCTCAGGAACGACAGCTGCACCCGGGACACGCCTTGTAGCTCTTTTACATACAAACAGGTTACGTACCGATTTTCGAATGGTTTCGTCTCTTCCACAGTTTATCAAAGGATTAATTAATCCATTTAAAGTAACAAATACGGTAAAAAATTGCCGAAATGGACTTTTACTTCTGTAACCCATTATCGTTAATACAATAGGAGTTGCTAAAGCTGGTAGTAATGTCAACACGAGGGCCAAGAGGATGAAGCCAATAGTCTTAGCAAGTTGTTTTTCTCTCCTCAAAGCAGCACGCGATTGTTTTGATACTCGTGACATGTTCTTGTTATGGCGTCTGTTGGCCACAAAGATTCCAATATAAGAAACGACAATTATGATAACGCATGTAAGGTAGAAAAGCACGCCCACCAAATACACAAGGAATCTCTTTTCGGGCAAGAAGTGATTTAATGCTAAGACCAATAACACGGCTGCTACACCCGATAACCAGCTGGCAAAGGCTTCCTTTAGAGCACGTGACCTGGTCATGTGATTTCGATACCATTGTGGCCTATTGATTGCACGGTATCGATCTTTGCTAATGACGGCCAGGTTACTCAGGGTTGCAAAGAGACACAGAATAGAGATGTAGGTGTCCTCCTCTCTCTTTGCGGGGCAAAGGTGCTCATGCGTGGCTTTGCGTGTATCTCTGTACAGACAAAACGCCGCATACAATATGTCGCTGATGGCCAAACTGCACAGGAGCATACGCGAAGGATGTGGACGACTTTTCATGCGAGCCACGGCAACAACAAGAAGCACGTTGCTAAGGAACGACAGCGAGGCCATGATCATGTCCAGGGGAAGAAAAACATAGTTGATAATGTCTCTTATCTTTTCCTGGACCTCCACAGTGACGTCAGGACAAGACACTCCAAATAAGGTAGTGGGCTGCTGTTATTGTTTGTTATGTTGGGTAGAAACGCCATCACCTAGGAAACAAATTATTATAATTATTCCATGCGCAAAGATAGGATTTACCTAATGCATTTTGATGTCTGATCAAACGGTTGGATGCGTGAAGTAAATCTCAATTTAAAAACTACTCTAAAATATATTACAATACAGAATAAATAAGAATGGCTTTTGTTTTTACATTGCCCAATTCCCAACAAAGAATTCCAAAGACTACATTTCTGAATTCAGACTGGTCAGAAAAAGAACAGAACCACCATTTATAGTACAAACGTAAACTATGTTATAAAAGATGTGGTTATTGTTGATTCGCATTCACATGGAATCTTATAGACAACACCGTCTTGTTGAGATGGATCAGGGGCGTCTTTAGGGTACAGTCCTGTTTTGATAGCATGGATGCCTACGATCAAGAAACACAACTGCCGATCGATAGCGGAGCAGACCGCTAAGAGAACAACATCTAGTCAGCCCACCGAGGGAACAACACCTAGTCAGCTTACTGAGGGAACAACCTCTAGTCGGAATAATGAGGATCGGAATTCACCAATAGCAGCGAACCAAGGTGCTACATATAGCGACACATAAACAATTGACCTCATCTCCTGATGAAGACTAGCAGTTATAAGCAGTCGAAACGTCGCGATCAACATCTCAAAGTGACTCCATCGTGAGACAAACGATTAAACGTTCATCTACAACGTAAACTACTGTATAATTCAAACAAAAAAATTTGGGGACACTTGCATGATAACTGCTGTCTTAATTCCGCGCGGTCGATCCTTTCTCCCTTCCCGTGACCTGGGCCTGGTTGGATGTCTATTATTCTTCAACATTGTTCGGGGAATGGGAGAGTCCTGTTTTGATAGCATTTAGGATGATTTCTGGAGTAATTGTTGTCGATCGGAACATGTAACCAGGGGGGGCAGGCAGCGCCCTTTGATCTTGCCGCTTTTCCGCTATACATGATCGCACAAGTAAAGAAATCTGTCAATCATTCGAGAAACGTACCTCTACGGGAGTTTGCTGTGGAATTTTCATCCATGGTGTCCCACAATGACCAAAGTTCAGTTAAACAGCGACCGAATCGTTCCCATAGATGTTTGAACGTGGAATCGCCAAAATATTTCTGAACGAACACAAACGCACTTCATGTCCGCCATCGTCGGCCATGTTTATTTTAAACAAACCAGTACTTAGTCCCGCTCGGCCAAATTTCTTAAATGTGCAATCATATATACTAGGTCCCAGGCCTCGCTGCTAGCCCCCCCCCCCCCCCCCCCCTGCATGTAACAATCAACTTCCCTACCTATTTATGGTACGTGTGCGTATCCCAAGGACTTTGGCAAGGATTGACGGCAGTTTCAGCTCTAGTTCAGACTAACGGAACTTAAAATCGTGTTTTACATGAGTTTTTTTTACATATCAAACTCACCTCGGATTGTTCACTTTTTGCCGTGCGCTTTCCACAGATGTTCTGAAATGTTAATTTCGATCGGTTTATATATTACTTTGCTATTTACGCATCTTAAACTCATTAATAATTCTGAAAATCATAACCGTGACAGGCCAATTTTTTTTACGCCCACTTCAAGATGGTGGCCATTTACATTTTGTATTTTTTTCAAGCAACTAAATATTGTTTCAGGTTAATCAACAGTTTAGAATTTGAATTTAGCCAACGTTTTACTGTTTGGGGTTAAAAAAATGGTTTAAATTTTGGTGTTAAGCAGCGATTTTATGATTCGTTCGTAGTAAACCGGTACCAGTATTGGTCAGTTTTGACGTATGTTACGGGAGCACGTTATTACCTTAAAAATTCGTGTTTCGGGCAGCTAGCGGCTCGATTGTGTTGTGCTAGGGAATAAGGTTATTGTGGGTTAGAATCAACTCAATTCATTAACTGTGTTCCCTTTTTGTGGAAAAAGTCTTCACGCCGCCATCTTGAAGTGGGCGTAAAAATAAAAATTGCCCGTGACGTGGTTTGGATATCTGATTAGCTGAGATTTTTGCGATTTTATTCCTCGGTTACTCCTTTGGTTTTTTCAATTGAGAAGATATATCAAACACTCGAGACAGTGTTTCATCTGATTTCCAAACACTTCGAATTTCGTCCAAAAATCCCCGTTCTCGCGTCGTATTTTCAACTCTCTACTCGGTGTTTGGAAATCGGATGAAACACCGTTTCTCGTGTTTAATGCTGAAATGATAAAACTCTGTTGCTGAAACATATGCCAACAGATGCCAAAAGATCGCTTCTGTTTAAATAAAAGAGAAACAAAAATCTATATTAATCCATAGCCAAAGATGTCAATTAGAATTTTCGTGAAAAATTGTTCAGTGACACGTTAATGGTATCCTAAGTACCGCCGCCAATTGCAGTCGACCTAAGTGATATTAGTGAAAATTTACCGCTGTAAAGTACCTAAAAGTAGTTATTGAATTAACAGCTGATGCAATATTTAAATCAATACCTGATATTTTTATGTTCACAACCAGTCCAAATGGAAATCTGACAAATTTTTAAACCAACCGTGACTACAAATAATTTTTTAAAAGTCCAGATAATATAAATACCCTTTATATTACTTAAAAGTATTAAAGCCTACTGCCGTTAAACGCATTTCATCCGCATATAAACAACAATCTAACAAAACTGAAATTACCTTAAAAGATAAATAATCGTAAATCATTTATGTTGATTTCAGCAGATAAATTTCCCTGATAAATGTTTCAAAAGAAACCGAGGAGAAACGATTAATAAGTCTATACTCTGACTTAAACCTTTAATTTGTTGAATTATAAGTATAGTATTATTAACAAGTAATCACATAATTGTTCTCGTGTAAATGTTCAAGACTACAAATTGCATTCGCAACGCTCATGCAGTTTTGTTCGTCTTCATCTAAAGTTGCGGTTTCAATTTTCTCAATAATTTCACAGAATAGGCGTTCTAAAAATAATTATCTTCTTTTAGTAAAAAAATCAGTGAAAATTCGTTCATAATTTTTACAGGCTTTAGTTACAAAGCGTAATTATTACTTTAGAAATATGTAACAGGGTCTTTTGGGGAATTTAACTCCATGGTTGAGCGGGAGGTGCCCTGCTACTCTCCGGGATCTTTTATATCAAGTAGACCAAAACATCATCAAGGAACATGGTGTCTAATGGTGATCTTGACTCACTCAAGTACAGGCAGAACTCAAAGCTATTACTAAAAGTAAAATTGTCATAAGCATGTTGTAGCCAATAGTATTTCGACAACTCAGTTTGACTTGCGTAAGCTAAGCAAAAGAGGAAATTCACGGATATTACTTTTCACGCCCTTAGAACCAACAGCTCATTTCTTATTCAAAGGCTTTGTTCTAAGAACAGGTTCAGAACACCTTACAACTTTTAGATTGCGCTGTTTCGGTGAAATAAACTTAAATCTATTTTTTACCAAAAAAATGACAAATATCTCGTATACAGTATCTTTGGTTTGGTCTCCTTTGCGAAAAACAGTGATTGCTGACTTGTGACAGTTTCTGATGTAAAATAGTATAAGAATGAAACTCTGATCTGTGCGATTTTTACTGGTCTTGGTTTAAGGGAAAAAGTAATAATGTTCACATCGATTACATCAACATTGCAACCTACCAGATGGATCGTTCAGTTCAGACGTTCGTTAACACTCTGGAAACTGGCTGCCTTGTTTTCCAAATGAAATGGTTTAGTGTCTTCTGTGTAGTTTCAGCTCTAGTTCAAACTAACTCAACGGAACTTAAAGGGACACTGTCCTCGTTTTAGCATGATTTTGGGAAGCTCAGAAATATATCTAGATCATAGGAAGTTGACCAATAATGGTTCAATTCTAGATCTGTAGAATAGTACTCGACAAATGACAGGAATGACAGGAACTCATTAGGACATAAGGATGACTAACGACAGCGTTCCATCCGATTTCCAAACACCTGGAATCATTTTGTCAAAAATACTCCGCTCTACTAATAGGGGACACCTACCTAAAATTAGATAATTTACAACAATTTAGTCTATTTACAAAGTTCATAAAATACTTAACTAAACTACTTAACTAAGAATTAACGTTAATGGTATCCTAAGTACCGCTGCCAATTGCAGTCGACCTAAGTGACAGTGAAAATGTACCGCCATAAAGTACCCAAAAGTAGTTATTGAATTAACAGATGATGCAATATTTAAATCAATACCAGATGTTTGTTTATATGTTCACAACCAGTCAAAATGGAAATCTCACAAATTTTCCGTGCCTCGAAATATTTTTTTAAAATCCAGATAACGCTATTGTATAAGCAGAAATAAATGTCATTTATATTACTTACAAGTAAAAAAGCTTTCTGCCGTTAAACGCATTTTCTCCGGCCGCATATATATACAACAATCTAACTAAACTGAAATTACCTTAAAAGATAAATTCGTAAATCATTTATGTTGATTTCAGCAGATAAATTTCCCTGAGAAATGTTTTAAAAGAAACCGAGGCGAAACGATTAATAACTCTTTAATCTGACTTAAACCTTTAATTTGTCAAATTATAAGTATTATTAACAAGTAATCACGTAATTTTTCTCGTGTAAATGTTCAAGGCTACAAATTGCACTCGCAACGCTCGTGCAGTTTTGTTCGTCTTCATCTAAAGTTGCGGTTAAATTTTCTCAATAATTTCAATCAACGTTTAGTTAAGAACAGAACAGACGTTCTAAAAATAATTATCTTCTTCGAGTCAAAAAAGTTTCAATCAGTTAAAATTCGTTCAATTTTTACAGGCTTTGGTTACAAAGCGTAACTTTTAATCAAAGTTATTACTTTAGAAATATCTCGTACACAGTATCTTTGGTTTGGGCTTATTAGAGAAAAACACTGATCAATTACTGACCTGCGATAGTTTCTGGCCCGAAATGTTTTCTTAATAGTAAAAGAATGAAAAATTCAGAACTCTGACCTGTGCGAGTTTAGGGGAAAAGTATTAAAGTGTCTCTGGCCATAGAAACTGGGTCGGAATGGATCGCAATTTGAAAAACTGTTAGGCTAACTTTTTTTCAATTTCTCGCATTTTCGTTTCCAAAATGCACTAGAACAGACCATAATTTGTTCCTCTTTCAAGAATTTGGTTGATTTCTTTTTCTTGGTGTTCTAGAATTATTTTGTAAAAAAAGAAAGGTACTGAAGCACAGTTTTGACCAAAAAGGTCAAAATCCCCGTGATACTGCCTATTTAAGTTCACATCGATTACATCAATATCATGCAACCTACCAGATGGGTCGTGAGACTTTAACTTCACTGAGTTCAGACGTTTAACGCACTGGAAACATGATGCCTTCTGTTCAAACTGAATGTATTGTCTTCTGTGAGATGAACCAACCAGTATGTTCACAAATCGTATTTCACAGATATATAGTCACAAATAACATTTTTTTTTCACAAAATATTATCAGGTGGCAAGTTAATGCAATACTCAAGTACCGCTCTCAAGTTTATATTAATTTTAAGAAAGGATTTTTGGCCTACCAGTCGACCTTAATAGGCAACAGCGAAAATAACCGCGGGAACCAACCGTAAACTTGTTATTGAACTAACATATGTTAGTAAAAATCTACTAGTATACTAATGCAAATGAGACAATCTGATTGGCTGAGCTACCATCTAGGGAAGTAGCGATGCACCTCGTCATTTCATGCTATGGAGACCGGAGTTAACTAAAGCAATCAGAATGGCCAATCAAAACAAACGCAAACAACACAATAAACCAATGAGAACTCGAAGCGAATACACGCACCGGCGCCAAGCGTGGGACTGCAAACGCGCCGTGTGACCAAGTCGCGATTGGTTTTGATTTTATTAAGTAGGTGATGCGAGTATTTTAAAACGAGAGCGTAGTAAGAAAAAGAAAAATTCGCCTCTTCACTACATAAGGCGATGAGAAGTTTGGTTTGTGCCACCACGTGTCTGCCATTTTGTTCAATCACGCACTGTAATTACTTCCAACAACCCAACCCCCTTGAGGTTGTTTGAAGTAATTATAATCCAATTATAATCAGGGACTGTAATTAGTTAATGTGAACCCTTTCCAAATATAATTCGATTATAATTCGATCATAATTTGCTGCTAATGTGAACACGGCTTTAGTCATGGCCTCAGCCACATACAAACACTACATTTTTAACCTGCCATAAGTGGACACCTCTCCTAAGGGCCTATTTGCCATCTTTTATTGAGCGTTTATATGAAAAAAGTTGTCCCTATTGACCGAGCCAAAACTTGGCCCTCTCGGGTTCGCGCATGCTCTATATGTCCCGACCTGTCCCTGGTAGGTGAAACAACAATAGGCAAAGTGTTTATATGGGAAAAAAGTTGGCCCGCCTCCCAGGGTCACGCTATCTTCAAAGCGAGTAACCCTCCGCCCAGGGTTACACTGCCCCCCGAGCCAACTTTGCGATTTCTCATGTAAACGGTTCGCTGCTATTTATAAAGAAATGTATGAAAAGTTATCCCGCCCGGGGTGGCTCGGTATGGAGGGTGACCCTCCTACCAACCAGGGACAACATTTCTCCAACAGGCCCTAAGTGGACACTTTTTCTGGTCCCATGGGTGTCTGCTTATGGGAGGTTCGACTGTATATTTCGACTGTATATGAAAGACATAGCCTCCTCCGCAGGCAACTCCTGGGTCTCCGGGGTCTGGGGCAAGAAAGGGGCAAAAGAGCGGGCACTGGGGCCGAGGCGAGCGAAAGGCGGGGTTTTCCTCTCTTCCTGTCCCCCACCCCACTCAGTCACCTTTTTGTCCTCCGTACCAGCCTCTCACTCGTGCCTTTATGTAAGAGTTGCCTGCGGAGGAGGCTATGAAAGACAATAGCACCGGTCATCTCGGAGGTCATGGGTTTGAATCCTGTTCGTAGCCTTGAATTTTTTTTTTTTCAGGCTCAAAACTGAAGCAATTGCTAAAAAGCCAGCAGCACACCATTTACACAATTTACAATCAATCAATCTTTATTACCTCAAATTAAGAATATTATTTTTACAAAGAAGTTCCATTATGATATCATTTATGAAGCGCACACTCTCAACAAACTCCCCCTCGTCCTTACGAGTAGAGCCATATTACAAAGTTTCATTTATTAATCAGATGATATGGCTGCACGTAAAATATGAAGAAGATGACTTCCGCTCAGGATGTCGAAATGTCAGTCACCAACAACAACCCTGACCTAGACGATCACACTTGACGAACTAGTGCTAATATTCCCGGGGGGGAACATCGATATAAAAGTGACGGGGACGATCATCGTACCTTTTAGGGGTTCAAATTCGTGGTTTGGTACCGCCTTAGGGTGTTAAAATCTAAAATGGTATTAAGCCGAAAAAAATATGACAAGAACCAGTTTTGACTTAGATTTGGTACCGTCTTAAGAGTGAAAATTAATTCGAGCTACGCCCACAAAACGAGATTCTGGTACATTTTAGGGGTTCATTTTCAAAACCAACGATCACCCCGTCACTTTTATATGGGAGGTCCCCCCCCCCCCCCCCCGGCTAATATTATTAACAAGTTCAAGCGAACGAAACATCGTTATGTTCAATTAGCTTTGGACACTCTGTCCAGATGAATATCCACATGTTCGGGTTCAGATGCATTCTGTTCCAGGTGACCAGACGCGGCTGATGGCTGTACTTGGCAGGAAAATTTCAATAACTCTTTCAGTCCTTTGCGCATGTCTTTGCTTCGCCCAAAATTTAACAAAGGATTCAGAAAGACATTAAGCTGGAGAAAGAAGGTATAAAAAGGCCTAAAAGGCTTAATACTTGCTCCTGCTGCGTGCAACGCTAAAGGACAAACAAGAGCTGGAAGAAATGTTAATAACAATACAAACAGGATTAACGCAACAGTGTTAGCTACTCTTTTTTCCCGTTCCAAAATGGCGCGTATCTGGAGTGAGTCTCCAAGTTGATTTTTCTTTAAAAATATACCAAGATAAGAAAGTACAATCACAAAGAAACAAATAGTATAAAACGAAAGACACATGAGGTGTCCTGCAGGAATAAATCTGACTTTTAACTTGCTCCTTAAGTAAACCAGAAGCGCAATCAATATGCTCATCAACCATGCTACACTTATCATCGTAATAGCACGTGATTTAGTCACGTGATTACGATACCACAAAGGTTTTCTCACTGCCAAGTAACGATCTCTGCTGATTATTGCCAAGTTGGCAAGGATTGTTAGCAGACACAGGGCAGATAGCCCATGGTGTTCAGAGCTGGTCTTGGGACACTTGTGCTCGTGTGTGAACACTTCTATATCTCTGAGGATAGAATACAATGAATATATCAAATCAATTAACGACAAGCTGGACAGCGTTAGCAGTGAAGGACTTTGAAGATACTTTTTACGTGTTACAGTGACAACTACAAGCGAGTTGCAAACAAATGACATGACGGCCAGCAACATGCCAAGTGGTTGAACAACGTAGTTGGTGATGTCTCGCACCTGGTGCTGGATTTCTTTAGGAAGGTTGGGGATCAGACATGCTTGGTAAGGAAAGTGGCTGGAGTTGTTCGCAATCATCGTTTTTCCTGAAATATTAAGAGAACTCTTTCAAACAAGAGAAAATAAGTTCAAATATTATTTTGTATATCAAAACTTCGGAACGAAAAATTTTGACTTTCGTTTCGAATAGTTCAGATGTTTTACATGACCAGTGTGGTCAGTTCCACGCGGTATACTTTGTGATGTTAAAAAAATGCCTTAAAAGCAAAGAAAACATCGAAATAATTGTTTACTAATAAAGCAATAAGAAGACAAAAAGAAACAAGGATGGTTAAGATTGGAGAAGATTGAGACGGATTACGAACGACGAACTTGAAAAAGGCAAATTGTTCAAGATACACGATCCATTATTTTACTCCTTTAAAATATAATTTGTCCTTATTCATTTTATTATTTAAAAACTCCCAACAGAAATGAATATTGTAAGTAAATGTAAATGTCTGGCTGTTTTTGTGCAAAAATTGGTACGAAAACGTTGATTTATTAGTAATCCATGCAAATTCGAGTTTGAAAACCATGTTGCTGGCAACAAGGTCTCTGAGTGAAAAAGTTTCCAATATTCCGTGAGAATTTCAGTCCTTCTTAATGTAAAAGGTTGTTTATAATTAAGAACATCTAAAGATTTGCATGGTAAAATTAGAAGGGCAAAGAAAATAACAAAGAGAGACCTTACGGGCAGGTTTTCAATGAATATTTTGTTTTGTTTTGTGTTTTTCGTTTTTTTAAGAGATTGAGCGCGAGACAAGTGAAATGGAATTATCTGTCGAGAGCCAACAAAATTAAATGAGATGTTGAGGTTTACATAACGCATTTGGAAACTAGATAATAATTAAGGAAACCTGTTACTCTTAGTGTGTCATAAATTTTACTGTTCGAATCATAAAAGCGTGAATACTTTTATTTAATTTTGACATGACCAAACCGCAAGAAGAATAGTCAGAAAACTAAAATGTACACTTTGTTTTTGCAGAAAAGCTTTGCGACAATAGCAATAAAATAAATACAGGAAAAAAATAGACCAAAGAAAATCCAAGCGTTGAATAAAAGTGTTCACGATTCATACAGTAAAATAAATAAAACGCACCTGTTGCGTAGTATGGAGAAGAAGGTTTATCACGTAAACGTCGTGAAACGTGGATTCGGTTGGTTTGTCGTTCTCTAGTTGAGTACGTCTAGCGTTTTTATAAGAGTACGTTCGTGCGCCAAATAGAGTCATTCATTATTTTTAGTAATCCCTGCCAAAGTCCACCGAATTACGGTTTCTGATTTAAATTTAAGTTTGAAAGTTCCGTTGTATGGATTAAATTGCAACTGTATATTTTCTGTAATCACTTATAGTCTTCTAATACGCTGAAAATGATATTTTATAAAAGCATGTTTTTAAAGGAGCTATCTGTTATGAAGTCATTTTTGCGAAATGCAAAATCACCTTCAAATTGAAGAAAGCCTCAAAACTGTAACAGCCACAATGGTAGAAAAACACCAAAGAGGTAATAAGAAACCAAACAGGAAAAAGGATGGTTGAGGATGGAGAAGATTAAGACGGATTGCGAACGGCAAACATGAAACAATTGGCCATTTTTTTCAACATGCACCATCCGTGACGTAGCTCCATTAAAATAGTAAAGCTGTTTGGATTACACAAAAATCAGTTCTAGTTAACGAATTCTAAAGCAATACCTATCTACTCATTTATTGATCAAAGTGTTCCGCCATCTACCATGCAATTAAAAATGTAATTTGCCAATCCTCCAAGACAAAATCCTCGAAATGCAGAGATGAGGTTATTACCCAATCAAAATTATTCATTTGAAATGTTCATAAGCCGTCAAATGCTCCGGACATTTGGCAATTAACTTTACTTCACTGGACTAATTAACTGATATTGGAAATTAAAAATTATGCCGAAAATGTCGCCAAAAAAAACGTCCTGGGTTAACATGCACGAAAGTTCAAAACTGAGGAAAAAATCTTGAATTTCATTTTGCACAATTGTCAAAAACAAACAACACCGCACGAAAGTACTTCTCAATAGCTTTCATTTGAATGGTGGCACACTAGGGTTTCATCCAAAGACTTAAAAGTTAGAACCACATTTATTGACTCAAGGTTTGACTCTGGGAGTGAAAGGGTTAAATAACGATTCTTTCTTTCGATACTAAATTTCCGCTCGGAATATCCGTTAACATGATATAAGTACTTGAAAATAAATTTATTGAAAACAGATCTACTTATCTCCGGAGAAGAAGAAC
Organism: Desmophyllum pertusum; assembly: GCA_029204205.1. Lineage (NCBI taxonomy): Eukaryota > Metazoa > Cnidaria > Anthozoa > Scleractinia > Caryophylliidae > Desmophyllum > Desmophyllum pertusum. Next base: position 78,406 of record MU826902.1, on the reverse strand, counting down.
ATGCTTCAGTTTTGAATTAATATGTTACTTACTGATAAAAGTAAAATGATTTTTAACAACTCAATACTCGGAGTTGGATGTTAAAAAAAAACACATCTTCCACACTTTGAACCTCCACTATAAAGCTATCACACATCAGCTGTCAATAAAAATATTTGACTTCTCCATAATTTTCTTGGCATTTATTCTCATAACTTTACAGACCATGTTTATTTATTGTACATTTTTATCACTATCTTTATTCTCATTGCCTACGTATATACTGCTAATTCACGCTGGCATCGAATTGTGACGTTATATCTAAAGACATGTTTTCACGCATGCAATTGTGCCATATCTACAGACATGACAGTGAGGTGTGTACAAGCCTAAATTTCATATTTTTAAATGAAAGGGGTTTTCATATTTTAAAACAATAGCCCTTTTCACGGTTAACTTGTGATATTTGCATAACAATACACTTGAACATAGAAGCGAGGCAATTTCGGGCACAAGCTGCAAAACATCGTGTTTTTCTTGAACTCCTTCAACTCTTTTAGTATAAAAACAGTTTTAAAATGTAGAAGAACTACAATTATTTTAGTTTACGTTGTTTTTTAGAAAACAAAGTAAGACAACTTTTCTCTATTATAAAGAGTAGATTCGCATAAGCAACAGAGAGATCGGGTTACGATCTTTACGGCAAACTTTAACTAAAATAGTTGTGTATTTAGTTCTTCTCGGTTTTAAAACTATTTTTATACTAACGTAGTTCAAGGAGCTCAAGAAAATCACGATGTTTTACAGCTTGTGCCCGAAATTGCCTCGCTTCTATGTTTAACTGTATTGTTATGCAAATATTTCAGGTTAACCATGAAAAGGGCTATTGTATGCGATCATTTCTTAAGGCGCTCGGTGCATTATATCGGATATAATGGGCTCCTGGAGTTGTTTATTACAATTCATGGTATTAATTAGAACCGATAATACGAATATTAGAGCGGTTGTCAATTGAGTGTCGAAAGTTACTCATGGATGCATGGAGAGTTATCTAGAAATGAAGTTCCTGTAGATGAATATGTTCTGTCTCAGTGGAAAGATGATTATGTGCTGTGACGGACACTACACCAGCACTGACTGGTACTGGCAGAGGTCTGGAACGGCGATAACATTTCAACGTACTACGCAATGCTCTACGCATGTCTTCATTTCTACCATAGTTTAACAGTGGATTAAGAAGTCCATTTAAGGTCATCAGTAACGAGAAGAACGGTGCAAAGGGAGTGTGTGGAATTCCCATAGAGAAAAGAATAAGAGGGCTTATCAATGCTGGCAGAAAAGAAAACAGGAAGCACAACACGATCACTGAGATAACCCTGGTCAGATTCTTTTCTATTTTAGCGCGCGTGTTTCGCACGGATACCTTCATAACACGCGAGTGTCGCTTATTTGCGATGAAAAATCTGATGTAGTTAAACAAAATCAGCAAAATACAAACCGTGTAAAACAAGAATATGATAATGAAAAGAACGATTTTTGAATATCTAATTTTGAAATTTGCGTACGCTGAAAGAGCTGTCGCTATACTCGCCAGCCAGCTAAAGGCAGTAGCTTTTATGGCATGTGATCGATTCGCGTGATGACGATACCAACCTGGCCTGCAAATTGCTAGATAACGGTCTCTGCTAATCATTGTCAGGTTACTAAGGGTTGCAAGGCAGCACAAGATGGCGACGCTGGCTTCCTCGTGTCCGTGCTCTGGGCACATGTGTGGGTCCAGCATGATGTAAATGTTTTCAGTTAGAATATACAGCGCCCAGATTAAGTCAGTGATTGACAAACTACACAGCATGAGTAGTGAAGGATGTTGAAGAGATTTAGTCCGTGCCACTGTGATGAAGATTAGAGCGTTGCAAACAAATGACATGACGGCCATCAACATGTCAACAGGTATAACAACGTGGTTGGTGATGTCTCGCACCTGGTGCTGGATTTCTTCAGGAAGGTTGGAGATCAGACATGCTTGATAAGGAAAGTAGCTGGACTCGTTTCCTAGAATCATTTTCTGAAAAGAATAAGTTTGTTAGCCTAATCCTAAGTTCATGTGCAATGAACGCATTCGGCGTTCTACAAAACGTTACACTTAGAATTCACCGTAATCGTATACTAATACCACAAATTTGGCAAAGAAAAACCAGTAAATCTTAAGACGCAAACTTAGATTCAGATCAAATGAACATGTACCAGGATTGTTAGAGAAGGTGTCGTAGAAGTCTAAAGGCAATTAATATGTTATTAACAAAAAATTACACTCACTGTCCTAAATTGGAGTGCAACACGCCATTTCAATCAAAATCTAATTTAAACATTGGCGGTTGACGCTAAATACTTTAACGAACAGATTATCCATGGAAATTCAGCGTCCAGACTAGTTTTTGGGACATTCAGTATTCATTGTGTCCACTACTCCGGCATTATTACGATTTTAAGCTACTATTCAATATTCCTTTGGCATAATTCTGCTTCAATCCCCGACCAGAACAATACACGATAAACATTCAAACATTCAATGTAATAGCTCTTACCAGGCACTTGGTATAACTTGTGCCAGATTGTTCTTTCACTGTATTACTACATTTGGATTCACTGCACTGCTGAATTTCATCTCATCTTAACAGACCACCAGATCGCCGTCCTTTGGGATTCCTTCAAGACAGAGCAAAGAGAACAGTTTGGCCATACTTGCCCTTTCGATGAAGTTTTTTCTCAAGCTTTCCTTATTTATATTATAATAAAGCTTTGTATTCCTTTGACACTTTATCGAATACAATACAAACACCGTGTAAATACACAATTTTCTCAGTGTATACAGAGCATAGAGAAGTAATAGGCCTTTTACGAGTTCCCTTTACCTCGGTTTCAAAACGAGTCCAAGTGCGAAACCTTTCATATGGAAATGAGTTCATTCAAATGCAAATCAAACTCATTTTCATATGAAAGGTTTCGCACTTGGACTCATTTTTAAACAGAGGCAAATGGCCTATTAAAGTGACAGCTGTGACTGGGAAACTCAGAGAGCTTTTGGGGAAAATTGATGGTGTTAACAAATAAATCGATTTGGTCATTAAGAATTTTGGCAATTAATGTCTGTTAATAGACAAGAAAACAAAGTCATGTCCGACTCTAAAGCTTTCCAACATTCACTTGCCACTTTAAAAGGAGAAATTTCTTCTAGTGCTTTCCATTATATTTCGTTAAAGGAGCCGAAAGCATTATGAAGATAGTACATTGTCATTTCTCAAATAGGTTTTTGATTGTCTCAAATTTTCCAATATGGAGAGATTTATCAAGTAGCGCAATCAAATGGCGGAGTAGATTAGTGTAATTGGAATCAGCAGAACCAGAGTAAAAGATCACGAAAAGCATGTTTAAGCAAAATGAACACACAAGAACCTCGAGAAGGTGCCATATATTGCAATTATAAGTAACTGATGTGTTATTAGCCAAAATTAATTTCAACTAATTTCCTAAATTGGAGTTCGAGAGGTGCGCGAGGTAGTTTCATGAACAATACGTTTACTTTGCATCCCCGATTATTCCGACAATTTTTTATTCCATTTCACACTGGCCCACTCTGGGTAGAATATTTCAGAAGAAGAATTGTTCATACATATTACGTACCATGTGGGTTGTGACACTAAATATTTGCGGGAGTTTAATTTTGCGTATTGGCGAATATTTGGTACTAATTTTTGCGATTCAGTGGCGAAACTGATTTTTTGCGATTCTCGATTAGATAATGTTTTCACATCTGTACGATGACAGATTTTTTTCGATACCAACGCAATTTTGCTTTGAGGGCGATTACTGATAATTTCATGAACGGAGTAAATTTTCCCGCGGAAACGGAATTTCATCTTGGCAGGGAATGATTTTTTGCGGTAACATTTTTCAAATTTACCAATTAATATTTTACCAATTCTACCAATTTTCACAAAAAAGCTTTTGCCTTTCCGTCGAGCTAGGTACATTGAAAACCCCTGATTAATCGCAGGAACTAACTCAAAGTAGTTATTGAACTAACAGATGATACATACACAGTAGAGCGGTTTTCAATCCACCGTAAGAAAAAAGATGGCGACTGGTACATTTACCCACAATTCTTAGCGCACGAAAACCCTAAAAACGCTCAGAAAAACATACAGAAAAGTTCTAAAATCTTCAAACCTAGCATACACAATGTTGTTAGCACAGGGACGAATTTCGCAAAAATATGGCTTTCAGATGTGCCTATTGGCTGTGTTAGGTTCGCAAGGTATTGTGGTAAAATGTACAGCCGCCATCTTTTTTCTTACCATGGATTGAGTGTCGTACTGAACCAAAACAAAAGCAATTACAATGACCAATCACAGCAAAAGAAAACAACACAATGAACCAATGAAAACTTGAAGCAAATACACGTAACCGGCGCTAAGTGCGGGAAAACGCGTGCGATCAAGTCGTGATTGATTTTGGTTTTGCATCTGATTGGTTGAGTAGGTGCGCGAGTTTTTTGCACCAATCATAGAGCGTAGTAAAGCAAAACCAAAGCAATTCCGGATTGGGTTTACATAAACTTTCTAATTGTCCAAAACTGACTCTCGTGTTTGCATCAGGCTATGTAAACATTTATTATTTAAAGATGTAAAACTTGTACCAAATGAATTTAATTACATTTAACAGATAAAAGAGAAAGAAAAACTTTCCATTAAATCTCTAGCCAAAATTTTAATTATAATTTTGGCGAAATATTGTTTAGCTGCACATTAATGGTATTACTTTTAAAAGGACCGATGTCAATTGTTTTCCTTTCCAATAGACATTAGTGAAAATTTACCGCCGAAAAGCACCTAAAATAGTTATTGAACTAACTGATGATGCCATATTAAAGTTGTTTATGTTCACAACCAGTCAAAATGGAAATCTGAGAAATTTTCAAACCAACCGTTGCTGCAAATAATTTTTCCACAGAAATAAATACCCTTTATATTACTTAACCCTAACCCTAAACGCGCTTCCTCCGCACATATTCAACAATCTAACAAAACTGAAATTACCTATGTCCCTAAGAAATGCTTTAAAAGAAACCTGACTTAAACATTAAAATTTGTCGAACTACAAGTATTAGTAACAGGTAATCACATAATTTTTCTCGTGTAAATTTTCAAGAGTGCAAATTTTGCTAGTAACGCTCGTGCAGGTTTGTTCATCATCATCTAATGTTACGGTTGAATTTTCTTTAATCAACGTCTCAGAAATCTCATGAACGTCCGAAAGTCTTTTGTCCGAAGTTTATCGTCCGAAAATTAGCAGCCCGAACATTTTCGTCGTTAAGTATATCTTTGGTTTGGTCTCATTAGAGAAAAAACACTGGTCAGTAACTGACATGTTCAGAATTCTTACCTGTAGGATTTATACTGGGTGCTTTTTAAGTATAGCCGCTAAGTTCTTTCCCAAATGAAATCGTCAGTGAATGACTAAAAGTTCACAAAACGGATTTCACGGAAATGATAATTACTATTTTCACAAAATGTCAAAGCCATACTCAAGTACCGCTGCCAAATAAGAAAGGTTTTGTTTACCTTTAAAATAGGCATCAGCGGAAATAACCGCGGTGTCTCGCCGACCATTAGGGAGTTCAAGAAAACCACAATGGCGGTAAAGCGGCAACGGCAACGCGAACGTCACCAAATAATAGGTTTTTAAATAGCAGTACAACGGCTCTGCACGTACGTTATACATCTTGGTACATTTCGTTGCCGTCCTCTGCAAAACAACAACGTGAAATGACCACATCAGTCTGCCTTTTGTGGAGAACGTGAACCCCAGCGGCGAAATTTTCAAGTTTCTATTTGGAATTAAACGCTGTCTTGATATGTTCAACTAGAGTATAGCTCTGAAAAATAGAATAAAAAGTTTATTAATCGACATTTTCCTCGGCGTCAGGTTGCTTTCAAAACTCCCTATTAACTAATTGCATTCGCTGTACTTTATACGTTTACTTTATGATCCAGATTGTTGATGGTTATTGCCGAATATTTTCCCCTTGGTTTCCTTTAAAACATTTCAGCTCTTTTGAGCCCTAAAAGTAGAATGATCATCGAACCTAACTTTTGGATAGTAATTTATGTTTCGTTAGAAATAGCAAACAAGGTAGGCAACAACGTAACAATTCAGATTTCTGAAAAATGTGTAATATATATTTTAAGATATATAATCGCCTCTGAAACAAACGTGAGAATATTTTAAGCACTTGTTTCTCGAAGACATATAATCTCTAATGCAAATCCTGCATCTAAAAATACCGATCAAGACTTTCTTTACGGATTAATGCGAGTTGTCGTTTAAACATACAGGAAATGAAGAAATTTGACGAGTGAAAATGATCGACTATACAAAAGATGCAATGGGACTAACATGGGCTAACATGGGCTAACATGGGCTAACATGGGCTAACATGGGCTAACATGGGCTAACATGGGCTAACATGGGCCTTGAGCTGAATATTCTGGTTTTAAAGTGGAATAGGCCATTTCCGAGTTATCTTTCGCCTCGGTTTCAAACTGAGGCCTGGTGCAAAAACCTTTCTTATGAAAACGAGTTTGATTTGCATTTGAATGAACATGCGCGAACATGAAAAATTAGTATGCGCGAAAACCATATAACCACCAACCAAAAAGCAAAGCATTTTTCACTAAAGAAAAACTATTTTAACCACTTCTCTTATTTATCAAGGTATACCCATTAACACGATATAAGTAATTGGAAATAAACATATTGAAAATAAGTCTACTTATCTCCGGAGAAAGAAAGCATGCTTCAGTTTTGAATTAATACGGTAAAATGATTTTTAACTTCGCAATAGGTTTCCGCTCTCGGAGTTTATACTAAAAAACATATTCCACACATTAACCTCCATTAGAAAGCTATCACACATCAGCTGTCGATAAAAATATATTTGACCTCTCCATAATTTTCTTGACATTTATTCTCATATAAACTTTACAGGTAATACAGACCGTGTTTATTTATTGTACATTTATTCTCATTGGCTACGTACATACAACTAATTCACGCTGGCATCAAATTGTCACGTTATATTTACAGACAGATATTTTCACGATTGCAATTGTGATGTCATACCTACAGACATGACTGACAGCGAGGTGTGTACAACCCACACATCTTAGTCCCAAGAGGGTTTTCATATTTTAAAACAATTGTACGCGATCATTAGTCAAGGCCCGATCAAACGAGAAATGTTGTCGCAACATTGTTGCGAGGGGTGGTCAAACGGTCTCAATATCGGCCCACAACAAATGTTGTGAGAATGTTGTGACAAATGTTGTGACCGTTTGATGGGGCCTTTAGAGCGCCCTGTTCATTATTCAGAACTAGAGCATGTTGTGCTAATAGTTGTTTATTACAATTCATGGTATTGAAAACGATAATACGCCCAATATTAGAGCGGTTTTCAATTGAGGGTCGAACCATACATAGTTAATAGAGGGAAATGATTATTTCTAACTTGTTATAAAAGTGATTAAATTATTATTACAAATTATTATTATGAGGCCCGTCAAACTTCAAAGGAGCAAACAAAGATGGCAAGATTTATGTTGGAAGGTCCACGACCGTGCACAATCTATGCATGAATTACGTAACCGAAACGTTTCTATTGGCCGGGTTAGTTGCTTGAACACACGTAAATCTATTGTATTTTGTCAGGTTTTGTGCACGGTCAAGGCCAAAAAAGCGAACAAAAACATATAACAAAGAACTTTGCCGGGCTTCATAACCATTTCCCTCTATTAACTATGTGTTGACGGAGCCTTAGGAAGTTAAAATAGATGGCTTAATCTGGCGCATTCTACAAAAATTGTTTTTATCTCATGGGGAAATTACAAAGGCTACAAACAACGGTAGATTGTGAACACGAACATTACTGTGGTTGTTAATAAAAAATGGAACGTTAACTCAGTGTAACCGTGTCAGATCCCGGATCTCTTGGGATCTGCTAGCCTGTTCCAGGCGTTCGGATAGTGGCGGAGCGACGCGAAAAGACGTGCGAAAAGTGGCGAGTGAATTCTCTATTTTCCAATCACCCATAATACACTTTGATTAACGTAAGCTCTCTAGATGAGCATCTGCTCTTAGAGCAAATGTTGAGAAAAAAATATTGTTTAAATAAAAATAAAATTAAAAAAAAATACACTTTGATTGCCCCCCAAATTTGGCATAAACTATTGTTTTCAAATTCTCTTAGGAATACGCAGTCCTCCCAAGAGCATTTGAAAACAATAGTTTATGCAAAATTTGGGGGGGAAACAAAGTGTATTATGGGGTATTGGAAAATAGAGATACAGGCGTGTTTAATTAGTTTAATTTATTCAAAATATCGATAGTTTTTTGACTGCATGCTGCATGCTGTAGTTTTCAATGAAGGACACTAGTTGTACGTCCTTCGTTTTATCATTAGCAGTTTTCTGTGGAATTAAGGGGTAAGTTCGCTTGCATTTTGCCGTCCGTAGTAAAGACTGATTCTTGGACTGACTGTAATTATATTTCCCGCAGTTATTTTACGAAAACTCCTGGCAGTTGAAAGCGCGTGGGCGCATTTGAAACCGTCCAAATCCCCGATAACGAATTACACAGTAGCGAAGAAGCTGGCTTGCTGTTTCTGTTCTTCGTCAACGTATTTGACAGACTTCAGCAAGACGTAAAGAAGGTTAGTATACGTATATATTGTGCCGGATAAATTTTATTATTTAGAAAACATCGTGTTGTTATGTTTCTTGCCAAAGGAAATTCGACTTCACCACGTGGAATGTGTGAACTTATCCTAGAAGCTTTCGTGCAAAAAACATGTTCTTTTTTTTTACTGTATTATGGTAACCTTTATTCCTGTCGATATACAGTAAGCTAATTTCCAGAGGAAATGTAAGAATCAAGCTTCAACAAATATTGCGCGGGGAAACACTTTCCAGTCTGCAGAACATTGCCACGTGCCCGCCCGCGCGAGTCTCGTTCGCGCGATTTTTGCTTTTGTGCACACGATAATCTCTACCCGCACGCCAACTGAAATCTACCTTTTACGTTCTCTAGACTGAGTCACGAGTCGACAAAATCGGCCTTTTTTCCAATGTGTTGTACTGCACGCCAGTAAATTGCCACCACATGCGGGAGATCTCGTCGAGTTCTGTCTTACTGACGTTTCATCGCCTATCGCATTGAAAGTCATGTTTGCAGTTAGGTAAACGTTGTTCTGCTGTTAAATTGACAATAAATAAATCATTATGTTATTACGCGTTAAGATTTCGTTCGGGTTCCTGTCATTGTGAAATCTCAGTTCTACTGACTATAAGCTACATGTTTTTTGGCGGGAAAAAAAACTGAATGTTTTCATCCTTCTCTATAATAAAGTTTTTATTTTGTAGTGAATTTACTTCATATATTTATTTTATCTATTATTTCAGGACCCATACTGCAGTCTCCAGTATTAATCCTCAGCTCCGCCTATACAAGACAAGACAAGACAAGACAGACAGACAAGACAAGACAAGACAAGTCGACCTGACTCCTACCAGCTCAGCTCTAATGGGGACATTATAAGATGCGGTGATGATTGAAAGGCGGGAAAGGCAAGACAGCGCTCTTCTCTTTCTTCCTTCCCGTCATCCACTGCTACTTATTTACTCATGCGAGAAGACTGGGAAAGAATCAGATAGGTTGGTGAATTCCTTGTGCATGTGGGAGGGAAAGGGAGGTAACTCATAAAGCTCTGGATGAACCTAATAATCAAAATTCGGCCAGAAGTTGACATACTTCTGATTCGGCGTAACGTACATAATATGATAATTTAATTAGTTTACTTAGTCGGGTCTCTGGGATTTGTATGGATCCTCCCTCTAAGTTCTCCATTGGGTTTTTTTCTTGCGGTTTTATTCGGATTTTTATTTTATTTTCGATAGGTGTTCGGCACTACTTCGACTCTATTTCGGTTTTACTTCGTCGCTACTTCGGTCCTACATCGACACTATTTCGGCTCCACGTCGTCTTCGGTTTTGCGTCGACTTTTTTGTCTTCAGCGCGTCTCCCGCTTAGTTGCTTCAAATGCGGCCAATTGTATCCTTGACGTTTCACTTGATTACAGCGACTCTAAGCACTATGATCTAGTGAAACTTTTTACAAAATTTAAAAAAAAACTATTTTGGTCAGGTTCAACCAGACATTTAACTTAAACGTAGAAAACTGGAGGATTAAGCCATTCAGCTGTTAGGAGGAAGACTGTTTTTCTTCTCCTAAAATGTTTAGTGGCTTAACGCTAGTTACAGGTAACTAGCTGTTATGTTAGTTGAGGCTCACTTTTGTGAGCGCAGATCAGTTTTAGGACTAGTAAGTAGTTAGCAGGGGAATATGGGACAATGCACACACCTCAGTTTAGATCGTTTACAAATCGTAAGCGTTGGCAGCCTTCGAGACCAAACAACAAAGAAGATGGAACAAGGAGGAGGAGAACCAAGGAACAGTCCGAGGAAGAGAAGATGAACACAGACCGGAGAACACGGTAAAATAACAGATCATATTGTCACGGTGGCATCATTTAACTACAACTAGCAGCATTCTCGGGGTTTTTTTTGCGTCAAGTGGTGAATAAGGCCTCCGCAGTCGTCAACGCCTCTTATCTTGCACTGCAACAACTTGACTAGCATTATAATTCTATAGAACGTCGGCATTCTGTGACAAGTTGTAGTATTGGATGCAACAGTGAAAATCGTCTGTTGTTGGGTTTAGGAAAAAGAGAAGACAGGATAGATAGCATGTAGTATTAAATAATTCACAGCTATTTCAATAAACGTTGACGTTCAAGGTTCATGACAAGTGACACAAATTCGTCGGGAAGCAGATTTGGATACTTCGTGACGTTTCATATATGACCAGAACCCGTTCTTGCGCAGGCCAAAAATATATTGTGCCATTTAAGCATTGGTGATTTGTTTTGTCTTGTCTTGTCTCGTTATTGAAGCTTTTATCAGCCAACGATTTTTGAAACAGCTAAATATATAATAGGACTGCAACTTTCTCGTGGAGGATCAAGCAAGAAATAAAGACATCATGTAGGCTAGAGGGTCTGGATTGGAGAGTGACGTGTCCGCTGACTGTTCGAATGAAGGACATCGGGGAACATATTTAATTGTTATGTTATTACAAAATTTTGTGAATTATTTCACTTCGGGAAAAATTTTGACCATTTGTCAGTTGCCTCAGTTTCCCTCGATCCAGATCCTCTCGTCTAGCGTGGACTTACTGGAACGAATCGACGGAACAAGAATTGAGAAGCCTGGTACATAACAGCAACCCATATAAGGTATGGCAAGTTCTACAACCTGGCACGAGGTACGTGGGGAGCTCGCGTGGCGAGCTCGTACGCGTATGCTGTTTCACATTGGAATAAAACATCCCTTCCATATCTTCGCTTTTCAATTCTCTGATAAGTGAAATATCGTATGTCAAATTGATATTCCTATGCATTACCAGGCGATACAAAACGGAAAGTTCAGATTGGAATGTGTGTTGTATTCAAATGTGAAACGTCATACGTTGCTTTCGGTTTTTGGTTCGGTTTTCAGTTCGGCTGTTCGGAATTCTTTCGGCTTTCGATTCGGAATTCAATTTGGAATTCAATTTCGCTCCAATGGACCGTGAAGGCTTGGTAGCGACTATAACTCGTTAGCAAGCCACTGAAGATTCTCACGTACCGTCTGGGACACCCTGGGTGTTCTAATCGGAGTGTCGACTTTTACTGACACAGGAACACTCGGAGTATCTCCGGACGCTGAATTTTTCTTATAGGAACGCGCCCCCTCGTCGACTAATGTAGGTCCTGTGGCATAATGTAGAGTATATATTGTAGTCTAATAATGTAATGTTGTTTTAGAAAAAATAAAACATAAAAATAGAGTGTCTGTCGCTGTTATTGTATTTAATTACATACTAACGATTTATATTATAACTGGGGGAAGGGGGGGGATAAATTTGGAGATTACGTACGACGTAAACTCGGTGCCACTTTCGGAGGCACTTGCAACCTCGGTACAACTTTCGGGACTCGCGACCCGGTGCCACTTTCGGGGGCACTCGCGACCTCGGTGCCACTTTCGGGGGCACTCACAACCTCGGTACAACTTTCGTGACTCGCGACCTCGGTGCCACTTTCGGGGGCACTCGCAGCATCGGTGCCAGTTTCGGGGACACTCGGTAATTTTCGGGAGCGTCTAATGTTGCTGATTTCAAACTTCATCCGCACTGGACGTTTGGTTACCTCCAAGCTCTATTGATTGTTTGGCAGGTAATTTATCCCACTTTCGGGGGCAGCTGTGCACCGCAAAGTGCGCGCGTACGCATCAATATCGTGTCTCAAAGATTGGTAATGTTGCATGTGTGAAGCGGACGTGGAGTGCTATGGCGATGACGAGGAGTGCCCGGAACACGTGCCCCAGGAAGAGTTTTGTCCAAGAGCATTTTGGATGGCCTAAAGGAGGTAAGACCCACACAGCGGTCAAACGCAAAAATTGCGCGCCACTTCCGGTTTCCGCGGCCTTGACTTTTCCATGAGTTTGAAGCGTAATGGCCGCGAAGTTTGTAAGGAAACGTTATAGAACATGCAGTTGTAAACCAAAATACGAGCTGAGACACTTTTTGGATAACAATTATTACATTATCTATGCATACTCCGAGTATAAACGTTAAGTTTTCAGTCAATTTCTTAAGTATGAGCTTTTAAGCGGACGACTTCGCAATTTTAAGACATTTGACTGCAAAGTTTTGGCGGGAACTGCGCGCGCGCAGTACGTTTGACCGCTGTGTGGGTAAGACCAGGTAAGGCATGTTTTTCTAAAGTCACTGTTACACCAGGCAATTTTTCCTGCTGCTTTTCTTGCAATTTTGTTGCGCCGTCGGGAGACAAGATGCACGAAACGTTGCTTAGTGTAACACCTCTAGGCAAAACATGACAAATTCGCTGCAACGTTGTCTCGATCAAAAGCAGAAATTGATTCCTGTTTAACTTCTCAACGCCAGTCCACACATAAGACTATATAGTGTCCATTAGAAGTTGTGTCATTTGTCATTTCAACTGTTGAGCTATTTTTCGCATTGAACAAGATAATAAACACGTTCGACAGTAACAATTTATGCATTAACACAGTTGCTTTCAGTGTATCCTTTGCTTCACCAGTATTGTCCTAAGACACTGTTATTCAGCCAGCAGTCTAAAGTACCCACAGTGTAAGCATGGTTGTCTCTTACAGTCAGCCTTCAGTTTTCCAGCGCTAGCCGCCACTGTCGAGCAAGATTCTGACTGCACATCGTGACTACTGCCTGTATTCCATGGGGCCATCTATCCTACAGCCGCGACTGTCAAGCCATCCCGAGACTACATATCGTGACTATCGTCTGTTCCATGAGGCCATCTATCCTACAGCCGCGACTGTCGAGCCATCCAGACTGCACATCGTGACTACCGTCTATTCCACGAGGCCATCCATCCTACAGCCGCGACTGTTGAGCCATCCCGAGACTACATATCGTGACTATCGTCTGTTCCATGAGACCATCCATTCTACAGCCGCGACTGTTGAGCCATCCCGAGACTACATATCGTGACTACCGTCTGTTCCACGAGGCCATCCATCCTACAGCCGCGACTGTCGAGCCATCGCGAGACTACATATCGCGACTACCGTCTGTATTCCATGAGACCATCCATTCTACAGCCGCGACTGTTGAGCCATCCTGACTGCACATCTTGAATACTGCCTGTCAGATTCCATGGGGTCATCCATCCTATGGCCACGACTGTGGAGCCATTCAGACTACACATTGTGACTACTGTCTGTTCCATTAGGTCATCCATCCTACATCTGCGACTGTTGAACCATCCAGACTGCACATCGTGACTACCGTCTCAGCCAGTAACAGGTAAACTTTAGCCAGATGTAGAGCGTTTCATCGGTGTTCTCGCACAATAAGAAATTTTTGCATAAGTGAAAAAATAATTTCTTGGCTCAAAAGAGATGCATTTCATTGTTTTGAAACAACAATATGGTCGCCGTTACGTCATGTAAAGACGCTTTAAGACTATATAAACGTAGCTTCAATATCGTGGCGCCATTTGTCTGCAGTATCTACAGTATCCATTAGAAGTTGTGTCATTTGTCATTTCAACTATTGAACTATTTTTCGCACTGAACAAGATAATAGGCGATCAATTGTAACAATTTATGCATTAACAGTTGCTTTTAGTGTATCATTTGCTTCACCAGTATTGTCCTAAGACACTGTTATTCAGCCAGCAGCCTCAAGTACCCACAGCTAGTGTAAGTATAGTTGTCTCATACAGTCAGCCTTCAGTTTTCCAGCCGCGACTGTCGAGCCATCCAGACTGCACATCGTGACTATCGTCTGTTCCATGAGGCCATCCATCCTACAGCCGCGACTGTCGAGCCATCCAGACTGCACATCGTGACTATCGTCTGTTCCATGAGGCCATCCATCCTACAGCCGCGACTGTCGAGCCATCCAGACTGCACATCGTGACTACCGTCTGTTCTATGAGGCCATCCATCCCACAGTTGCCACTGTTGAGCCATGCAGACTGCACATCGTGACTACCGTCTGTTGTATGAGGCCATCCATCCCACAACTGCCACTGTTGAGCCATCCAGACTGCACATCGTGACTACCGTCTGTTCTATCACTTATGTCAAGGATTGGACGCAGGTATTGTTTTTTAAATACTTCATAATTATATGACTGGGTTATTTGTCATTTTCATATTGCTTCATATTTGACAAATTATGTGTGTTTTGGTGAGCTTTTATCAATGAGGACACTTTGTGATGCCTATCACGAGTAGCGTGCATCTCATTTGCAGTCAATCCTGGTCATATCTTGTTCTATGAGGCCGTCCATCCCACAGTTACCACTGTTGAGCCATCCAGACTACGCATCGTGACTACTGTCTGTATTCCGCGGGGACATCCATCCTACAGCCGCGACTGTCAAGCCATCCAGACTGCAAATCTTGACTATTGTCTGTATTCCATTGGGCCATCCTACTATGAAACATTTATGCATTCAGGCCATTACCATTACTCTTCTGGACAGCCAGCTTTGACAGATCCAGTGACAACTTCCCTAACACACATACTGACTACTAGGGGCCAGTCATCAAACGACTTGGAGCCTGACACAGATATCCCAGTCAGGCCTGTTCAACTGGGTTATTATTCCGCCAGTACATTAGAAGCCGTTCATCTCCCATCTCCATATATCAGTCCAGATGACATTTAGCGAGCCAATCCTACCTTGGAAAGGTATGTCGATACACATGATGCCTTCTTGTTTAGTTATTTTCAGAGAAAAGATATAAACAAGAAATATGTCGCGAATTAGTCTTATCCTGGCCATATATAATTTGTTGAAGTGCAGTGAACACCTCCAGACGACCGTCATCAAAGGCGCGCAGTCTTATTAACAGCACTCGTGGACGTTGCGAAGATATGTCATTGACACCTGTTAAGCCAGGATGTACCTGAGAGGGTCATGTTTTAGCCAGTACCTTGCGGGCCGCCAAACTTACTTGGACGTTGGACTGCAGAGGACCACACAACCTAGAAAGTAAACCACTTGGCTCATACTGTTCCGGATCAGTTCCTGAGTTGGTTTACAAATGCACGAGCCAGACGTCACTTGAAGTGTACCTAAACTAAACTAATTGCAAGGCTGGCACTACGGCTAAAGAGCAGTTTAATTGGTCGATATTTCGGCTAGCAGATTTGCAAGTCTTCCCCAGGGCCAAGGTTATATTGGTTTTGCTAGTTGAAATATTGACCAATAATAAATCTGCCCTTTTGTCGTACTGCCAGTCTTGCATCAGTTTGGTTTAACTTGAACAGGTGTTTCTATACGATACCCTTTACTAGATGAATTGATTAACTGGTAAATAGGAGTAACGAAAGCATATATAGCATAATAACATTAAACAATGAACCAACGATTAAAAACAAGAGAAGATGCTAAAAATGCATAAATCATTGAATGAATGAGTGAATAAAAATTGACAAAAAATCCCCTGAACGGACGAAAAATAAATAAATAAATCAGTGAATGAGTGACTAAAAACTAAGAATAAAACATGAACAACAAATTCGTAAATGAACAACTGATTAAACAAATAAATAAATAATTTTTGGATTAACGAGGGAGTGAATAAAAACTTAAAAACTAAAGCAAAGTCAGTTTATCAGAGTCTTGCTTGTCAAAGGAGATTTCCAGATTTCCTCTACAGGGCCTTGCGGGCGGAGTAAGCAACCATAGGAGGAAGCTGAAATGAAAGGATACCACCAGACCACCACTGAGTATAACAGAGCAACCTGAACTTAGGCAACGTAATTTCATCCTACTGCGGTATATACCCCAGGGGACAGTGCTCAGTCGGAAAGATGAAAGGTACTGGATTGTTTCTGTATAAATTATGCCGTTTTCTTTTTTTCAAATGTTGCTACCGAGAGAGATTGATCAGTCAAATATAATCATAGCCCACACTGGAATGGAGGTTCTATTTTCTTCCGCAAAAGACGTCTAAACAATATTAATTGCAAACTAATGTTTCTTCTTCCTTGGTTGTTTTATGGTACATAAAGCTGATTTAGTTCCTGCTTTCCATCATTGTAGAATGGGTTTGATCCTCTGATTCCTACTGGAGTAAAGGTTGTAATATCTTTCAGATTTGTTGAACCCGGTTATAGTTCGCATAGGGAAGTAAGGATTTTAGAATGTAACAACCGGTCTGTTCCATCACCATCCCTATAAGGTTGGATGGACGATGGGTGCATGATCAGCACTCCCAGTAAGGGACCCCGGGTTTCATGGTTGGCATGTATACTAACGTTAACTCACAACCGTTACAGTAATCTGTATGATACGTAGGAAGCCTCCACAGCCCCATCTAAACTGATGTTACCTTCTAGTCCAGCCAAGTACTTCGCCAAGAAAAATCGGCACAGGTGTTAAGCTCTTACACGTTTTAGTTCAACATGTATTGTTGACCCGCCTGGATCAAGGCCGTTGCACACTGCATACAAAGAATCTTATCCTATGTTTTTATTTTTATTTTTATTTTATTTTTATTTATTTATTTACTTATTTATTTATTTTATTTATTTATTTATTATTATTCATGTCACTTTCAGAAGAAGACTCGACAAGGTATTACAACAGACAAGTCAGTTCAATCTGCATGGATGGCCCACGGACAAAAAGTACTATATTCTGTCCAACAAGGTATGTAATAATGAATTAAAAATATTTGTCTCTGGGTAGTATTTTGTTAAGTGACCCAAAGACTTTTGGCTAGGATTGTAGTCACTTTGTATCGACAGGGTTGTAAATAACTAGCGGGGAATACGTGTTTCAAGAATGGCATTTTACTCCTGATTAAGACTGACAATTTCACAGCCCCAGATTTCAAGATTTTTTAGCAACAAGCCCCATCTATCGCTATATCAGCCGTGACATCCAAAAGGAAAGCTCTTCCATACGTTCAGCATTTGTTTCAATTGGTTTATTTAGCTTATTTAATGGCACAAAAAGTTATTTTATTGTCAACGATAGTCCTTCTTCCCAAGTCAGAACTACTTCACATAATTATGTCAACATTAAAATCGACTCATTTTTGACCTTTTTGCAGCCAATCAGAACACGGATCTGACTCAAAGTCGCACGACAGGAGAGAGAACTGGCCCTAGTCACGTGATGATCAAGTTAACCTTTATGGAGTCGTACTGAGGAGAATTCAAATGAACTGAAAGACAATAATTTTATCACCGAGTAGGACTTTACTGCATGTATTAAGGCTGGTTTAATTTCTAGCACCTAATTTTGTAAGTTAAACATTACCTTATTAGTTTTCTCTCAGGATGACTTGGATATTTTTGGATTTTAACAAAAAAGGAGCTACGTCACGATGAATGAAATCGATTAATAGTTTCAGTTTCATTTTTTTTTATATGCGCACTGTTTACAGTGTGACTACTCCAACCAAGGCCACACGACAAAATTCTATGCAAATTAGCGAATGAAAACCTTGGATGTTAACAATAGATTTCCTACAAATTATGGATCTAAACAAACTGCACACTATACAAGCAAATAAATTTGTGACCAGTTTTATTGTTGTAACACTCAAACGCTATTGGTCAATTTGTAAATATTTTTTTTGGATGGCCTTGGTTGGAGTAGTCACACTGTAAAAAGATAAATTTATTACGTACAATACAGAAACGAAATTTATTATACATAAATGGAGAAGGAAATACAGTCATACAATCGACCAAAACCGCATAAACAATAGATTGCAATGAGGAAAACATCGAAGAAGTAATAAAAAAACCCAAAAGAAACAAGGATGGTCAGGTTGGGATAGAATAGAGTGATAACATATGACGTCATAAATTTTCAAATTATTTTTATCAAGAAAATCAAATCATTAGATAAAGATTGCTTCTGTATGATCAGCCACACAATTTCAACTTGTTAGCACCAATATAACAGAATATATAGAGGTTCAAAGTTTGGTGCCGTTCCATACAAACCTCTCTAATTTTGCGCCTGTTCTAAACTGAAGGAACAGACGTAAAATTAGAAGGGTTTGTATGGAAAAATTAAAACCTGAAGTACCCACATCTCAGCCGCCAATTGCAATGGAGAGCTAATTTTTGGCAAGTGGACGTTTTTTGGCATGCTTCCTCCGAATAGCTGATCAAATTTAATAATTTTGCAAATTGAATTTTTGTGACGTCATAACTTAAGTAATTATACGAACGGCGAAAGGCTACACTTAAAAGATACACCATCCGTGACGTCAGAGCAAAATAGATTATTAGCCTGATATTCTTTAATATTAATATGCTATTTTTAAAATTCTTATTTTAGTTAATAATTCTGTTGAGGATACTATATACGGAACATTAAATTTTTCGAAAAAACATTTTTTATTTTTGTCTAAAGTAAGTAACTAGACTTGGGCCAGCCTTGTAACTGTTTCTTAGATGAACCTCTGTCAGTGATCACTTAGTGTAGATTTACTGTCGTCCAATTTCGTTTGGCATGTACAAATAATTTTAAGACTCTTCATATGACATTTCGAAAAGTTCACTCATCATGATAAATATAATTGCAGATTCACCAAAGACAGTTGCCTGAAAAATGATTGGAAAGCTCTTGATGGAAAAACAATTGCTCACAATTTGCCATATTTATTCATTTTTCAACAATAAAGAAATAATTGATTCATGATTCAAATGTAAGATTATGATGTTTCATTCATGAGGTCATGAATATCATGTAATTTAATTATATAACTATTCATTCTCTTAACTAAATTTGAAGCAAAGGGATGATGCTGATATTGCAATGGCTGCATAAATTAACTCGCACTGATTTTAACGTTCTTTTAAGCTTTGCCTGTTTGGACAAAAAAATAAAGAACATAAAAAAAAATTCCGCAATCGTGTTAAAATTTGTTCAAGAGCTAGCATCGTCCATTTGGCCTTTCATGCATAAATATACCACATAATATTGTCTTCCCGTTGTAGGTCTTCTTGATCATACCATGAGTCAATAAATAGGGCTGTACCTTTTGAGTCTGTGGAAGAAACCCTAGTGTGTGACCATTCAAATGAAAGCTATCGAGCAGTACTTTCATGTGGCACTGTTTGTTTTTGACAATTTTTCAAAATGAAATTGAAGATTTTCTCCTCCGTTTTGAACTTAGCACTCTTGGGAGTGAAAGGGTTAAGCAACCACGACGGCGACAGCTACGAGAACGTAACAAAACAATACGTAGCGCGTTTAATTAGATGGTACAATTGCTCTGCACGTGCGTTTTACATATTGGTACATTTCTTTGCCGCCCTCTACAAACAACAACGTCAAATGACCAAATTCACGGTATTATGGAGTATCTGGAGTCGAAATCTGTCCCTACGAATTCAGCTCCTGGACAGTTCGGCCACATTGGACAAATTAAACGTGTTGGAATAATCGCAAAATAGTTTTATAGGAACGTGAATTCACTTTTTAAGTGACTTTTTTCATGGTGTCGCCGTCGTGGTTGCTTAAGGTCCCTATTGTCTACGGTACTTAATTTATTTGAATTTATTGAATAAATATAGTTTACTCCATGGATTCGTATCAGTAGTATCATCGTTCGTGTTGCTGATTGGGCGAACGATGTTTCTTCACTTGTGAACAAATATTTTATCGTTCGTGTTTCTGATTAAATAAATGTTTGAATCAGTACGATATTTGTTCATTACGACTTTGATATGTATGAAATAAACAAAAAAGGTGTACTTTGCGGTCCCCTTGTCAGTCTCACTGCATGTATAAAGAGGTTATCAGCGGAAAGTTGTGTAATACGGCTGGATATTTTTACGAGTCAGTTTTCATTTTTTCGAGCCTTTGAAAGGCTCGAAAAAATAAACATTGACGAGTAAAAATGCCCAGCCGTATTACACAACTTTCTGCTGAATAAATATAGGCTTTCAAGAGAGTTTTCCGTAGCGCGCGGTCAGGGGGACTAAGACCCGTTTACTACGGTCTCATATTTGCTCTCGTTTTGGTGCGTAATAATAAATACAGAATTTTGAAGCGTAAGGTTCATATTGGGGAAATATTGGTCGAGTTCTTTTGTAGCAAGTTTATGGATCGAGCCGAAGGAAAACTGAGTAATGTTTTCTTCTGTTCAATGTTTCATAAAAGCAATTCGGCGAAAGTAATTCAGGAGCGGTCCATCTTAGCGGTCCGTATTGCAAAATTCGGTCCGCTCAGGGAACCAATCAGAATACTCCTTTTCATATCATGGACCAGTTTATCATATAACAAATAAAGTTCTGTACTTTGACATGATCATGACACACAGATATTAGCAAACTTAAATCATGTTAATGATATTGCCCGCAAATTAGCTATTACATGTATTCCATGACAGCTGGAAATTCCGAAATATGACCACATTCCTCGTATAAGCACTCGACTGATGACTGAACAACCTCGTTCCCAGGGTCTCTCTTCTTCCCGCCAAAAGCGATTATTTTGGCGGGAAGAAGAGAGACCCTGGGAACAAGGTTGATGAGTTTCGTCTGTCTTTCTCGGGCGGGGATTCTCACATGACATCTCTAGATCTGGTTCTGTGATTGTGAGAAGAACTTAAATGAAGCTTTGGATTTTGGTCGACGAGATAGGGGAAAAAATCGACTGGGGAGGAGAACGAACGCGCCGCCTTTAGGCTCGAGTCGATTGTGCTAGCATAATTTTTGGCATAATTTGACAAAACGAGCATAATTTTTAGATTTTTTGTCAAAAAGCAATGCTAGCATAATTTGTATTTTGAAGACCGGAAGTGCTAAAACCAGGCTCAAATATCCCTTATCGTAATGATAAATTGACTTCAGACATAAAGTAAGCTCTCCAAATAAACGGTCGGCGATGTCTAGGGCCTAGTTGGGATAGTTTTTTAGTTTTTTTGGGGGAAGAACCGGAACCGGAAGTCTAGAAAACCTTGTTCCCAGTCTCACTCTCATAGGTGTGACAACGTGACAAAATGGCGTCCGCCACCCCCGAAGCAGATCCCGAGAACTTTCAGGTCTTGCAATGTAATAGCACCGGGTTTCAGCCCGCACAGTATTACTTATCTCATCTAAGAGATTTATTAATATAAGAGGTTAATAAAACTCACCTTTCTTACTGTTTTTGCCCATTTTTTGTCGAGCATAATATTGAAAAAAAGTAGCATAATTTTTGAAAAAAAAAAAAAAAAAAAAAAAACGGAGCATAATTTGAGCATAATTTGGATAAAAAACGAGCAGTGCTACTAGCATAATATGCCAGTTTTACTAGCACAATCGACTCGAGCCTAGCCGCCTTCCGCCTTCCCACTCCCCAGTCTCCCCCGGCTCCTCCTTTCATGACCGTCACGTGATTGACCTCATGGCGAACAACTGGCAGGGGTGGCCGCCGGCCGGTTGGGGGTAGTTAGAATAGCCCTGTGAGTTCTTTTTCCTTGAATTTTCATGATTTTAAAAAGGTGAGCCTCCAGTCATTGCGGTCAATGTCTAATTTTATTTCATTTTTTTATTAATTTTTTTTTTATGTTCCGGGATGTTCCAGAATGTTCCGTGTTCCGTGTTCCGTGTTCCGTGTTCCGTGTTCCGTGTTCCGTGTTCCTTCCTTTATCGACGGCCCGCATTGACGCGCTGTTGCAATATAACATATTCGACAACACTACTACGATATCAGTATACTTTCTCAATTATATGTCACGAATTAGTCTTATCCTGGCCATATATAAGATAACCATTTCGTTATATTAACTATGGTCGAACATTATCCAAAAGTGCTTTTAGTTTTGCTTTAGTACGCTTTATGACTAGTTTCCAGTAAACATTCGTATCGCCTACTTGATCAATCAAAAACAAAAAACAATCGTGACTTGGTCGTACGCGTTATATGTATTGCTTCGAGTTCTCATTGATTCATTGTAATGTTTACGTTTTGTTATGATTGGCATTCTGGTTGCTTTGGTTTTGGTTATACTGCATTCCATTGAAAAACTGTTCTAATCTACCCAGGTGAAAGGTTAAAGGAGCTATGTCACGATATTTTAAGCCATTTTTGCCCCAAGTGCAAAATCACCTTCAAATTGAAAAAAACCTTCAAAATAATAGTTTACTAAGGTAGAAAAACACCAAAGAGGTGACAATAAACCAAACAGGAACAAGGATGGTTGAGGATGGAGAAGATTAAGACGGATTGCGAATGGCGAACTTGAAAAAATGGCCAATTTTTTCGAGATGTGCCATCCGTGACGTAGCTCCTTTAAGGTATATCTACAAGCCTAGTGGCTTATCAGGCTGGCGCTTAACTCCGGTTTCCATAGCATGAGGCGACAAGGAATATTGCTTCCTTTCAAGATCCATATTATATTTGTATATTTTTCTTTTGTATCTTGAATAAAGTATGCATGTATAATGTATGGGATCTTGGTGCATCGCAGGCAACCCCAAGGAATTTAGTAAGGTTGCCCTGACAATTCGCAATTCGCCTTCCGGTTCCTATTTATTCCTGAGTGGAGAGAGTCAATTAGGGACCTTAAGCAACCACGACGGAGACGCCATGGGAAACGTCACTTAAAAAGCGATTCACGATCCTATAAACTATTTCGCGATTATTCCAACACGTTAAAATTGTCCAATGTGGCCGAACTGTCCAGGAGCTGAATTCGTAGGGACGGAGTTCAAGTCCAGACAGAGAAACGAAAAGTCACCGTTTTGTGTTCACGTTCTCCATAATACTTTGAATTTGGTCATTTCACGTTGTTGTTTTGCAGAGGACGGCTTAGAAATGTACAAAGTTTTAAAACGCACGTGTAGACATATTGTACTACTAATTAAACCTATTGTTTTTGTGACGTTCTCGTTGCCGTCGCCGTCGTGGTTGCTTAAGGTCCCTAATTGTGAGAGCTGTATCTTACCCAAGAGCACAATACAATGACCCCGGCCAGCGCACGATCCACGACCGCTCGATCCGGATCAGACGAGCCAACTATTTTGTCACCACACCTCCCATCCTGACAGAAGTACATGTAACTGTTTTATCTAGAAATGTAGTTCCTGTAGAGGAATATTTCTAGTTTGTTCCGTGCTGGGACGGGTACGTTACCTTGTCGTGCCGGCAGGGGCCTGGTACGGCGATAACATCTCAGCGTATTGTGCAATGCTCTGCGCATGTCTTTATTTCTGCCATAGTTTAACAGTGGATTAAGAAGTCCATTCAGTGTCATCAGTAACGAGTAGAAAGGTTTAAAAGGATCCAAAGGAAGAAATCCCATAGAGACGAGAACAAGAGGGCTTATCAATACTGGCAGAACAGAAAACAGAAAGCACAACACGATCACAGAAACAACCCGAGTCAGTTTCTTCTCATTTTCATCACGCCTGTTTCGCACGTGTACCTGCATATTTCGAGAGTGGCGCTTATTTGCCATAAAAAATCGTATATAGTTAAACAAAATCAGCAAAATACAAACCATATAAAACAGGAAAGTTATAATTAAAGTAAGTTGGATTGCGGAAGGTCTAATTTTGAAAATTATGTACACTGAAAGAGCGGTCACTGTACTTCCCAGCCAGCTTAAAGCAGTTGCTTTGATGGCACGTGATCGATTCACGTGATTACGATACCAACTTGGTCTGCAAATTGCTTGATAACGGTCTCTGCTAATCATTGCCAGGTTACTAAGAGTTGCGAGGTAGCACAAGATGGCGACGCTGACTTCCTCGAGTCCCTCACCTGGACACATGTGTGGGGCATGCATGATATAAATGCTTTGAATTAGAGTAAACAGCGCATATATTAAGTCACTGATTGACAAACTACACAGCATCAGTATTGAAGGATGTTGAAGAGTTTTAGTCCGTGCCACTGTAATGAAGACAAGCGAGTTACAAACAAATGACATGACGGCCACCAACATGTCAACAGGTATAACAACGTGGTTGGTGATGTCTCGCACCTGGTGCTGGATTTCTTCAGGAAGGTTGGGTATCAGACATGCTTGATAAGGAAAGTTGCTGGAGTGATTGGACTCGTTTTCCTCGAATCATTTTCTGAAAAGAAAAAGTGGGTTAGAACCCTAAACCTACGTTCATGGGCAATGAGAGCATTAACAAAAGAAAAACAAGCCTTTAGACGCAAATTTAGAATCAGATATGAACACAAAAAAATTGAGAATGTGTCGCAGAAGTCTACTACAGCTAAAGACAATTATCGTGGTATTAACCAATAAACCAGGTTTTTTTGCATTTGACTGACGGAAAACATGAATCTATTTTACTCGTTGACTGACAATTCGAATAATTTGATTTGCGCTCGAAAGTGAAACGAACAACTTTCACGGCAACAATGTTTTTAACCGGCAAAATTCTTAGAATCAAGGCAAGTAAAATAAACACGATAACTCACAAATAGTACAAATAACTTTCGGAAGATGATTTTCTGAACTAACATTTGTTTTGTATGGGACACGACAGTCAACATTTGTTTTGTTCAAAATGTCTTCAAATAATATCAAAATCACTGCGTTTTCCTTGTGATTGTGTTATGTATAATGTTTATGTTTCGTTTTCGCGTTTGACGCAAGCATAAGAGCAAGCACAAGGATAAAAATATTTTGATGCTTGTGCTTTTGCTTGAGTCAAGCCCGCTTTCACGGCGAAATAAAGGCGCTTGTGCTTGTGCTTGTGCTTGTGCTTGTGCTTGTGCTTGTGCTTGTGCTTGTGCTTGTGCTTGTGCTTGTGCTTGTGCTTGTGCTTGTGCTTGTGCTTGTGCTTGTGCTTGTGCTTGTGCTTGTGCTTGTGCTTGTGCTTGTGCTTGTGCTTGTTGCTTGTGCTTGTGCTTGTGCTTGTGCTTGTGCTTGTGGCTTGTGCTTGCGTCGCTAGTAAAAACAGGGGCTTCACTATTCCATTATTCCAAGCTGATTATCCCAGGAATATTCAGCCTCCACATTTGGGACGATCTGTATTCATTATCTTTTTATTTTGTGACTCCGGTGAAGGTTTTAAGCTACTTATTCAATGTTCCCTTCGATTGTAAACCGAGTAGTATTCAATATTCATAATTGCGCTTTAATCCCTGACAATTACATATACAACACTGACATCTAACACGATAGGTCCAAACATTCCATGTAATGGGTCTTACCACTAGGTCTTCTCCTCGTTTAGCTCTTGATTGTTCTTTTACTACCTTGTTATATTTTCAATCTCTGCACTCTCTCGGCCGAATGTCATCTCAGTTTAACAGACCACAATCGCCTTCGCTTCGGATTCCTCCAAGGCATGTAAAAGAGAACAGTTTGGCCAGTCTTACCTACTGTGATTTTTTTATTTCTCAAGCTTTCCGTATTTATATTGTTAACATGTTAATTAAGCCTTGTACTCATTTGAGACTTGATTGTATCGAATACATGCAATACAATGATCGTGGAAATTCACAGGTTGCCTCAGTGCATACGGAGCACAGAGAGAAGTAATTAAGGTGACAGCTGTTACTGGGAAACCTTTCTCAGAGATCTTTGGGAGAAAATTGATGGTGTTAACAAATAACTCGATTTGGTCATTCAAAATTTTGGCAATTAAGGTCGGTTAATAGACAAGAAAAACAAAGTCATATCCGACTTTAAAAGCTTTCCGACACTTACTTGCCACTTTAAAAGGAGAAATTACCTCAAATTTTCCAAGATTGAGCTCTATATGAAGAGATTTATCAAGTAGCGCAATCGAAATGGCGTAGTAGATTAGTGTAATTATAAAATCCAATTTGGAGTCAGAAAAATCGGTTTCAGTTATTGTGATAGTTCCTTTGCCGTCACTGAATGAGTTCACATTTGCAGAAGTGGACTCATGTTTTTCCGCAACAGAGATGAAATTTTCAGTAGTTATATTTCGTGAATGGGACAACCTTGTCGGTTAAAAAGTCACAGACATATCCCAATGTTTTTAATTAGGAAACTAAAAGCCGAAAACACGAACCTTTAAGTACTAAATTATCAGACTTATTAACCAAATTAACACGGCGTGTCAAGCGCCGTCCAATAAATGAATGTGAAAAATATAACTGCATGAAACCTGTTTTGCTGACTCCAAATTTGATTTTAAAATTACACTAATCTACTCCGTCAATTTCGATAACATTGCTTTATAAATCTCTTCACATAGAACCAATCTTGGGAAATTTGACAAAATCCAAACATGTTAGAGAAATTCAAAACAAAACATTATCTTCTTAACGCTTTCCGCTCCTTTGACGAAATAGAAGTGTTAAGGGAAGCACTAGAAACAATTTCTCCTTTTAAAGTGGTAGCGAATGTTTGAAAGCTTTAAAGTCGGATAGGACTTTGTTTTCTTGTCTACTATCCGATGTTAATTGCCACAAATCCATTTATTTCTTAACGCCATCAATTTTCTCCAAAAGCTCTCTGAGAAAGTTTCCCCGTAACAGCTGTCACCTTAATTACTTCTCTGCGCTCCGTATCCACTGAGTAATCTGGGGTTTTTTTTCACGGTGTTTCTACTGCATTCGATACAATCAAGTCTCAAATAAATACAAAACTTTATTAACATATTAACAACATAAATACGGAAAGCTTGAGAAATGAAATTCACAGTAAGGCCTGGAAATTAATTCGATCTGGAAACAGTGGAAGAGAAGAGGCACTCTATGGATTTCCACTGAAATTTTATTTATTTATTTTTATTTCAGTCTGGCCTCCATTCTCGGTGTTTATCTCTTACTTAAAGGAGCTACGTCATGGATGTCGCATCTTGGAAAAATTGGCCAATTTTTTCAAGTTCGTCATTTGCAATCCGTCTTAATCTTCTCCATCCTCAACCATCCTTGCTCCTGTTTGGTTTATTGTCACCTCTTTGGTGTTTTTCTACCTTATTTAACTATTATTTTGAGGCTTTCTCCTATTTGAAGGTGATTTTGCACTTCTCAAAAAATGACTTAAAAAATAAATCGATTTATTTATAATCTACCCTGACAGTAGTAACAACTGTTTTATCTAGAAATGTAGTTCCTGTAGAAGAATGTTTCCAGAAATATTGTTCCGTGCTGGGACGGGTATGTTATCTTGTCGTGCCGGCAGGGGCCTGGTACGGCGATAACATTTCAGAGTATTGCGCATTGCTCTGCGCATGTCTTTATTTCTTCCATAGTTTAACAGTGGATTAAGAAGTCCATTCAGTGTCATCAGTAAGAAGCTGAAAGGTCTAAAAGGGTCCAAATGTATCAATCCCATAGAAACGAGAACAAGAGGGCTTATCAATGCTGGTAGAACAGAAAACAGAAAGCACAACACGATCACAGAAACAACCCGAGTCAGTTTCTTCTCATTTTCATCACGCCTGTTTCGCACGTGTATCTGCATAACTCGAGAGTGTCGCTTATTTGCCATAAAAAATCTGACATAGTTAAACAAAATCAGAAAAATACAAACCATGTAAAACAGGATACTTATAATTAAAGCAAGTTGAAATTCGGAAGGTCTAAGTTTGAAAATTGTGTACGCTGTAAGAGCGGTCACTATACTTGCCAGCCAGCTAAAGGCAGTTACTTTCATGGCACGTGATCGATTCACGTGATTACGATACCAACCAGGTCTGCTTGCTTGAAAACGATCTCTGCTAATCATTGCCAGGTTACTAAGAGTTGCGAGGTAGCACAAGATGCCGACGCCAGCTTCCTCGTCTCCCTGCCCTGGACACATGTGTGGGTCAAGCATGATATAAATGTTTTCAGTTAGAGTAACCAGCGCATATATTAAGTCACTGATTGACAAACTACACAGCATCAGTAGTGAAGGATGTTGAAGAGATTTAGTCCGTGCCACTGTGCTGAAGACAAGTGAGTTACAAATGAATGACATGACGGCCAACAACATGCCAAGAGGTCGAACAACGTGGTTGGTGATGTCTCGCACCTGGTGCTGGATTTCTTCAGGAAGGTTGGGTATCAGACATGCTTGATAAGGAAAGTTGCTGGAGTGATTGGACCCGACTCAGAATAAAAAGCTAATCAATCCAAGATTGTGAAGAGATTTCATAAAGCAACGTTTATATGACGAGTAAATTAGTGTTATTTTAAAATCAAATTTGGAGTCAGCAAAACACGGATTTCATTCAGTTATATTTTTCACTCTTGACACCATAGTTAATAAAGGGAAATGGTTATGGAAGCCCGGCAAAGGTTCTTTGTTATATGTTTTTGTTCGCTATTTTGGGGTTGACCGTGCACAAAACCTGACAAAATACAATAGGTGGTTACGTGTGTTCAAGCAACTAACCAATAGAAACGTTGCGATTATGTAATTCATTGCATAGTGTATTAGCTCAAAACAAAAGATGTGCACGGTCATGGACCTTCCAACATAAATCTTGGCCTCTTTGTTTGCCCCTTTGAAGTTTAGCCGGGCTTCATAACCATTTCCCTTTATTAACTATGTTGACACATTGTGTTTTAAGTAGGTTAATATGTCTGATAATTTAGTACTTAAAGGTTTCGTTGTTTTTCGGCTTTTAGTTCCTAATTAAAACCATTGGGATATGTCTGTGACTTTTTTAACCGACAAGGTTGTCCCATTCACGAAATATATCTAAATATAACCACTGAACATTTCATCTGCCGTTGCGGGCAAACATGAGGCAGGTCTGCAAATGTGAACTCATTCAGTGATGGCCCAAAGGAACTATCACAATAACTGAAACCGGTTTTTGCTGACTCCAAATTGGATTTTATAATTACGCTAATCTACTCCGCCATTTCGATTGCGCTACTTGATAAATCTCTTCATATCAGTCAATCTCGGAACATTTGAGGCAATTTCTCCTTTTAAAGTGGCAAGTGAGTGTCGGAAAGCTTTAAAGTCGAATATGACTTTTGTTTTCTTGTCTATTAACGCGACCTTAGTTGCCAAAATTTTGAATGACCAAATCGAGTTATTTCTTAACACCATCAATTTTCTCTGAGAAAGTTTCCCAGTAACAGCTGTCACCTTAATTACTGTTCTGTTCTGTTACTCAGAATAAAAGCTAATCAAGGCTGAGTAACAATAAATAATATTTACACATAGAAGATACAGGTTGGCAATAAAGCTTATATAGCATATAGTTTAACGAAATATAATTGTTAAGGGAAGCACTAGAAGAAATGTCTCATTTTTAGCGAAGTAAATGAGCTGATCGTTATGGTTGGGGAAAATTTGTTAGTTTATAGGAGTTTTATAGGTGTTTATAGGTGTTTTATAGTACGTGTAAACTTTTCTTGGTAATTCCGCTGACCAGCGCATAATGCCTGGGAAATCTCAACACTAAACAACACTGCGGGCGCAATATTTGCGAAGTTATTGGGGGTCGGGTGGGTCGGGGGTAGTAACCAATCGCACAACGAAACAAAATGAGCGGATTGCTTACGATTTTTCAGAGACGGTATTTCTCTGATTTTTCTCGTCTTACACATTTAAAAGATAGATCTTTTAGGAGTTCCGATGCCAACAAAACGCATACATTCTGCAATTCTTTCGTTCCTCGGTTTGAGAAATGTTTCTTTCACGAATTTTACATCATGTTTCTTTATACAACTTCATTGAAGCACCGGGAACAGGACGGTTCCAGCAGGGAATATTTTAGGCAAACTACGCACATTGCCGCGTTCAACTGATCTTTGGTGAAGTACGCGTAAATGTTATTTCTAAGTTTGATTTATAACAAAAATTAATTAAGCTTATTGTTTAACTGAACTAATCTTTTGATTCCAATTCCAATATAAAAAGTATTTAAACTTTTGTAATTTGGCATTCGAAGGTGTACAATTCGATCGATCGATCATCGATCGATAGGCTTTGAACCGAAAACAAATAAAATGTAATGTATTTGAATAAGCTTAAATATTTTGGCTGCACCTTTTTGCTTGTTATTGTGTAGACCTTAAGTTTATTCATAGTTTATTTTCCGTGTAGAAAAGCAGGCTTCATTGATCTGAGGCTTGTGTTTATAATAGCACATATTATTATAAATTTATCTGATGGATTTTTATACTATAGTTGTATTAAGTTATATTGTATGAATAAAGTCCCTATCTAAATCAGTCTATAAACACAAAACATTCATTACCTCTATTACACATACTTATGAATTGTAGATACTATTAATTTTGCACTAAGACGCCTACATGCACCTTCACATCTAAAGCCTGGTTTTTACTTGGCACACAAGTGCAAGTGTCCAATAATCCATTTTACAGTTGTGTGCTTGAATCCAAGCCTTTAGAACAGAAGTGAGGCTGGAGGTGACTTTGTTGTGATACAAACCTTCCTTCTTTTCAAATGTAAATTATTCTGTTCTTATGTAAACTAGTTTCTGATCTCTATCATCTCATGGTCACCCCTAACCTCGCTTTCATACAGAGTGCTTGGTTGCATTTCACAGAACTGTAAAATGGTCTATTACATGTAAACTGAGAAGCACAAGGATGAAAACATTTTGATTGTTCTACTTGCTCTTGCATTTCAAATCGGATCAAACTCCCCCACCTTTGACAAATTATATGGTGTGGCGACAAATGCAGACTGCAGACTAAATTATATCCCTATAAGTATACTTATTAGTATGATTACTTGATTGTGTATTTATGAATCATTGGATTGGCAAGTCAAATTCCAGAGGGTGCGAACAGCAATGGAGGTCAAATGCCCCTTATATGCCCAGCCATCCCCCTCCCTTTCATTAATAGGTTCATACATAAATACCAGAGTCAAACCAGAAATTGAAAATAATACTAATCAATAATTATTTCAAAGCTATTGTGTTTTGGTATGCAATAGTGGAACCTATAGACACATTGGAGCTTCAAAATAATTCCCTTTTGTCAGATTTAAGCTGTTTCCTAATATATACAGTGGAATCCCCATTTATCAAGCCTCCAATTCCAAGGGTTTTCACTGGGAAGGGCCAACAACTGCATTCAATGAATGTCATTAATATCAATTACATTCTGAGCTGGCTCATAAGAAGCATCCTTTGGATTTAAATGCGTAAGTGAATGTTGGAAAGCTGCGCACCACGGGTATTGTACGAAATTTCCACTTTGTTTTCCAGATTTTTATCACGCTGTCTCACGGTCGGAATGGAAAGAGATATTTTGCCATTAATCATATCAACCATTCGATATTCGAATGGTGAGCGCTAACGGTTGAATTAATTGTATTATCTGAGTTGGAATGAAAAAAATTGCCCGTGAATAAAACGATTTTATGCGTTTAGATGAAAAACGATTGATCATTGGCAGATTGGTGGCTTGGGTGTTCCCACTGATCATTCGTATCTTCGAACAGCAGGGATATCTGATACTAATTTCACAAATTGATAATTAGTATGATCTTCTACAAAATATTATTAAGTGACAAGTTATATGCGGATGGCTCAAGTGACCGGCTCTTTGTTTATAAAATTGTTACTAAGCAAAAATAGCTTTTGCCTTGTTCATAGTCGACGTCTCGGCTATAATTCCCTGTCAAAATGAATCGACCGCCGGGAACAAACTGCAAAGTAGTTATTAAATTAACAGATGATACAATATAACGGTTATGTGAATATTTTGAAACTTCTGGGAACCAAATTGCAAATTTGGTTTTTTTTTGGGTTTTTTTTTTATTACAAAGTATGTTCAAGCCAATATCGGGGGGGGGGTTTCCGATTTATTTTTACCAGATACTAAAGGAAAATATCATATTTTAATATATGTGTCAATCATTTAATTCATTATCGAACATGAGCAGCAAAACAGTAAGTATTCGTGGTCGCTTTTTCTCTTCATGTTTCTGATCAAATATAATACGCAGCAAATTCAATTATTGAGTCAAGAGTTGACTCGTTTTTACAAGTGAAGAGCGTCGCCACTACCATTGCCACCGTCGGACGAACCAAAGGGGGGGGGTGGGTTTTTTGGATAAGAGACTGTAGTATAGCGGGAGGAGGGGAATAGTTAATAGAAGTGGAAATGGTTATGAACTAGGGGGGCGCTAGTAGCGAGGCCTGGGTCCTAGTATATATTATTGCACATTTTAGACATTTTGGCCGAGCGTAGACTACGTAACTGGTTTGTTTAAAAACATAAACATGGGCGACGACGATGGCTGCAACATGGCGTGTGTGTTTCGTGTCGTTCGTTTCATGTGAAATATGTTGGCGATTGCCACGTCCAAACATCTAATTGGCGAAACGATTCGGTCGCTGCTTAACTGAACTTTGGGTCATTGTGGGACACCACGGGGATTGATACAAATTCCATAGGTGCAAACTCCCGTATGGAGGTACGTTTCTCGAATGATTTGACTACAGATTTCGTTACTTTTGTCATCATTAATTGCGGTGAAAAGCAGCAGGATCACAGGGCGCTGCATGCCCCCCCCTGGTTTTATGAAGCCCGGCAAACTTCAAAGGAGCAAACAAAGAGG